>CM035170.1:74616216-75178716 GCA_020205615.1 Panax quinquefolius | reverse complement strand
AAGATAATACAAACATTATTAGTATTATTAATAAACCATATATTATGTATAAATATAATACGCTCTATTAAAATATGCAAATCTTAGTGTACCATTTTTATAAGATGATGCTGCTGACTATAAACAGTCTGAGGCTCGTATGTAGGGTATGGGTCCCCTTCCCGTCTAGGTCGATGCAGTTTTCTATGTGTAATTTCCCTATACCAAGCCATGTATGAATCAATTTTCACGTAGTTGGAGATTTCATACCGTTGTCCCTTCAAATGCTCCATGTAAGCCTCCCAATGTGCGATGTACACTCGCCTCAAGGCCATGCAATCAACGACAACAAATCTATGTTCTTTTTCCTTTCTAAGTTCTTTGTGATTTTTTGCCGGATATGGTATACCTTGTAAGAACCCATACTGTCTCATCACCCTGTCTGGCATCTGGTATTCTACAATATCAAAATGGATCAAGGAGATTCTACCAGATCCCAACAATCTTCCTTCAAAATTAAATCCATTCATATTGTCATCCCACCTCACGTAAGGGCGCCAAACTACCTGCCATTCAGGCTGGACATCTAACTCCCCTCGGTGAAATTTTAAATGATGATGGGGATTTTGTCGTCTATCAGGGTAGCTGTGATTTTCTGAGTATGCCCACGCTAGGGCCCTAGGTAACTATAACTGTGATTGAGGCCAGGGGTTAGGTCTTTCAATTATTATACGCTCGTATGCCCAAATTTGTAAAAGAGTGACACAACCATTAATATATTTCGCTCCTTTCCTGAGTGGCGGTATATAAAGACCTATACAAATAGCCAACAACACAATTTGCACCCCAAGAATATTACACACAATTTTCAAATATTAGCAATAAAATACATATACTTGGGATGGACGGTGTTTTTATTCCTAGTGGGAATAATATTGCCCCACACAACCAAAGAATATAGGCCTTTGTGCATCGACCAACAATTTCCTTCTTTGCTTTTTAGGGGACAATTATTAAAATGTTGTTGCAACCATAGTAATGAAATAGAGCCGCGTTTTTTGATTCCCGATATTCAAAGAACTACTTGATGCATTCAAAACATTCTTTAAAATGAGCCAATGGAGTGTCAAATAATGGACAAGTTAAGGGTTTGCCAACCACCGGCAACCCAAGAATGAAGTGTACATCCTCTAAAGTGATTGTAATTTCCCCACAATTTAAGTGAAAACTATTGGTCTTCGGCCGCCATCTCTCCACCAAGGCGGATACGAGTCCAATGTCAGTTTGTGGAACAACTGCCGGATAGCTAAAAATCCCAAAACCACATTTTTTAAAAGATTTTTTTTGAGCTTTTGTTAATATCCATTGATCGTATTTTTTTCTGTTAATTGACATGAGAGTAGTCTTCCCCTGTCTTTCCCGTCATATATATCATCTGAAACATGATTTTGTTGGTCGTTAAGAACACTTGGATCAATCGGTCCATAAATCCAATTGTCCATCTAGTACCTAAAAAAATAACATAAAAAGTTTATCATATTGTTTACTAACTATGTAACACAATTATATCTATAATAAATAAAAATGACTTCATTTTAAACTAATTTTAATACTTCTTTTTTTTTTGCACACTCATAATAATTTATCATTATTAGTAGACATTCATAATAAAATAACTCACAATATTTTATCAAAATAAACATTCATAATAAATTGAAACAATACTCCATTGCAAATATTAAGCAAATAATATAATCATCCGTCAAAAAATAATTATATAAATACCAAACACATAAATCACATGCTAAAAAATTTATGTTCACATGCATAAATGTAGACATAGTAATAATTGATAATTTTCTTTTAAAAAATTCACATGCTATTTTTTTATACACACATTATAACAGTTGAAAAATAAATCTTGCCAAAATAAAATAAGAACTTGAAAATTTGTAGATAATCCGGATGATGGTTAAATTTCTGTAAGGTTTTGCTTCTTGAATGGTATATGATTTTGGGCAGGCGAGGGAATGGCTGTAGTGGAAGGGGTAGAAAGCAGGGTTCTGAGATGGAGAGGAGCGTGATGGGTTAAAAGAAAGAGCCTCTTGCATTCTGTCAGAAGCTAAGGCCTAATTTTTTGTGCTTCCGTTTGACTTAGTGCGGTCGATCAATCGGTCAGCGTGTCGATCACGGTCGGTGACAGATCTTTTTTATCTTTATATGCTTGAGAGGTCAGAGTGGCGGTCTGAAATTTTGTTAGGGGCAGTAGTGTAACTTCGCATGTTATATGTATTGGATTGATCGCCACATTCTCAGAATGCTATGAGGCCTTTTATTAACAAATCCCAGCCTTTCATTGTAAGGATCAACGGTTGTGAAACATTTTTAATGAAAGATCTATATATAGACACGCGTTTGTCATGGATTAATTCCTATATATATATATATATATATATATATATATATGTGTTAGGGGGGAAGTTGTAATAATGAGGAAAAATCTGTCTTCTCTATCTGTTGGTATTTTCTTTCTTTCTGGCCAGGGTGGTAAAAGCGTAGAGGTTATCATCAAAGTGGGATCTGAGTATGCAAATTGAATAGGTGATGGGATGCGAGCTTTGCCTTTTTCTCTCTTGTCTAACCATTTGTAGGTGAGTGGGCCAAACCCCCATACGTTCTCCTTCTCTTGCCCACCTGGCCCAATAACATTTAAAGATATTTATATTTTGTAAATATACCCCTAATACTAGTTGTAAGAATTTATGAGACGTGGTAGTATGATGCTAGAAATAATTGTTAAAGTGTAATGATAAATTTATAATATTATTTTATTTTATAATTCTAAAATAAAATAAAATGTAATTTTAGAATGGATTAAATATATATATAAATCTTTTATGGAAATATTAAACCAGAAAATGTGAAAGAAAAAGGTTTTATTTTGTGTAGTTTGATTATTTAGCTTATCCATATTGCTTACCACTCACTCAACCACTCAACACCTAATGAGGGCCTTTGCTTTCTCTCTCCATTTTATCCTTTGCTCCCAATAAGATTATTTGTGGACAGAAAAAAGGTGAGGTAGAAATAACGAGAGAGATTGAGCAGGACCTTACAATATTGGGAGGGGAAGCTCAAGCACCTTTCAATCTTGTAACCAACCCATTTCTAATCGACTCTTTGACAACTCAAAATCCCAATCTTGTCAAGGCTCTTTACTCTATTTGCGAGTTTTTGGGTTAAGAATTTCGAGAAACTTACACTCTGTTTCTGAGTTTTGAAATGAATAAAATAAAAAAGAAATAGACAAAAAATTTAAGTTTTCTTTCTAATTCTTATGTTTCTGAGTTTTTTAATAAATGAAAAATAAAATAAATAGATAGAAAATTTGACCACTTTTCCTGTCAGTTTTTCGTCCAAAATTAACCTGATTTGGACTGAAAAGGAATTGGAATAAGTAATATTTTTATAATTCTCATATTATCCTCAACTTTCAATATAATAAATTTTAAATTACAACTCGTATCCCCAATTTGTATATAAACACATACGTCTAAACCTTTTTTTATGTTTTACGTACTACTCCATAACCAACCTGAAACTCTCCCATTCCATGGCATTAATGCCATTAATACTTAACATGCAAGCAATAGTTGATCAATTCCCCCACCCCGCCTTCCTAATGTTAAAAATGATCATCTCATCACTTCCACCCATAGTTGTCAAGAAGTTAGCAGCCTATTTGAACTAGAGAAAGTCCAAGTCCTTGGCAAAAGAAGGGAATGCACCGTCTACAAAGTATATTGCAACAATATTGGTCTACACATTAAAGGTGGTTTACGCAACGTATTCTTTCAATAATATTCACGATATTCTTCAAGCGATTGAAATACTTGGATCACTCGATTCACCATTTGTTGTCGGATTTCATGGAGCATTTGAGGATGCCTGAATTTGTAAAAGTGATTTTTTCTTTTCTTTTTTATTGAAATTCAAAAACGCAAGAAAATAAAATTTTTAAATTTTCTATGAAAAATTCTGAAACAACATAAAGAAAAACTACAAGTTTTATATTATTTTTTTTTTTTTCTAATTTTGATTCCCTCATCCTGAAAAGTAAAATTTTATATAGAGATTAAAATAAAGAGTTAAATAAAGATAAGTTAGAGTATAAATTCTAGTCTAGGTTCTAAATGTATTTCTAAAATTAAATTATAATAATATATGTTCTCACAAATAAAAGAAAAAAAAGAGAGAAAAAGAAGAAGAAAAACTCACCAAACAAGGCGTAACTATATGGTTTCCGATCCAATTACCATAAAAACCCAAAAATGATTCAAATATTTGGTGAATACCCAACTCAAGATATGTCCCACAGACCTTCATTCATCATTGAACCCACGTGTACGGTATGGAAGGTGGTATAGATTAATACATATGATATGGAGTACATAATATATTTGTATATTTGACAACTTATTTGTTAAGCACATTGATGGGTGAAGTAAGCACGAGGTCAACCACTAAAGTATGCTCTCTCGTGATGCTCCACTTCACTAACTTCCCACTTATTAATTAACTAGTAGTCTACTACTGCTGCTGCTAGTATCTCTTTGTATTTTTATGTTAGTGTTTTTCTAGCTGCCATCACTATTTCCAGGGTTGATCTCCCTTTATTTACCGAAACCTTTCCTACTATATATATATATATATATATATATATATATATATATATATAAAAAAAATACAAATAATTTTGATTTTTTCGCTCACTCAATAAATTATATGGACCGTCCAAAGTTTGGGATAAATCCCATATGCGTATATCTGATCTTGAGGCCACGAGACACATCTAAGATATATATAATCTGCAATCGTTTATAATGACGATTTTTTGAGTTATAATGACGGTTTACCATCATTATTATATAACTATTCTATCTATTTGGCGATTTAACGCATTTACGATTTTAACGGGTGAACCGTCATATAATCCAAAAAAATTGTCATCATAATAATCGCTTGTATCTTCTACAATTTATATATATATTGTAAGACCTCGAATTTTATGAAATAAATGTATTCAATTTTCTTATAATTATTGTTCTATTCAGTAAATGGTTAAATTGATAAAATATTAAAGTTAAGAGTAATAATATACGCAAATTTTTACAAAGTAAGTTAAAGTTGATATAAAATATTCGTTGTGTTTGGAATATTAGTTTGGTCGGGAGAATATTCATTGACGCAAGACAATCATTAGTGGACCCACACAATGTAATAACCGCTTGGATCTGAAAGCGACGAAATAACCTTTTATAAAAATGACAAAATTTTTACTGTTAAACCTGTTGAAATACTTTGGTGATAAAAGTACGATGAATACGCGTTATTGCGAAAAGAAGACACCAGTATTGCATAATATCTCCGATTATTGATTCTTACGTAAAAGTCACTCGGTTTCATTCAATAATTGTCATGGTAGTTTCTGCATAGTATCTCATATTATTGATTCAATTATTGTCACAATGATCATCCGCATAATATTTTATATTATTAAATCAATAATTGACACGGCATATAGTTACTCATATTATTATTAGCATTATTGATGATGTACAGAAAGTTCATTGAGAAAAATAGGTTAGGTTATTTAATTAATTATGCGCCATATAGGAGAAATCTTTATTAGAAAGCCGATTAAGCGGAACTAGAAAGCGGCAAATGCCCGGTAGAGGCGGCTGGCCACGACAAAGTGAGCTAAAGTGAGAGAAAAGCGGAGCCAGGGCGAGGCGAGGCGTGGCATGACTAATTAATCGCATGAGCTAGCGAGATGACAGCAGTTCTTCTTCTTCATTTTTTTTTTCAAACTGAAACGACGTCGTTTCATTTATTTATTTATTTATTTATTTTAGGGCTGGGACAGTGGGACTCTTCTTGACTCCTCCTTATTTCTTAACACAAATAGTCAAATACACAATAACACTACTTTGCCTCTCTTCATTTCTTTCACTCTTTGCCCATGCCAAGATCTTGCTTGCATTGCCTTGCCACTTAACCAACTTCTTTAAAGTCTTTTGCTTGCTGCTACTTTGCTTTTCTCTTTGGTAAGTAATTTAATTAATTTTTAATTTTAATTTAGCCTAAATGTCTTTCAAATTTGGTACTATTAATTTTAATTTAGCCTAAATATGCATACTATTAATTTTTTCTGTTAATTAGGTCTCCATTTTGTATGTAATTTTGATGATGACAATTGACAAATAAATTTAGGGATATAAGAAAAAGAATAAAAATTGATTTTATTTTTAATTGATTTTCTCATTAATTTAGGAATAATTGATGTAAGAGCACGTGTCTAATGGTTCTCCACTAATTTACGCTTTTGATTGGGGTTTAGGATTGAGGAAATGGATTACGTGAAATTTCCATTTGTGAAGGGGGCAAGATGGCTTCTCTAGTAGAAATGTTAAGAAGAAATGGCGAGTAGGGAAGAAAGGAGAATTGATAAAGAGTATGATGTTGTGTTGTTGCTTTTAAGAATTTTTTCGATGAGTACTCGGATGGTTAGTCTTTTTCTCTTTTTCGATTCAAATTATTTGCTTCTTATTTTAGTTCTTGCGCTTCACCGATTATCTACATGTCTGCTTGGTTTCTTTTTTCTTGTATGATCTGATCCTTGTATGTGTTGAATTGTACTAGTTTGATCAAATTTGAACATACCCTTTGACATTGGCATGACAATGAGAGTCAACTCATGAGTTCCCTAGTTACGTTGCTTAGCCTTTGTGAAGTTGTTTTTGGTGTTTGGTCTTGGCATAGTGTAGCAATATTTTTGAGTTCCTATTTTCAGTCGTTGGGGTTTCCCTTTGTTAGATGATAAGTATCGCAGGATACAGTTGCGTGCTCTCACTCGTACAACCGAAAGAAGCTCTTCAAGCGTCAATAAATAATTTTTTTTATTGATGTATTTTTCCCCCCCTTAAAATATGTTCTGGTTCCGCCACTGCGAAAAGCCCTCTTTTTCCTGGGAACGATTTGGTTGTCAATATTGTGAGTTATAATATTAATGATGAATAATTATTGAAAGATTAAAAATGTGTTATATATATTTATTAGCGATAAATGATGAGATTTAATTTAATAGTTAGTCAAGACTAATTAAATAGTTTGAACTAACTAAGAAAACAAAAGTGTGTATAAAACACAAGAAAAAAAAATTAAAACTAGATTTTGAGTTCGGAATAGAATTTTGATAAAAATATTTTTATTGTGTTGAGAATATTAACGTTAGAGGAAATCGACATTTATTTCAATAATAGTTGATTTCTAGATGATAAATTGACCAAACGGGCAATTAATCAGATAAATGAGCAATTAATTACTATTGGTTCACATGCAAGGAACTATTAGTTCACATGCAATTTCTATTAGGGGATGTTATGCAAGATTGATAATACTTGAAGGACTAAATTAAAAACGGAGACAAAAATGAAGGTACTAAAGTATAATTAACCTTGTAATTTGCCACATTTTTCTAGCCTATAAATACTCTTCCATCCATTCATTATTTTCTACCATTTTTAGAAGAGTAAAGTTATAATCACAAGCTATAATAAGAGAAACTATAGAAAGAGAATAAGAGAGAAAGAAGAATAGTATTCTGTTACTGCACTATTGTAGTATCCAATCTCCTACTAAGGTAAGGAGTATTATTTTTATCGTATTCGTAAAGGATGTTATTTTTTTCATACTCATAAGGGTAGTCATTCTATTCCTTATTTATATGTGGGAATAACTTGTCTACGCGGACTATCGCATGCTTGGTGAATAACCCTTCGTATTCATTCCTTATTAATCTGTGAGAATAACCTGTCAACGCGGACTACCGCATGCCTGGTGAATAATGTGACACCCCTAAAATAGGTCCACACAACCCATTCTGAGTCGCCAAATACATGGTACAGAAAATAACTACAACTTCATTATTACAATTGTCGTGCAAAATACGACAACACATATGCTGTGAGTTTAAATACAAATATTGTCTTCTAGATAGTATTCAAACTCAAATAAGTCCTCATTACAATTATTGATACACTATTTTACAAAATAGTGATGACTGCTAAAATAACTGACTGAAACATCACTCCACACTCCTACTAGTTCCCGCTATATTCTCGCATCCTAAGAAGAAAAATGGAACAAAAAGGAAAAGGGTGAGCTCAACTAGCCTAGTAAAGAATATTATGACTAAGATAATGAACAACAAATTATCGTTAGCCTTCAACAAATCAAATAAAATATAATGGACAACAAGTTTTAGATTAGTACTCGCAGCGGAAATAACAATTCATTAGAAGAGTTAAGTAGAGAATGAAATCTACTATCTTCTATGATTTAAAAGTTCATCATCAATATTTTATCTCTGTAACATCAATCAATATACATTTTGAACCAAATATTCATCTTTGCTTTATGGGCCAAAGATATTTATTTGTATCACTAGTTGGTCATGTTCATCTCAACACCTGTCTATTTTTGCACTACGGGCCAAAGATATTCATCAAGTAATCATTCATCTTTGCACTACAGGCCAAAGATATTCAGTTATATCATCGTTTAGGACTGAGGATGATGAAACATATTTTTAAGAAACGAATCCAGTGAGATTAACGGACAAAGATTAGGGATTCGTACTTTGATTTATCCAAGTTCAAAAATACTCCATAATAATTAATGATGGAGCAAAATCCAAGAATGAAGATCAAAACATGGATACAATCAAATATAGTAACCATAATAGACAACTTGAACAAAGAAAAGAAAATTTTAATTTTTTTGTGAATAGTGCCGTATTCGTGAATAGTGCCATATATGTGAATAGTGTCGTATACGTGAATAGTAACCCCAACACAAAAAGGTAAAAATTCCACAAAAAAAATTATACTTCGTGAATAATCTTTATTCATCGTGAATAGAATCCGTATTAAGTGAATAGTCAGATATCGTGAATAAATCTCAGATATCGTGAATAGTAACCTCGACATAAAAAGGTAAAAAATTCATATCAATATTTTGGCATAATGATATTGAACGAAATAACATCATTTACGAAGAAAATAGCATCACTTGCCTAAAAAGAATAATACTTCTGATTGAATATCGGATATAACACTGAACGAAACTTGCACTGAATAGCAACACTCAAGATATCTAAATACTCACAAAAATACGCTCAATATTATAGAGAGAAAAAACTTCAGTTTCTGGTGTGATTTTCAATTTTAACTAAATACCCTATTTATAGTAAAATGCCAGAACGCCATAGTAGACCAACCTTCTACCGGTGGCTTCCTACGCATCCTTCTTTGAAAATTTAGCCCACCACTTTTGAAAAATAATTCAGCACATTTCACCAACAAAGGACAAGAGTGGGGCCCACCTATTTTTTAATAAAACATTTATTTTTGAAACTTCAATAATTCATAATAAATAGCCTTTTTATCAGAAAAATACGAATTCTAGTCCATCCCACATGAAATTTAATTCTCTACAACTTTGAAGAAGAAATTTTTTCCAAATTTCAATCAGAAATTGTCCGAAATCCACATACGAATGATTTTTAATACCTCCATTCTGACAAAATAGTGATAAAACTCCTCAGTATTAATTCCTTCATTTATATTCACATAAAATAAATATTTCCTTATCATATAAATCAATAATTAATTATTCACAAATAATATTACAGAATCACAATAATGACAACCAGGTCGTTTTCAAGAAAGAAGAGGGCTTTTCGATAATGATTTCTCCTTATTGGCGCGCAATTAGGTGACCAAACCTCTTCCTAGCTAGACAGAACTTCCCTAGACATTGCCAATAATGCTATCTAATAATATTATTCAAATAATATGAATTATTAATCTGATAATGGGAAATACTGTGCAGTGACAATTATTGAAACAACAATAATATAAAATATCAACGTAGCAATTATTGAATCAATAAAATAAAATATTGAAAAGTAATTACTTTAACAATTATTGAGTAGTGTCTTCTTACGTAAGAATCAATAATTCAAAAATACTGTGCAATACCGTGTGCTACTGTGCAACCATGCGTATTACTGTATTTTTAACCACTAGGTATTTCAACAGTGTTAACGGTAACAACTACGCCGTTAATTATAAAAACTCATACTTGTCGTTTTCTTCATCTGAAAGTTTTCCGTTATGGGGACCACAAATGGTAGTGATCGTACGAATATTCTCCGACATCAAGAATATTCCACGACTAAACGAATATTCCCCGACAACAATGAATATTTTATAACCACTTGCTTATTTTGAAAAATTTGCATATTTTACCCATAACCAAATCATTATATCAAATTAACACCTTATTATTCAAAATAATAATTAGAGGAAATTCAATTTTATTTATAAAAAGTTGGGGTCTTACAACCTCCCTTCCTTATAAAATTTCGTCCTCGAAATTGACGTATGTACCTGGTGTGTCGAAAAGGCGAGGATACCTTGTTTTCATATCAGATTCTAACTCCCAGGTCATTTCCTCAATATCGTGGTTTCTCCATAAAACTTTGACTTGAGGTATAACCTTTGAGCGTAGAATATGTTCCTTCTTATCCAAGATTTTAACAGGTACCTCTTCACACGTTAAATCTTCTACTATCTCGTCTGGTTCTAACTCAATAATGTGGTTCGGGTCATCCATATATTTACGTAATATCGATACGTGAAAAATGTTATGAACACGCGACATACTTAGCGGTAAAGCGAGTCTATAGGCCACAGTTCTTACTCGATCGAGGATTTCAAATGGACCAATAAAATTGAGGGTTGAGATTACCTCTCTTCATCGACTCTTGCTTATGGAATAACACAGTCTTGTACCTTTTTCTTCATACGCATCAGCTCCGGTCTGTATCTTGAGCAACTTTTATCGATTAAAGTCGATTCTAATAGTATATTCGTTATCTTCACGTAGGTTCTTGGAGTCTTTAACTCTATCTCCATCTTTTGTAAGTCTTACGAAATGGGTCTTTGTGTTAACAATATCGCACTCGTAAACGCATACGATCTTCTACTCAATGCGTTAGCTACCACGTTCGCTTATCCAGGATAGTATTGGATGGTATGATCATATTCTTTCAACAGTTTGAGCCAACGTCGTTGCCGCATGTTGAGTTCTTGGAAGCTCTTCTCACATTCCTCGCTCCATTCGAATTTTATATCTTTTTGAGTCAGCTGAGTTAATGGAGTAGCGATTCGAGAAAGTCCTTCAACGAATCTCTGATAGTAACCAACTAAGCCTAGAAAACTACGTATTTCAATTACCGACTTAGGTTGCTCTCAACTGTGACTCATATCCCAATCTTGGATAGCACGTCACAATGACACCTATCATTTTACCACTGCATGAATATGGCGTCCCATACGAAGAGTTTGGCTTCGGTGCATTCCACAAAGGAAGTCACCAGCGAGAGGATCGGGTACCAACTCCTGTAGTTGGGTTTTTAACTCCTGAATTTCAATAGGAGCCATTCGATATGGGGTTTTGGAAATGAGTTTTGTACCAAGTTCAAAGCCAATACAAAATTTGACTTCATGCTCTGGGGGTAGGCCAGGAAATTCTTCAGGAAATAAGTTAGGAAATTCTCTAACAACAGAAATATCATTCAAATTTAACGTATTTTTGTTCAAGCCCATGACATGGGCTAAGAAAGCTTGACATCCATTTTCAATAAACGAATGGCTTTATGGCTTGATATGACAGTGATTGACTTTAGTGGTTTGATTGCTTGAATTCACATAACATGTTAGTTAGGAATATGAAAACTAACAAATTTACGAAAACAGTCAATTTTGGCATGATGAGTGGTTAACCAATCAATCCCTAAAATCACATCAAATGCAAGTATTTTTAAAGAAATAGGATCGACAGGTAATGTGATGGTTCCAACTTGAATCATGCAAGATTTATAAACAGTAGATGTAATGAAAGTTTCTCCTAACGGAGTCTCAATAGATAAGTCAAAGTCTAATTTCTCCAGAGTCAAATTCAAACGTTGAGCACAAGCAGGAGAGATAAAAGAATGGGTAGAACCGGTATCTAATAAGGTATAAACTTCGCAAGAGTTTATGATTAACTAACCCGTGATAACTTCGTTCGGGTTACTCTCTTTTTGAGAAGTCACGAAAAACGCTCTTCTTGAAACCACCGACTTTGTTTTGTCTCAGATCCGCTTTTGGTGTCACTTACTCCAGATTTCGACTTGATTTATTTCTGAGAAAAATCGAGCTATGTGACCGAATCTTTTACAACTAAAATATACCTTGGAAGTCTGTGAACAGTTTGGACTTATGTTTCCTTCTTCTCCATGATCAGTAGCATATAATCAAGGCCGTTCTCCTCTTCTAGAATTTGTTCTTTGGTCTTTCACGCCGATGTCTTCCCGTTATTGTTGAATCTTCTCTTTTTAAAATTTCCACTTGACCCACCTCTTCTATTATCTTGGCCATGATTACCACCGAAGTGGTTACCATTTCTAGCACGTTGGTTATCACTGCTTCGCTGATTGTTGCCACTGGTATGACTATTATCGTGCTGTCAGTTGTTGTCTTTTGGTTGAGCTGACTTATAATCCCCTTCCAATAACTGAGCCCTATTAACTACATTTGAATACAAACACAGTTTGTGAGAAATGAGGTACTAACTTATTTCGGGTTTCAAACCTCTCAGAAACATTCGCGTCATTCTCTCCTCATTATCAACCAAATGGGATGCAAACTGGGACAACTCGGCAAACTTACCCTCGTACTGCGACACGGTTATATTATTTTGCTCCAACTTGATGAATTCCACCTCCTTTATGTGACGAATACTTTCGGGAAAGTACTTGTCGTTGAAAAGTTCTTGGAACTTCTCCCAAGACATATTTAGTGCGGCAGGCTGAGTATGCTTTACGAATTCCCTCCAGTAATCTGCCTTTCCTCAAACATGAAGGTGGCAAAGGGAACCTTTTGCTCCTCGGAGCATC
The DNA here is from genome assembly GCA_020205615.1 of Panax quinquefolius. Classification (NCBI taxonomy): domain Eukaryota; kingdom Viridiplantae; phylum Streptophyta; class Magnoliopsida; order Apiales; family Araliaceae; genus Panax; species Panax quinquefolius. Next base: position 75,165,671 of record CM035170.1, on the reverse strand, counting down.
CAAAGATATCAAATATCTTGGTGAATCCACGTCTCTGCCGTAAGTGGTTCTGGCTTTCCCAAAAACTCCGGTGGTCCCAACTCCTTTAATTGGTTAGTAGTGACCAGTCACGAGTTGCCATTGACTCCACCTGCATTATGAACTGGAGTCTTTCTCGTTTGATGTTTCATGAATTTTAAAAAGTTCCTAAACGTATCATCGTTCGTCATTTGGTCGGTATTGTTGTTTACACGAGGATTATTGCCTTCCTGATGCACCTTATTCTGGTTATTGATCAGCGGTGACTCAACGGTCTCCTGTGATCCATTGCTCGCCTCAATATTTTCAGATGCCATTCTCAAATAATGCCATAAAACAATGGTTAATTGACATGCCACATATTATCCCTATATTCTGACCGACCAAATAAACACAAATAAGCTTAGGTATGACACACTAGCGAAGGATTTACTCGTCTCTCCCCTCCTAGTTTTATTCCTCGATCTCCGCCAGAGACCATATCCCTAAGCTCTGATACCAACTGTGACGCCCCAAAAATAGGTCCACACAAGCCATTCTGAGTCGCCAAATATTTGGTACAGAAAACAACTACAACTTCATTATTACAATTGCCGTGCAAAATACAACTACACATATGCTGTGAGTTTAAATACAAATATTGTCTTCTAGACAGTATTCAAACTCAAATAAGTCCTCATTACAATTATTGATACACTATTTTAAAAAATAGTGATGATTGCTAAAATAACTGACTAAAATATCACTCCACACCCCGACTAGTTCCCGCTATATTCTCGCATCCTGAGAAAAAAATGGAACAAAAAGGAAAAAGGGTGAGCTCAACTAGCCCAGTAAAGAATATTATGACTAAGATAATGAACAACAAATTATCGTTAGTCTTCAACAAATCAGATAAAATATAATGGATAACAAGTTTTAGATCAATACTCGTAGCGGAATTAACAATTCATTAGAAGAGTTAAGTAGAGAATGAAATATACTATCTTCTATGATTTAAAAGTCCATCATCAATATTTTATCCTTGTAACATCAATCAATATACATCTTGAACCAAATATTCATCTTTACTTTACGAGCCAAAGATATTCATTTGTATCACCAGTTGGTCATGTTCATCTCAAGACCTGTCCATCTTTGCACTACGGGCCAAAGATATTCATCAGGTAATCATTCATCTTTGCACTACAGGCCAAAGATATTCAGTTATATCATCATTTAGGATTGAGGATGATGAAAAATATTTTTAAGAAACGAATCCAGTGAGATTAACGGATAAAGATTAGGGATTCGTACTTTGGTTTATCCAAGTTCAAAAATACTCCATAATAATCAATGGTGGAACAAAATCCAAGAATGAAGATCAAAACATGGATACAATCAAAGATAGTAACCATAATAGACAACTTGGACAAAGAAAAGAAAATTTTAATTTTTTTGTGAATAGTGCCGTATTCGTGAATAGTGCCGTATACGTGAATAGTGACGTATACATGAATAGTAATCCCGACACAAAAAGGTAAAAATTCCACAAGAAAAATTATACTTCTTGAATAGTACTGTATTCGTGAATAGTACCGTATATGTGAATAGTGCTGTGAGAGCCCCAGATCTGGGTCCCAAATCACCGCGGATCCGGTATAAATAATTCTATACTATTGCGGAAGATACAAACATAAATTGTTTATACAATAAACATTACACACTATTCCCCAAGGTCGAGTAACCTTAACTTATACACAATTCATAACCTAACTAACATACAATGTTATTATCATATATTACTATTAAATTTCTAGCTGCACATACAATCCAAAGCTGAACTTGGCTTTGACTTTTCCTTGTATCCGATGTATTCGTCTTAATCTGCAATATTAATCATGATATAGCAAGGGTGAGCAACAAGTTTGCCCAACAAGTTTAAGTTCAATAAATTTAAGATATATCATGATAGAAAGAATTGAATAGTAAGTTGGCTAAAGTTCTACAATATAATTGTGAACTAGCATGAACAAATTTTCATCGCTGAATGAACATGGAACATGAATAAATATATCTGAACCGAATGGTAATGAAGGTGATCAGCCTTTCATACCTGATGAATACATGCAATGCGCACAGAGTGCGAATCAATAATTCATAGACATGGTATAATCAGTAGAGATTAACCACACGAATATTTCAAAAATATCAACTCGAGGTCTAGTTAAAGAAAAACTTGCCTGATCCATTGATTACTGTTACACAATTTATCTAGCTTTGTCTGAAGACCTAATATTAATAATATCGATTTAGAAATTAGAATAATATCATCACAATATTTAGAATAACCTAAACACATTATCACATAATCCTATCAGTCTATAAAACACATAAAACCTAACTTCAAGTCAAACTTTTACAGTCTGAGTCGAGTTCGGCACAATTCTGACATCCCGATGGCCTAGTTGGACAATTATCAAGTTTAAGTTCAATTAAACTCTGCCTAAACACTTAAGAATTATCTTAGATAATCTTATTATCAATCAAAATAATTTTCCAAGTCTCATAATAATTTTCAAGTAATTATTATCATTTAAAATGATTTTCAATCATTAATATCCTATTCATCTAATTTAATTACCATAATATTCTATCATCATTAATATTTATTTATTATCAAATATTAATGAAATTCTCAACATAATATTATAATATATTTATAATATCACATAGTATTTTAATACTTTAAAATCATATTTATATGATGTTTAAACGATTAATAATACATTATCCGATAATTGTTATTAATGTTAAAATATTAATATTTTGATGACAAAATATCAAAAGTTATATTTTATAACTTAAAATTTTTATAACACTTAAATCATTTTTATATGATTTTTAAATCATTAATTCTATTTTTCCATAATTTATTTAATACATTTACTAAATAAATTAATCCCCATTAATATTAATTAATTAATGAAATTTCTCATAAAATATTAAAAGTCATTAAAATAACTTAAAATATTTTCTTATACCATAATATAATTTTTCAAGTATTAAAATTATTTTTAAGTGATTTATTTAATATTATAATTAAATAAATTAAATACTATTATTATTCCAAAAATATTAAATATTTATGAAATATAGTCAGAATAATTAAAAACCCATTTTTGGACTTTAAAGTAATTTTTAGGAATTTATTTTGTATTTTTAATAATTAAAAACCATTTTTTCTATTTAATAAATGAAATAATTAATTTTAGAAAATAACTGTTGCTAATGGTGGATTTAGTGACAAAACCATGGCTATTGGTGTTCTTGGCCAAAACCCAAATCTTCATGTCAGTGACTAAGGTGCCTTGTTAGACCGGTTCTAGATTCTTGGTTATCAAGCTTTTGGGTTTGTAATTGTGATAGGATTGTAGTATAAGTGTAATACGACCACTACCTACTAAGTTCATGGATAAGATACAACAAATAAGAGAGTTATAAGCTTCCCAATATGATGTCAGAGCTGTTCTTCATTTCTAGGTTACCCATAAATGAAGAACAGTTCGACTTGGCTACTTTGAATCCTTATAGTTTGCAGTCTAGGTATACTTTGTGTAATCTATTGGTTCTATCTTGTAGTCTTGATTTCAGAGTACAACTACATAACATCAGGTCAGTCTAAAAATATCACCAACTCAAGATTTGAGCCGGTCAAAGTACTGGTCAGGAGCTGTTCTTGAACTTTTTGGATTTTCCAGAAATGTTCATCCGGCTGATGGCTAACCATAGTTTGACCAACCACAACTTTGATTCTGTTGCTATTCTAAGTGTTCTTGAAGCTTGATTGTGTAGCCTACATGTCAATCTACAACCCCAATACAACCACATGGCCAAACTATCTAACACATTCAAGATCAGAAGCCTAGAAAAGCTTGTCAGACCATTCTGGAAATCTGGGTTTTCCAGAAATGCAATAAAACAGATGGTCAACTCTACTTTGACCAGCAATATCTATGATTCTATAAATTATCTGCGTGTTATAAAGGCTTTAATGTGTAGCCTAAATGTCAGACTACAAAGATCAAACACTATCATGGCCATTAACCTTAATTGATGAAAAGATCAAAGGCCAAAATGTCTTGTCGAGTTACTCCGGAATTTCTAGTTTGCCCGGAAAGCGCTTTTAAATCTAATCAACGTATTTTGACGGCTTATATCTGGAGATCTAGACATGGTATGGAGGTGATTCCACTTCCAGTCTACTCTCCTCATGGCAAAGAACAATTTTATTACATCTAACACACAGAATATCTAATACACAGTGGTCTAGAGGCCTTGACATTTAGTTGTCAGGCCAAAATTTTCAATTTTTCCATATTTTTGAAATTTACAAATTCGTGCATCTAGATGTTATAGATCCTTGATCTAACAACCCAGATCACTAAATAATACCCTATTACATAACTTTAAACAACAAACAACTAAAAACAACATGGATCACAAAGATTTCTAACTTTAGGGTTTTTATACCTTTCTAGCTTTGATCCTTGATTCTGATCATGATAATCTGATCTTTGAGATTTAAGTGTTGATATGGACCTAACTTTAGAACTTGGTTCCTCACAAATCTCAAATTTTAGAGAGAAAGAAGTAGTTGGCTATTATGAGAAATAAAATGAACTTTTCTCTCTCCCAATCTATATATATTACATGATATAATGCTAGTAGCTGCTGAAATGAGGCTGATATATGGCACATGAAAGTCTTAGAGTTGGTCACCAACTCAAATCTTGGCTAGATCTACAAACAACTTACTAAATAATGCATAAAGGGTACTTTAGTCATTTTTCTTCCAATTTTAATGGTATAAATGACATTTGCTACAACCCTTAGGGTTTGACCCTTAGGGTTTAACCCTTAAGGTTAAAACCTAAGGTTCTAAAAAAATAAATTTTCTAGGATTTCTAATTTAGGTTTTCAAAATAGAAAATTAATATTTCTAAATTATAATTAGGATTCTCTAATTAGACTAAGATTTACTAATCATAATTCAAGCTTGCTAATTAGGATTAATATTTTCTAATTAAAATTAATAATATCAATTATGTTCATAATTGTACATTAGGGTTTCAAACTTTAAAATTAGGGTTTTTTAATTAATTATTAGAGTTTCCCTAATTAAGTCTATAATCATAAATACGTACCTTTAAATTCCCAATTTAGGGTTTTCGAATTCTGAATTAGGGTTTTAAATTCTCAAAACTGAAATTAGGGTTTTTAGAACCATTTTTAGGGTTTCTTATAAATAGTAAGAATTTTTTAACTGAACGTTGAAGTTCTTAATATAATACTAGAGTTTGCCACTGATATAGGTTATCTGGTCAACCCTTGACATTTAACCATAAACTGTACTCATATAATATCATATACACAGAACATATACACCTATATATTTAATCCTGAATAATCCACCAAAAGATTTTAAACCCACCAAAATCCTTCACAAAATTTTGAAATCCCTAAAATTTCTTCACAGAAATATCAAATCCATTCACTTATTTTATGTCAAGGTTTATTATTCAACCTTTAATCCATCATTTAAGATTTAAATAATTATCTAAATTTTCGGGTTGTCACAAGTGTCGTATACGTGAATAGTAACCTCGACATAAAAAGGTAAAAAATCCGTAATAAAATTCATACCAATATTTCGGCATAATGATATTGAACGAAATAACATCATTTACGAAGAAAATAACATCCCTTGCCTCAAAAGAATAGTACTTGTAACTGAATATCGGATATAACACTGAAAGAAACTTGCACTGAATAGCAACACTTAAGATATCTAAATACTCACAAAATACACTCGATATTATAGAGAGAAAACATCAGTTTTTGGTGTGATTTTCAATTCTAACTAAGCACCCTATTTATTGGAAAATGCAAGAACGCTATAGTAGACCAACCTGCTACTGGTGGCTTCCTACGTATCCCTTCTTTGAAAAATTCAGCCCACCACTTTTGAAAAATAATTCAGCACATTTCACCAACAAAGGACAAGAGTGGGCCCCACCCATTTTTTAATAAAAACATTTATTTTTGAAAATTTAATAATTCATAATAAATAATAGAGCCATTATATTAATTTCTTCATTTATATCACATAAAATAAATATTTTCTTATCATATAAATCAATAATTAATTATTGATAAATAATATTATAGAATCACAATAATGACAACCAGGCCGTTCCCAGGAACGAAGAGGCTTTCCGATACGGATTTCTTATTACTGGCGCGCAAGTAGGTGACCAAACTCCTTTCCTAGGCAAAACTTCTTTAGACATTGCCAATGATGCTATCTAATAATATTATTCAAATAATATGAATTATTGATCTGATAATGGGAAATACATGCAAAGTTGACAATTATTGAAACAACAATAATATAAAATATCAACGAAGCAATTATTGAATCAATAAAATAAAATATTGAGCGAAGAATTACTTTTGAACGTAATAATTATTGAGTAGTGTCTTCCCTCGTAAGAATTAATATTTCAAAATATTTTTCAATACCGAGTGCTAACGCAGCAACCACGCGTATTCATTGTATTTTAACCAATGGGTATTCCAACAATGTTAATGGTAACCACGCCTACGCTAATTATAAAACTCATACATGCTATTTTCTTCATCCAACAATTTTCCACATGCATGTTACAAATGGTCAATATCGACATCTTTGCATTAATATTCTTATGAAATATTCATATTCTGGCAGATGGATGAATATTCCAATATTCCACTAAACGAATATTCTCGACAAAATAATCCACGACCAAGCCTGATTATTTTATAACCATGCTTGCTTATAAATCACTTCAGCTTGTTTGCAAAAATTACACATTTCACCCATAACCAAAGTATTATATCAAATTAACACCTTATTATTCAAAATATTAATTAGAGAAAATTTAATTTTATTTATAAAAAGTTGGTCTTACAAATAACCTTTCATATTCATTCTTTATTAAGTTATGGAAATGATCCGCTCATCATGCGGATTATCGCATAATATCGTGAAAATCCATATGCAGTTTCTTGTATTTTTTTTTTATTTCATATTCCTAAATCTAAACTTACTATTGCTTCTATAATTCCTGAAATGATTAGAAATTCCTTGAGGTTTGTGCTTCATCTAATATCATTTCTCTGAAATATTAGTCTGAACTATCTTATTGAAATTTTAATCTTTTCATGTCGGAGTACTATTTATTTGGGGTACTATTCATACGGTATTATTCATGAGTACTATTCACAATGGAATTTAATTTTCTTTTCTTTGTCCAAGTTATCTTTTATGAATTTTATTCTTGAAATTGAATCCATGTTTTGATCTTCATGTTGACAATTTGGTCATTCTTGAACTCTGGATAAATTGAATTATAAATATCTAATATTTATCTTTGATCTCACTTGATTCATTTTTATATCATTGTTATAATCATCAGACTTAAATTTGTGTTGGAAAGTTATCTTTGACCCGTAGTGCAAAGATGAACTGTTGATTGGTATGATTATGACCAAAAATGTGTATTGGTATAATCATGACCATTGGTGTTACAATTGTATGTCTTTGACCCGTAGTGCAAATGTGACGCCCCAAAATAGTATACATCACCATTACGAGTTGTCAATACACCTCATGGTATGCGTAAAACAACTACAACTTTATTATTACAATGAAGAAATGTGGAGTTTGAATACAAATATTATCTTCTGCATAATATCTATACTCAAATAAATCCTCATCACATTTATTGATACATTATTTTACAAAAATGGTGAGGACTACTAAACAATCCTTTCTAAAACCTTCATTCCATACCCCCGACTAAATCTCGCTTATATTCTCGCCTTCGTGAGAAAAATGGAACAAAAGGAAAGGGTGAGCTCAACTAGCTCAAGAAAATATTATGACTAAGATAATATACAACAAATTATCGTTAGTCTTCAACAGGAAAAAATCTAATAGAATACAATAGACAACAAATTTTAAATCAATATTCGCAAAGGAAATAATAATTCATTAGAAGAGTTAAGTAGAGAATGCAAACTACTATCTTCTATGTATGAATTTAAAAGTTCATCGCCTATCTTTTATCCTCAGTAACATCAATCAATATACATCTGAATCAAATATTCATCTTTGCACTACAGTCAAAGATATTCATCACCGGTCATGTTTCATTTAAACACTGTTCATCTTTGCACTACGGGCCAAAGATATTCTTCAAATCATTCATCTTTGCACTACAGCCAAAGATATTCTTAAGAAATCATTCATCTTTGCACTACGTGCCAAAGATATTCCATAATATCATCATTTAAGACCGAGGATGATGAATTTTTTTTTTTTAAAGAAACGAATCCAAAGAAACAAAATGACAAGGATTAAGGATTATTCGGATTACGTACTTGGTTTTATCCATTCAAAATACCTCAAAAATAATCATAGTGGTGTAAAATTCAAGAATGATCAAAACATGGATACAATCGAGTTAGTATCCGTAATAGATATTTTGAGACGAAAAGAAGAAATTTTATTTTTCAGAATAGTACCGATATCGTGAATAAAGTCAGTATCGTGAATAAGGTCGATATCGTGAATAGTAACTCCTACACCAAAAGATAGAAATTCCACAAAAAACATCTTCACGCTTCATGAATAGTACTTTCGTGAATAGTAACTCGTGAATAAGAACTCATGAATAGTAACTCGTGAATAGTAACTCATGAATAGTAACCCATGAATAGTAACCCCACATGAAAAAGTTCCAAATTTGATAAAACTTCAGATCAACATTTCAAAGATAATGATATCAAAGAAATAATATCATTACGAAAAAAAAAATATATCCCTTACCTCGAAAGATCAAGATTTCTAATTAAACACCTGGATATAGGCTATGACTTGACTTGCACCGTATAGCAATACTCAAAGTATACTCAAAATACTCACAAGAATACGCTCGATAATATAGAGAGAGAAAAACTTTAGCTTACGGTGTGATTTTCAATTCTAACCTAAGACCCTATTTATAGGAAAATGCTTAGAACACCAAAGCGTAATATTTAATAAAATAATAATATAATTAAACAAATTCAAGCCCACCTTAGACCAACTGAATTCAGCACATTTGTATCACATGTGGGATTGAAAAAAACGTTTTTCTTAAATAAAACAATTAAAACTTCCAAAATTAATTATTTCGAACTTCGAAGCTTCAAAATTCATAATTAATAGCCCTTTCATTAGAAAATTCGAATCTCATGAGTTTTTATAGGAAATTCAATTCTCTACAACTTTACGTAAGAAAGTTTTTCCAAATTCCAAATGTAAATCGACCGAAATCCACAAACGGGAATTTTACGTGCTATAATCAAATTTCACCAATAATTGGGGTCCACCGACATGTTTAACATGTTTTAAATATTTATTGCAACAAAAATACTCTTCCTCCTCATATACTCATATATCCCACATTCGTTGTAAAAATATCACCGCTAATATATTATTAAAATAATATATTTAAATGAATTATTTTATCGTAAAAAGATAAAATATTAATTTTCAACAATTATCATTTTAAAAATTTTCTCCATCTATATCCACATAAAATCAATATTTTCCTCATCATATAAATCAATAATTAATTATTCACAAATAATATTACGTAATCACAATATTGACAACCAGCGCCTCCTGTGAAAGAGAGGGCTTTTCAATAAGAATTTCTTCATCTTCTTGGCCTGCTAATTAGGTGACCAAACCTCTCCTGTATGTAACTTTCTAGACATTGCCAATAATGTTATCTAATAATATTATTCGTATAATATGAATTATTGCTTCGATAATGAAAATACCGTAATAATGACAATTATCAAACAACAAAGAATATAAAATATCAACGCAATTAATTATTAACTCAATAAAATATCGAATAAGAATTATCAGTAACCATTATCGAAAGTAGTGCCTTCTCACGTAAGAATCAATAATTGGTGCAATACCGTATGCTCTCTGCTCAACAACGCCAGATAGTGTGTTTTAACCAACGGGTATTCCAACAAATTAATTGGTAATAACTACGCCAAGCTATTTAAAAACAACTTATATTTGTCGCTTTTTCATCCATTCGCTTCATTATGGGGCCCATTATTACGGTCATACTGTCAGTATTTAATATTCCTCGACAAAGATTTAATATTCCACGACCAAACGAATATTCCCGACAACAATGAATATTTTATAACCACTTTGCTTATTTTGAAATATTTGCGATTTAACCCTTAACTATCCACATTAATCAAATCAACCCTTACTATTTCAAAATAATAAATAGAGAAAATTCCTTTTATTTAAAAATTGTAAGACCCCAAAATTTTTTTAAATAAAAAGGAATTTCCTTTATTTATTATTTTGAAATAGTAAGGGTTGATTTGATTAATGTGGATAGTTATGGTTAAATACGCAAATATTTCAAAATAAGCAAGTGGTTATAAAATATTCATTATCGTCGAAATATTCGTTTGGTCGTGGAATATTCGCATCGCTTCTGGGAATATTCGTATTTACGCATGCGCAAATGCATGTGGGCCCCATAACTAAAAGCGATCGATGAAGAAAACGACAAAATATAAGTTGTTTTAAATAACTACAGTAGTTGTTACCAGTAATATCGCTGAATACCCTATGGTTAAAACACACTAATACGCCATTGTTGAACAAGAAAGACACCAGATTGCACCAATTATTGATTCTTACGTAAGAAGGCACTACTCAATAATGGTTACGTAATTATCGCTCAAAGATTTTATCGAAGTTAATAATTGTCGCGGCTGATATTTTATATTGTCATTGTTTCAATAATCACATTACACAAATCTTTCATTATCGGCTAATAATTCATATTATCCTCAATAATATTATTAGATAACATTATTGGCAATGTCTAGAAAGTTCGCTCTAAGGAGAGGTTTGTCACCTAATCATGCTACCAAGAAGAAGAAATTCTTATCGAAAGCCCCATCTTCTTCCTGAACCCGCCTCGTCACAATATCATGATTCTCGTAATATTATTTGTGAATAATTAATTATTGATTTATATGATGAGGAAAATATTGATTTTATGTGGATATAGATGGAGAAAATTTTTAAAATGACAATTGTTGAAAATTAATATTTTATCTTTTTCTCGATAAAATAATTCATTTAAATATATTATTTTAATAATATATTAATCTATGATATTTTTTACAACGAATGTGGGATATATGAGTATACGAGGAGGAAGAGTATTTTTGTTGCAATAAATGTTTAAAACATGTTAAACATGCTCATGGGACCCCATTTATCGACCGAAATTTGATTATAAATGTAAAATCGCCCGCTTGTGGATTTCGGTCAATTTCTATTTGGAATTTGGAAAAACTTTCTTCTGCAAAGTTGTAGAGAATTGAATTTCCTATAAAAACTCAAGAGATTCGAATTTTCTGATGAAAGGGCTATTTATTATGAATTATTGAAGTTCAAGTTCAAATAATTAATTTTTGTAAGTTTTAATTATTTATTTTATGAAAAACGTTTTTCTCATTTTTTCTAGAAGGTGGCATGTGGGAAATGCTAGGATCTGAATTCTAAGGTTGGCGATGAATTTGATATATATATATATATATATATATATTAATTTATTAAATTTTCGCTTTTGTTTCTAAGCAATTTCCTATAAATAGGTGCTTTAGGTTAGAATTGAAAATCACACCGTAAATCAAGTTTTCTCTCTATATTATCGAGTTTATTCTTGTGAGTATTTTGAGTATACTTTGAGTATTGCTATACTATGCAAGTTCCAAGTCATAGCCTATATCCTGTTTCAACTAAGTAAGTACCGATCTTCGAGGTAAGTGATATTATTTTTTCAGAATGATATTATTTCTTCAATATCATTATACCGAAATGTTGATCCAAGTTTTTATCAAATTTGGAACTTTTTCATGTCGGGGTTACTATTCATGGGTTACTATTCATGAGTTACTATTCACGAAGTTACTATTCATGAAGTTACTATTCACGAAGTTACTATTCACGAGTACTATTCATGAAGCGTGAAGATGTTTTTTTTGTGGAATTTCTATCTTTTGGTGTCTGAGTTACTATTCACGATATACGGCAGACTATTCACGATACTCAAGACTATTCACGATACTTGCATTATTCAATCAAAAATAAAATTTCTTCTTTTCGTCTAAAATATCTATTCGATACTAACTCGATCAGATCCATGTTTTGATCATTCTCGAATTTTACACCACTATGATTATTTTTGAGGTATTTTTGGGCGTGGATAAAACCAAGTACGAATCCTTAATCCTTAATCCTCCTCATTTTTGTTTCAATCGATTCGCTTTTTTAAAAATATTTTCATCATCCTCGCCTTAAATGATGATATTATTGAATATCTTCGCCCAGAAAGTAAAAGATGAATGATTTCAAGAATATCTTCGGCCCGTAGTGCAAAGATGAACAGTGTGTTGAGATGAATACGACTCGATTGATTAATATCTTCGGCTCAGAAAAGCAAAGATGAACAGTGTTTAAATGAATATGACTTAATCGATGAATATCTTCGGCCTCAGAGTAAAAGATGAATATTTGATTCCGTATGCATATCGATTGATGTTACAGGATAAAATATTGATGATGGACCGTTAAATTCATAGATTATAGTAGATTTCATTCTCTACGTAACTCTTCTATGAATTATTATTTCCGCCATGTAATATTGATCCGAAACTTGTTGCCTATCAGATTCTATCGTTTTTTTCCTCGTCAAGACTAACGATAATTTGTCAGATATTATCTTAGTCATAATATTCTTTATCGGGCTAGTTGAGCTCACCCTTTCCTCGTTGTTCCATTTTTCTTCTCGTGAGGCGAGAATGTAATGAAAGTACTAGCTCTGGTATGGAATGAAGGTTCTAGAGAGAGTTGTTTAGTAGTCCTCACCATTTTTGTAAAATAATGAATCAATAATTATGATGGGGATTTATTTGAGTATGGATATCGTCTGTAAGACAATATTATATTTAAACTCATTAAGATATATTGTCGTATTTCACACTACATTTGTATTATTGAAGTTGTAGTTTGCTTTTTGTACCATGTATTTGGCACTCGTAATGGGTGTCAGTGTATACCTATTTTTGGGGGCCACAATTGGTATCGAGCTTAGGATACGATCTCTGGCGAGATCGGGAATAGAACTAGAGGGAGAGACGAGTAAATCCTTCGCTAAAGGTGTCCTACCTAAGCTTATTTGTTAGTTGGTCAAGATATAGGATATTATGTGATATATCGATTTCAATTAACCCTTGTTTTATGACAAGATTTTGAGAATGTCGATCGAGAATATTAATGCGGAGTAAATGAGACCGTGGAGATGCCTCAGACTTACCAACGAGGAGAACGTGCAACAGTCGGGCAATGTTCCTCCCGTGAACAACACCACCGAAAGCATGATGATGAACGAGGGATGTTTAGAAGCTTTTTTGCAGCTTCATGCAAAATCGCATTTAGGAGACTCGTGTTCAAAATACAGAGGAAATGATAGCAATTACGGTGGTCACAAATGCAAGCGCTTCAAAGAGTCAGGACCACCGCACTGGGAAAGCCGGATCCGATTAAGTGAGACGTAATAAACAAATTACCAAGATATTCGATGTCTGGGATGCACGGAGGAACAGAAGTTCCATTCGCCACCTTTATGTTCCGTGGCAGGCAGACATCGGTGGGAATCAGGAAGCGCACTCCATCCAAATGCACTCAAAGATGTCATGGGAGACGCTTTCAAATAGCTCAATGACAAGTACTTCCCCGAAGTATTCATTATACGAAGGAAGTGGAGTTTATTAGACTAGAGCGTAATAACAACGACGGTCCCAAAGACGAGGCGAAGTTCATGAGTTATCCGTGTTCAGCACCTCATTTGGTGGAGAATGAGGAACGATGACGCGGATGTTTCGAGAGAGTTTTGAACCCGACATACGCCAAGATCTCATTTCTCATAAATTTTCTCTATTCAGATGTTGTCAATGGGCTCAAATATTAGAGCGAGATAACGAGTACGCTCAACCGAGGGACCATAACCGTGATCATACCAAGATAAGCAAATATCGTAATAACGATAACCAACGGAGAAAGAAGAATACGGATTAAAAGCGGTAACCACTCCGTGGTAATCGTGGCCATGAAAATAAGAAGCGAAGCCTGGAGGAGATTTTAAAAAGAGGAGATTCAACAACGACCATGTGAAGACGCCAATACAAGAAGAGCAACTAGTTTTAAGGAGGAGAACGACCACCCATTATATGCTACAAATGCGAAAAGAGGGATATATCACCAAACCGCCCACAACAGCTTAAGGTATGCTATAATTGTGGAAAGGAAGGACATATCGCCGAGATTGACAAGATATCGAAACCTAGTTCAATGGGGATTTTGACTCAAAAAGATCGTCCCCGTAAAAGTCAAAGTCAACGATTCCTCGAAGAGCGCTTTGTCAGACCGTCAAAAATGCGAGGAACCCGAACGGTTAGCACTCGTTAGTTAATTATAAATTCTCACAAGTATATACCTTACTAGATATTGGTTCTACCCATTCTTTTATCTCTCTTACTTGCCCAACGCTTGAACTTGACTACACGAGAAATTAAACTTTGACCTATCTCGTGGAGACTCCATTAGAGAAACTTTCATTACATCCGTTGTTTAAAAATCTTGCTTGATTCAAGTCAGCACTATCACATTACCGTTAACCTTATTTCTATAGAGATATTTGCTTTTGATGTGATTTTAAGGTTAACTACTCATCATGCCAAATTGATTGCTTTTGTAAGGTCATTAGTTTTCATATTCCTAAGCAACCTCGTTATTCAATTCAAGCAATCAAACCATCAGTAGTCAAACATTTTCATATCAAGCCATGAAGTCATTCGCTTATTACGGATGTCAAGTTTTCTTAGTCCATGTTATGGATTTGAATAAAGACACGCCGATTTGAATAATATTCCCGTTGTTATTGATTTTTCCCGATTTTTTCCTAAAGAATTTCGCTTACTCCCAAAGCTCGATATTAAATTTTGTATCGACTTTGAACCCTAGACAAAACTCATTTCTAAAATCTCATATCGAATGGCTCCTATCAACTTCGTGAGTTAAAAATTCAACTATAGAATTTGGTACCGAGCCTTTATTTTGTGACTTCCTTTGTGGAATTCACCTGCTTTAACTCTCCGTAGGGACGCCATATTCGTATGATAGTAAATCGATAGGTGTCATTGTGACGTGCTATCCAAGATTGGGATATGAGTCACGCTTGAGAGCAACCTAAGTCAAGAATCGAAAAGACGAGCTTTCAGGCTTAGTTGGTTATTATCGAGATTCGTTGAAGGATATTCTCGAATCGCTATTCCATTAACGCAAATTCGACTCAGAGAGATACAAAATTCGAATGGAGCAAGGAATGTGGGAAGAGCTTCAAGAACTCAAGAGGAGACTCATTTCAAAGACATGTTCGATCATGCCATCCTCGAAAAGCGAACGTGGTAGCCGACGCGATGAGTAGAAGATTATATGCGGAACGAAAAGCGATGATGTCAAGTATACGACAGAGCCAACTTTAATAGAAAAAGTTAAGGTCGCTTCAAGCCACCGAATCTCTGAGTCCGATGCGTATGAAGAAGAAAGTACAAGAAGGAGCTATTCCGGAAGCGAGAATCGATGAAGAAGGAATACTTCGAGTCCACTCTAGACTTTGTGTTCCTAACGACTCTGATTTGAAGTACAAGATTATGATGGAGGCACACAATACGCCATTTGCAATCCATCCTGGAAGTACTAAAATGTATCGTGATCTTCGACATACATTTTGGTGGAACAATATGAAGAGAGAGATTGCAAAGTTTATCTCGATGTGTTTAACTTGCCAACGTAAAGGCGAGCATCTTGTACCTAAGGGTCCGCTGCAAACCACTGAGATTCCTAATGGAAGTGGGAACACATTACTATGGATTTCACATTTGGGTCTTCCTACGGTTTCTCAAGGCATCAATGCTATTTGGGTTATTATTGATAGATTAACCAAAGTCCGCTTATTTCTTACCGATACGGAGACTTATTCCTCGAACGCCTTTTCTAGTATGTACGTGAATGAGATCAGAGGTTGCATGGCATGCCAAGATCCATAGTTTTAGATCGTGACCCAAGATTCACTTCATGATTTTGGGTTAGAAAGCTATGGGCACGAATTTACGATTCTGGGCTGGCTTTAGTATACCATCCTCAAACGGATGGGCAATCGAAAGGACTACTCAAACTCTCAAGATATATTAAAACTCGTGGTCCTAGATTTCAAAGGAAGTTGATAAGTACTTGCCATTGGTGGAATTCTCATACAACAATAGTTATTAAACAAATATAGGCATGGTTCCATTCAAGCATTATATGGACGAAAAATGTCGCTTCCAATATGTTGGGATGAGGTGGGTGAAGCAACATTGTTGGGACCCGAAGTTAGTACGTATTTATCACCGAAAAGATCCAAATGATTCGACAACGATACAAAACGGCACAAGATCGACAAAAGAGTTATGCGGATCTTCATCGAAAGGACGTGGAATTTAATGTAGGGGATCATGATTGTCATGAAGTTGCTCCATGGAAGGGAGTTACAAGATTTGGGAAGAGAGGAAAGCTCAATCCACGATTTATCGGTCCATTTCAAATTCTCGACCGAGTAGGAAATGTAGCCTATAGACTTATAAGCACCTCCGAGTATGTCTCGTGTTCATAATGTGTTTCATATATCTCGATTTCAGAATATGTGAAAGACCAACCACGCTATAGAGTTAGAACCGGACGAGATATAGCCAAGACTTAACGTATGAGGAGGTACCGCCAAGATTTTGATAGAAGGAGCATGTCCTACGCCAAGAAAGGTTATACCACAAGTTAAAGTTTTGTGGAGGAATCATGCTATAGAGGAAATGACCGGGAATTGGAAACGGAAATGAAAGCGAGGTATCCTCACCTTTTCAAACACTGTACGTGACGCCAATTTCGAGGACGAAATTTCATAAGGAGGAGAGGTCAGTAAGACCTCAAATTTTTAAATAAAAAGGAATTTCCTTTATTTATTATTTTGAAATAGTAAGGGTTGATTTGATTAATGTGGATAGTTAAGGGTTAAATACGCAAATATTTCAAAATAAGCAAGTGGTTATAAAATATTCATTGTCGTCAGAATATTCGTTTGGTCGTGGAATATTCGTGATCGTTTGGAATATTCGTATTTACCACAAGCAAATGCATGTGTGGGCCCCATAACGAAAAAGCGATTGGATGAAGAAAACGACAAATATAAGTTGTTTTTAAATAATCCGCAGAGTTGTTACCAAGTATATACCGCTGAATACCCTATGGTTAAAACACACTAATACGCCGTTGTTGACAAGAAGACACCAGTATTGCACCAATTATTGATTCTTACGTAAGAAGGCACTACTCAATAATGGTTACAGTAATTACCTCTCAAGATTTTATCGAGTTAATAATTGTCATACGATTGATATTTTTATATTGTTGTTGTTTCAATAATCACATTACACAAGATCTTTCATTATCGGCTAATAATTCATATTATCCTAATAATATTATTAGATAACATTATTGGCAATGTCTAGAAAGTTCTCGCTCTAAGGAGAGGTTTGGTCACCTAATCATGCGCCACCAAGAAGAAGAAATTTTTATCGAAAGCCCCTCTTCCTGAAACGCCTCGTTGTCAATATTGTGATTCTCGTAATATTATTTGTGAATAATTAATTATTGATTTATATGATGAGGAAAATATTGATTTTATGTGGATATAGATGGAGAAAATTTTAAAATGACAATTGTTGAAAATTAATATTTTATCTTTTTCTCGATAAAATAATTCATTTAAATATATTATTTTAATAATATATTAACTATGATATTTTTACAACGAATGTGGGATATATGAGTATACGAGGAGGAAGAGTATTTTGTTGCAATAAATGTTTAAAACATGTTAAACATGCTCTGCGGACCCCATTTATCGATCGAAATTTGATTATAACAGTAAAATCGCCTGCTTGTGGATTTCTGGCAATTTCTATTTGGAATTTGGAAAACTTTCTTCGCAAAGTTGTAGAGAATTGAATTTCCTATAAAAACTCAAGAGATTCGAATTTTCTGATGAAAGGGCTATTTATTATGAATTATTGAAGTTCAAAGTTCAAATAATTAATTTTTGTAAGTTTAAATTATTTATTTTATGAAAACGTTTTTATCATTTTTTCTAGAAGGTGGCATGTGGGAAATGCTAGGATCTGAATTCTAAGGTTGGCATGTGTGAATTTGAATATATATATATATATATATTATTAATTTATTAAATTTTCGCTTTGGTGTTCTAAGCAATTTCCTATAAATAGGTGCTTAGGTTAGAATTGAAAATCACACCGTAAACCCAAGTTTTCTCTCTATATATCGAGTTTATTCTTGTGAGTATTTTGAGTATACTTTGAGTATTGCTATACTAGCAAGTTCAAGTCATAGCCTATATCCTGTTTCAACTGTAAGTACCGATCTTTCGAGGTAAGGATATTATTTTTTCAGAATGATATTATTTCTTCAATATCATTATACCGAAATGTTGATCTCAAGTTTTTATCAAATTTGGAACTTTTCATGCTCTGGGTTACTATTCATGGGTTACTATTCATGAGTTACTATTCACGAGTTACTATTCATGAAGTTACTATTCACGAGTTACTATTCACGAGTACTATTCATGAAGCGTGAAGATGTTTTTGTGGAATTTCTATCTTTTGGTGCTCTGAGTTACTATTCACGATACGACACTATTCACGATATACTGATTCACGATACTAAGACTATTCACCTAAAAAATAAAATTTCTTCTTTTCGTCTAAAATATCTATTCTCGATACTAACTCGATCAGATCCATGTTTTGATCATTCTCAAATTTTACACCACTACGATGATTATTTTTGAGGTATTTTTGGGCGTGATAAAACCAAGTACGAATCCTTAATCCTTAATCCTTGTCATTTTGTTTCACCGGATTCGCTTTTTTAAAATATTTTTCATCATCCTCGCCTTAAATGATGATATTATTGAATATCTTTGGCCCAGTAGTGCAAAGATGAATGATTTCTCAAGAATATCTTTGGCCCAGAGTGCAAAGATGAACAGTGTTGAGATGAATACGACCGATTGATTAATATCTTTGCCCAGAGTGCAAAGATGAACAGTGTGTTAAATGAATACGACTAATCGATGAATATCTTTGGCCCAGTAGTAAAAAGATGAATATTTGATTCCGTATGCATATCGATTGATGTTACAGTGGATAAAATATTGATGATGGACTGTTAAATTCATAGATTATAGTAGATTTCATTCTCTACGTAACTCTTCTATGAATTATTATTTCACCATGAATATTGATCCGAAACTTGTCATTTCATCAGATTCTATCGTATTTTTCCTCGTGAAGACTAACGATAATTTGTTGTATATTATCTTAGTCATAATATTCTTTACCGGGCTAGTTGAGCTCACCCTTTTCCTTGTTGTTCCATTTTTCTTCTCGTGAGGCGAGAATGTAATGAAGTACTAGCTCTGGGGTATGGAATGAAGGTTCTAGAGAGAGTTGTTTAGTAGTCCTCACCATTTTTGTAAAATAATGAATCAATAATTATGATGGGGATTTATTTGAGTATAGATATTGTCTAGAAGACAATATTATATTTAAACTCATTAAGATATATTGTCGATTTCACACACATTTGTATTATTGAAGTTGTAGTTTGCTTTTTGTACCATGTATTTGGCGACTCGTAATGGGTGTTGTGTATACCTATTTTGAGGGCGCCACAATAATTTGAAATGGACCAATAAATCGTGGATCGAGCTTTCTCTCTTCCCAAATCTTGTAACTCCTTCCATGGAGCAACTTCGCAACAATACATGATCCCCACATTAAATTCCACGTCCTTTCGATGAAGATCCGCATAACTCTTTTGTCGATCTTGTGCCGCTTTGTATACGCTGTCGAATCATTTGGATCTTTTCTAGAGTCATACGTATTAACTCGGGTTCCAACAATGTTGCTTCACCCACCTCATCCCAACATATTGGAGAACGACATTTTCGTCCCATATAATGCTTGAATGGAGCCACACCTATACTTGCTCGATAACTCGTTGTTGTAGGAGAATTCCACCAATGGTAAATACTTATCCCAACCGCCTTTGAAGTCTAGGACACAGAGTCTTAATAAATCTTCAAGAGTTTGAATAGTCCTCTCTCGATTGTCCGTCTGCTTGGGGATGGTATGCTCAACTAAATCGCAAATCTGTGCTCATAGCTTTTTGCAAGCTAAGCCCAAAATCTTGAAGTGAATCTTGGGTCACGATCCAAAACTATGGATACAGCATGCCATGCAACCTCACAATCTCATTCACGTACATACTAGCAAGACGCTCAAGGAATAAGTCTCCCATATCGGCAAGAAATGAGCGGACTTGGTTAATCTATCAACAATAACCCAAATAGCATTGATGCCTTGAGAAATCGTAGGAAGACCCGTGAACGAAATCCATGGTAATGTGTTCCCACTTCCATTCCTAATCTCAAGTGGTTGCAACGGACCCTTAGGTACTAGATGCTCCGCTTTACACGTTGGCAAGTTAAACACATCGAGATAAACTTTGCAATCTCTCTCTTCATATTGTTCCACCAAAATGTATGTCAAAGATCACGATACATTTTAGTACTTCCGTGATGGATTGCAAATGGCGATTGTGTGCCTCCATCATAATCTTGTACTTCAAATCGTAGTCGTTAGGAACACAAAGTCTAGAGTGGACTCAAGTATTCCTTCTTCATCAATTCTCGCCCTAATAGCTCCTTCTTGTATTTCTTCTTCATACACATCATTCGGCCGGTGGCTCGAAAGCAACCTTAACTTTTTCTATTAAAGTTGGCTCTATGCGTATACTTGACATCATCGCACTCGCTCCCCGCATATGATCTTCTACTCAATGCGCCAACTACCACGCTCGCTTTTACTAGGATGGTATCAATAGTGTGGTCGTAGTCTTTCAATAGCTCGAGCCAACGTCACGCCGCATGTTGAGTTCTTTTTTGAGTGAAGAAATATTTAAGGCTTTTTATGGTCCGAATATATCTCCACTTTCTCCCCATATAGATAGTGCCTCCATATCTTTAAGCGGCAAAACGATCGCCGCTAACTCTAGATCATGAGTAGGATAATTCCTCTCATACTCTTTAAGTTGTCGCGAGGCATAGGCTATGACTTTCCCGTTGCATGAGAACACATCCTAACCCTTTGCACGAAGCATCGTCAGAGATAACAAATCCATCCCAACCCGGATGGTATTGTTAGAACAGTCTTAAATAAGTCTCCTCTTAAGCTCTTGAAACTTTTCTCGCATTCTTCGCTCCAAACGAATTTTGTATCCTTCCGAAGTTAGCCGAGTTAATGGAGTAGTGATTCGAGAAAACCCTTCCACGAATCTCCGATAATAACCAAATAAGCCCAAAAAGCTACGTATTTGGCCACCGACTTTGCTGTTCTAACTTTGTATTGCTTTAATCTTTGCGGATCAACAGATACTCCATGTTTCGACACCACGCGCTCCAAGGAATGCTACTTCCTCAAGCCGTAACTCGCATTTCTTCAATTTGGCATATAGTTGGTTTTCACGAAGCCTTTGGAGTACCAAATTTCAAATGAATATTCCCCGATAACAATGAATATTTTATAACCACTTGCTTATTTTGAAATATTTGCATATTTAACCCTTAACTATCCACATTAATCAAATCAACCCTTACTATTTCAAAATAATAAATAGAGAAAATTCCTTTTATTTTAAAAATTTCGGGTCTTACAAAGAAATATGGACAATTGATTATTGATTTTATGAAATGTATGTCTTTGGCCGTAGTAGTAAAAGATGGACTGCTGATTATTGATTTTACAAATAGATGTCTTTGGCCCGTAGTGCAAAGATAGTGTAATAACCCATTTTTTTAATAATTAAATATTAATTAATTTTTATTTTATACAATTGTGTTTAAATTTGAAAAGATAAGTGAATTTTTTTTCTTTTCTTCCTTGTTTTGTTTGGAATGTTTAATGGTTTTAGTAGATAATTAAGTAATATATTAAATTAAAAATGAGGAGTCCATTAGAGTTTTGGTAGCTCTTATATTGAGTTATATTTATTTAAAGAGTGAAATTGTAACTTTAATCCTATTATAATTTGATTAGTTGAATTTCTGAGTAGAATACTTATACGTGCTGCAATCCATTAGAAAATTATAATTAATTCATCCGATGTCGGAATTGAGTGAATCCAAATCAGGTTCCTTCAGTTTTTCGTCCTCTATAATTTTGAAGAAGTAAGCAACTTGAGATTATTTTAGATTGTCAAAAGCGGGTTATGAGGAGGAAGACAATCCCATTTGTTAAAATTTTGTGAAAAAAAAATCATCCTAACGCTGAGCTACTTGGGAGATTGAGGAGTTATTCGATTGTTTTAGATCCGCATCTTTTGATAATTAGGTACTTTCCATTCTTTTGATTCCGTGGATCTAAATCCTTTTTAAGGGGGAGGTAATGTAATACTTCAAAAAAAAAGAAGAAGTATTTATGTTTGTGTTTTAAATATATTGTTTGAATTTTTTTGTCTTTAAATTGGGTCAAAGTAGTCATTTAAATTATGCGGGCTAATAAATATTAATAAGTGATAGATAATATTATGTGGTTAAAATTTGGGCCTTAATATTAATTTAACCCAAATAGAAATTTATTAGGGCAACTTAATTAATAAATAGCTAAACCTAATATTACTTCATTATACAAACTGAATAAGAAGAGGTGGCTACTTTGGAGATAAAGGGAACAACTACAAAGGGGGCTCGGGTGAAGAAAGACTAGAGATTTTGATCATTAGTAGGGAAATTTCATCAGTAATAAGTAAGTATATTATACATTATATAAAGTGGGGATAAATCACGTGGTTCCATATTAAATTATTAAATTTAGTATGTTGTTTTTTTTCATCATGAGCAAGTACTTTTGTAATTCAAGAACTAAGAGCGATCTTTAAAGATGGGAGAGTTTATTTATTAATGTAATACTTATACGGATGTACTTATTATTATTATTATCACTTTATTCCAATCGATTGAAACGGAGGGAGTAGTCTGTGATTGATTTTGGAGATCCTAAAATAATAAATTGATGATTTCTTTAAATAAAAAAATATATATAGCAAATAAATATGTAGTAATTAAAGTTTACTTAAAACTTGTATAATTTGCAAGAGATGTTATACAAATAAATATGTAAGAATCTATGGAATGAATTAAATCTTAATATTATAAGTAATTATATTTTATAGTCGTACCAAATTTTGAATTTCATTAGATTTGTTCCATATTTTTATATTTTTAAATGTACTTACATTTAGTATTTATTTCATTTTCATGATTTGATACAAATGTTTTTATACATCTGCCATCTTTTAGTATTTCAGCAGATTTCCAACTGTTTCATGTTCATTTCCGACATGGCGATAGGGTGATTAAGAGCTGTCATTTGACTCTCATTAATGATCTAGGTTGATTTTTTGTTTTATATTTTGATTCTAGTTTGTTCTCGAGAATTATTTAGTACATAATGAATATCATTATTAATATTTTGAAGTTATTGAGTAAGGGTTCGCTTACTTATTTTCGAGGTTTGTCAGCTTGTTCGTGGACCTCCCTTCCTTTCGGGAACACCCCTTCCCGAATAGAAAGGGGAGGTCACAACAAACAAACCTCAAAATAAGAAAACAGAGCACTAATAACCTCAAAATATTAATAGTGGTAATCCATTAATAAAGTACCAAGTACAATTCTCCAAATAGAATCAAAATAATCAAAACTTAAAATTCGAATCAACCTAAATGGTCAAAGCAACACTCTCATCACACTAGCCTTTAATCACCCCCCCGCAAACTCCGCCGAAGAAAAACACAAGATGAGCCAATCGCCCAAAGACGGAATACAGATATACAAAAGATATACAACTAATATATAAAAATAACTGAGACAAAATACTGAACAAAGCCTCAAGTGTAAATACGGACGAAAATATAATCTCTAAAGATCTAAATAGAATATATCCAATCAACAGTAATCGACGTAAACCAATAGAAGAATAAAGAATTAACGAATCGAAGTAACTAACTCAATGAACTAAATTGAACATGGATAAAAAAAACTAATACAATGAAATAATAGGCTGAATCAAATTGTGTGGTGTTATTTCATACCGAGTGAGCTCAGAAATATACATTGCCACACAGGCAAGTTAAAATAATGCCACACATGCAAGTCAAAATAATGCCACACAGGCAAGTCAAAATAATGCCACACAGGAAAATCAAAATAATGCCACACAGTGCAAATCACACATCGACCGCTAATCCAAATGTATGCAAATCGATATGTGTGTTTTGGCACAACATCACAAATCCGCAGTAATGTAAAACTAGGGTTAACCCATACGCCCCACAACAAAAACACCAAATGTCCCACTTCCTCCCGAGCTCAAAAACGGAGACGCCAAGACTAATCGCATCACATTTTAAAGTGTCATGTCTCTCGTTAAGACGACATGCTCGTGGTACCCCACAGTGGTTATAGCTCGTATACCCTACGTATATTCTAACAAAATATCATATCACAACACACGCGGCATAATACCAACAAAAGGGTTCTATATGTACATATTGAACAAAATCAAATTATAATCACAATGTCTCAAAAGAAGGTAGCAAATACGAACCGCTTCTACAATTATCAAAATAAATATTAATTAAACATGATAACCTAATTCAAAGAGTACAAATTCGAGTCATATGTATCAACTCCAAAATGAAACTATTATATGAATTTCACAAGAAACAATTATGTGAAAGAATAACGAAATTTAAAATAAGGGACAAAACGAACAAATCAAATGTATCAAGAATGTCGCTGAAAGAGTACGAAATTCGTACCTAATACTTCCAAACTATTTATAGCACACTCCACAAAATGTTACCCTCAAATGCCAATGATATCAAATACGAAACGTTATTCATCACCTAAACATATTCACCTCAAATTAAATATAATCCAATTCAATAATTCCAAAATAATTCATAATCTATTTAATATGCATTTAATCATCGCCTTATATCAATTATTAATACTCCAAAATTTATATCCCAAATATAACTCTTTAAGTTCCTTCCATCCGAACTAATTACACAAATTAATAATACTAAATGTAAGTACATTTATAAAAATATGAACACTTCTATTTTGTGACGCCCCCAAAATTAGGTATACATCACCCATCTTGGGTCGTCAGATACATGGTACAGAAATCAAATACAACTTACTAATACAATCATAGTACAATACGACAAAACATAAACCTGTGAGTTTGAATACAAATATTGTCTCATCGGAGATTATACAAACTCAAAAGGAGTCCTCATTACAATTATTATCACACTATTTCACGAATAGTGAGGACTACTAATGCTATCCTCTTGACCATTACTCCGCTCCCCGACTCGTCCCAACTATATTCTCATTTCAAGAGAAACAAAGAAAGAAAGGGTGAGCTCAACTAGCCTAGTAAGAAATATTATGACTAAGATAATGCGTAATAAATTATCATTAGCCTTCAACAATGTGTTAAACCGATAAAATATAATAAACATCAAGTTTAACTCAAATAAACCAACAATCCATTAAAAGAGTCAAGTAGAAAATAAAATCTACTATCTTTTATGATTTAAAAGGTTTTTCATCATCATATAAATTAGAGACTCAACTTAATAAATATTCCACATCATCGAATCACCCCTCGCACTACTACCAAGGATATTCTTTAGTATCACGACCACAATTATCCATGCACTACGGCCAAGAATATTTGTGTATTCATTAATGGTCATGATCATGCCAACAATCATCCCATCAATGCACTACGGGCCAATGAGGATCTTTACCACATCAATTATAACATTACGATCATGATTACAATCAATAATCCTGGGTCATAATCATACCAAGTCCATCTATGCATTACAATGCCACGTATGACTTTCAACATAATATAAACATGAGGATGATGACAATGATATAAGAATTCAATAAAACAAGTTCAAGAATTAATTTATCCAGAACCAATAACATCCAAACCGCCAACATGATCATCGCTTTATAGAGTAAAATTCAAGAATACTTAGAAGAATATTTCCATGAAAGGATATCGGATGAAGAGCAAATATCAAGGATATTCCACTAATTTCATGGAGTATAGAAGTCAAAGTTTTAACCAACCGAGTATAATAAAGAATGGAATAACAAAAGAAATCACCATGCATGCGATGTAATCGCATGCATGTGTTATTCCAACGTAATATTAAATAAGGAACCAGTCCGACGTAAAACACACAGTATGTGATGTTCCAAATGTAATAATAATAAAGATTTTAACCAGTCCTGTAAAAAACACATGCATGTGATGTACCAACAGAATAATAATAAAGATTTTAACTAGTCCTGGTAAAACACACGTGATGTGATGTTCCAATGTAATAATAGAAGAATGTCACCAAGTATAGGGTAAACCACAGTATACAAAAGTTATTCTAATGTAATAATAAGCAATGAAATAACAACAATTCTCTTCATGAATAAGGAAGAATAACACCCCTTTACTTTAGTAGGAGATTGAATCTTTACGCATAGTGTAAGAATGTAATACTCTTCTTCTTTCTCTCTTATTCTCTCTATACTTTCTCTCTATAGCTTGAATGAATTCGTGAAAATAATGAAGCACTAGGCCTCTATTTATAGAAGATTTCTAGCTTAGCACTTGCCATGTGAAAAGGCAAGTGGCTCAATGACCCGATATGATATGAAAAGAAAAGTGGTTTGACGCTTTGTAATGTGAAACGACAAGTGGTTCGACGCATCAATATAATATGAAACGTCAAGTGGTTTGACGTCTGGTAAAGGTAATTACTATTGACGAAGTAATTACTATATGACGAAGAGACTCTTAGATGATGACATATGGCCCCCATAAAATAACCAAACTTACCACAAACGCTCCTCATAATGTACTCTTTATATACATCAAGGATTGAATAAATATTACCACAAATCATTTTATTTTTAATTAACACATATTTAATCTTTCAACAATTATTAATCATTTATAACTTGTCGTCTCAATTATTGATTTAATAATATAACATATTATCTGACGATGATAATGTGACAATAATTGAATCAATAATATAAGAGATATGATGCAAAGAATTATCAGTAGCAATAATTGAGTATAGCTGAGTGACTTCTCACGTAAGCATCAATAATCAATACCGTGTGCTACTATGCAACCACGCTTATTACTGTATTTTTACTACCGGGTAGTTCAACAGTTTTAACGGTAACACCTCCGCCGTTATTTTTAT
This sequence comes from Panax quinquefolius, assembly GCA_020205615.1. NCBI lineage: Eukaryota > Viridiplantae > Streptophyta > Magnoliopsida > Apiales > Araliaceae > Panax > Panax quinquefolius. The sequence continues at coordinate 75,137,932 of CM035170.1, read as the reverse complement.
AGAAAGATAATTTTGTCATTTTCTAACTACAACAATACTTCCATTGTGAGGTCCACCAATGATTGAGCCGTCGTACGAATATTTCCCGACAAAAAGAATATTCCCCGACCAAACGAATATTTTATAACAACTTGTTTACTTTGCAAAATTTATAAATATTACCCACAATTATAACATTATATCAAATTTATTCCATAATATTCAAAAATAATATTTATAGAAAATTCATCTTTATTTATAAAAGTTGGAGTCTTACATATTTGGTACGACTATAAAATATAATTACTTATAATATTAAGATTTAATTCATTCCATATATTCTTATATATTTATTTGTATAACATCTCTTGCAAATTATACAAGTTTTAAGTAAACTTTAATTACTACTCGCTATATATTTTTTTTATTTAAAGAAATCATCAATTTATTATTTTAGAATCTCCAAAATCAATCACAGACTACTCCCTTCGCTCAATCTGATTGAATAAAGTGATAATAATAATAAGTACATCCGTATAAGTATTACATTAATAAATAAACTCTCCCATCTTTAAAGATCGCTCTTAGTTCTTGAATTACAAAAGTACTTGCTCATGATGAAAAAACAACATACTAAATTTAATAATTTAATACTTGAACCACATGATTTATCCCCACTTTATATAATATATAATATACTTACTTATTATCGATGAAATTTCCCCACTAGTGATCAAAATCTCTAGTCTTTCTTCACCCGAGTCCCCTTTGTAGCGGTTCCCTTTATCTCCAAAGTAGCCACCTCTTCTTATTCAGTTTGTATAATGAAGTAATATTAGGTTTAGCTATTTATTAATTAAGTTGCCCTAATAAATTTCTATTTGGGTTAAATTAATATTAAGGCCCAAATTTTAACCACATAATATTATCTATCACTTATTAATATTTATTAGCCCGCATAATTTAAATGACTACTTTGACCCAATTTAAAGACAAAAAAAATTCAAACAATATATTTAAAACACAAACATAAATACTTCTTCTTTTTTTTTTCCGGGTATTATAGATGGACTATTGATTATTGGTTTTACAATTGAACATCTTTTACCTGTAGTTCAAAGACAGACAATTGATTGGTATGATCATGACCATTGATATTACAGTTGAATATCTTTGGCACGTAGTGTAAGACCCCAACTTTTAATGAATAAAGATTTATTGTCCTCTAAATATTATTTTGAATAATAAGGTGCTGATTTGATATAATGCTATAATTATGAGTGATATATGCAAATTTTTTAAAGTAAGCAATTGTCATAAAATATTCGTTTGGTCGGGAAATATTCTTTTTGTCGGGAAATATTCGTACGACAACACAATCATCGGTGGATCCCACAACAGAATAATTGTAGGATATAAAAAACGACAGAAATAAATATTTTATAAAAATAACGGCAAAACTTTTACCGTTAAACTATTGAAATATCCGATGATAAAAGAACAGTAATACGCGTTGTTGCACAATAGCACATGGTATTACACAATATCTCTGATTATTGATGCTTACGTAAGAAGTCACCCAGTTTTATTCAATTATTGCAACAGTAATTACTGCATAGTACCTCATATTATTGATTCAATTATTGTCACAATATCATCTGCATAATATTTTATATTATTAAATCAATAATTTAGACAACACATTTATTCATATTATTATTTGCATTATTGACAATGTCTAAAAATTTCTGTCGAGGAAAAGGGTTAGGTTATTTAATTGCGCGTCAATACGGAGAAATTCTTATTGGAAAGTCCCTTCTTTCCTGGGAATGATCTGGTTGTCAATATTGTGAGTTATAATATTAATGATAAATAATTGTTAAAAGATTAAAAATGTGTTTATTGAAGATAAGTGATTTGTGGTAAATATTTATTCAGTTTTTTATATAAATAGAGAGGTTTGTCACGAGGCATTTATTGTAGGTTGACTTATTATTCCATAGGGAGATGTACTAATTTATGGACCGTCAGTTGTGGTTTTAATAGTAAATTAATATGGACCGTCGGATGTGGTTTTAATAGTAATTCAATATGGACCGTCCGTTTTAATAGTAAATCAATCTGGACCGTCTGTGAATCAGTTACTATTTAGTTCATTCTCCTATAAATAGAAGCCATTTCTTCTTTCATTCTCACCAATTCACTAAGACTCACAAGAGAAACTATAGAGAGAAAAAAGAAGAGTATTTTGTTACTTCACTATTGCAGTATCGAATCTTCTACTAATGTAAGAGGTATTATTTCTTTCATATTCGTAAGAGATATTTTTTTTTTGTATTCATTTTTTAATCTGTGGGAATAACCTGTCTACGCGGATTACCGCATGCATGGTGAATAACCCTTCGTACTCATTCTTTATTTGTGAAAAAGATCTGTCTATACGGATTACCGCATGACGGGAGAAAATCCATTTGCAGTTTCGTATATTATTTCATTTCATAGTCTTAAATCTAAACTTACTATGGTAAGTATTGCTTCTATAATCCCTGAAATTAGTAGAATATCCTTGAGTTTTGCGCTTCATCTAGTATCGTTTAATTGGAATATTGGTGTGAACTTTCTTATTAAACTTCAATATTTTCATTCGGGTTACTATTCACGGAGTACTATTCATTCAGGTAGTATTCACTCGGGTTACTATTTATTCGGGGTACTTTTCATGATGGGGTACTATTCATTTAATACTATTCATTCGGGTACTATTTATGGGGTACTATTCACGACAAAATTGGTTCTTTTCTGACCAAATTATCTTTGATATATGAATCTTATTCTTAAATTTGAATCCTCGTTTTGATCATCATGTTGACTATTTGGACATTCTTGAACTCTAGATAAATTGAATTATAAATCTCTAATATTTATCCTTAATCTCACTTGATTAATTTCTTATATCATTGTCATCATCCTCATGCTTATGTTGTGGTAAAAGTCATCTTTGGCCCGTAGTGCATAGATGGACTGTTGATTGGTATGATTATGACCAGGAATTTGGTATTGGTATAATCATGACCTATAATGTTACAAACAAATGATGTGGTGAAAGTCCTTTTTGTCCCGTAGTGCATAAATGGACAATTGTTTGGCATGATCATGACCACTGGTGATACTAACGAATATCCTTGGGCCATAGTGCATGGATAATTCGTTGATGTGAAATATTTATTGATTGGTGTTACAGGGATAAAATATTGATGATGTATTTTTAAATCATAGAAGAAAGTAGACATCATTCTCTACTTGGCTCTTCTAATGTATTGATAAAATATAATGGATAACAAGTTTTAGATCAATATTCACAGCGAAAATAACAATTCATTAGAAGAGTTAAGTAGAGAATGAAATCTACTATCTTCTATGATTTAAAAGTCCATCATCAATATTTTATCCCTATAACATCAATCAATATACATCTTGAACCAAATATTCATCTTTGCACTACGACCAAAGATATTCATTTGTATCACTAGTTGGTCATGTTCATCTCAACACCTGTCTATCTTTGTATTACGAGCCAAAGATATTCATCAGGTAATCTTCATCTTTGCACTACAGGCTAAGGTTATTCAGTTATATCATCATTTAGGACTGAGGATGATGAAAAATATTTTTAAGAAACGAATCCAGTGAGATAAAATGACAAAGATTAAGGATTCATACTTTAGATAATCCAAGTTCAAAAATACTCCATAATAAACCATAGTGGAGTAAAATTCAAGAATGAAGATCAAAACATGGATACAAACAAAGATAGTAACCATAATAGACATCTTGGACAAAGAAGAGAAAATTTTATTTTTTTTGTGAATAGTGTCGTATTTGTGAATAGTATCGTATTTGTGAATAGTGCCGTATACGTTAATAGTAACCCCGACACGATAAGGTAGAAATTCAACAAGAAAAATCATACTTCGTGAATAGTAGTCGTGAATAGTACCGTATTCGTGAATAGTGTCGTATACGTGAATAGTAACCCCGACATAAAAAGGTATAGATTTCATAATAAAATTCATACCAATATTTTAGCATAATAATATTTAACGAAATAACATCATTTACGAAGAAAATAACATCCTTTACCTCAAAAGAATAGTACTTCTGCCTGAAATATCGGATATAATGCTGAAGGAAACTTGCACTGAATATCAACTCTCAAAGTATTTAAACACTCACAAAATACGCTCGATAATATAGAGAGAGAAATTTTATGATTCTGGTGTAATTTTCAATTCTAACTAAGCACCCTATTTAAAGAAAAATGCCAGGATGCCAAAGCAGACTAAATTAAAAAAATATTATTTTATAACAAAATTTCACGCCCACCATAATTGATCAGATTTCAGCACACCACAGTGGGGCCCACCAAAATCAGAAATTCCACACCAACCAAAAGTGGGGCCCACCATTATTTTAATAAAAACATTTTCTGAAATTTTAATAATTCATAACAAATAGCCCTTTTATCAGAAAAATACAAATTTTATGTCCATTCCTTAGGAAATTTAATTCTTTACAACTTTTTAGAAGAAAGTTTTTCCAAATTCTAAACAGAAAATGACCGAAATCCACACACGGATGATTTTTAATACCTTTATTCTGACAAAATACTGATAAAACACCTCAACATTAGTTCCTTCATTTATATCCACATAAAAATAAATATTTTTTTATCATATAAATTAATAATTAATTATTCATAAATAATTTACAGAATCACAATTATGACAACCAGGTCATTCCCAAGAAAGATGGGGCTTTCCGATAAGGATTTCTCCTTACTGGCACACAATTAGATGACCAAACCCCTTTCATAGACAGAACTTCCTTAGACATTGCCAATAAGGCTATCTAATAATATTATTCAAAAAATATGAATTATTGATCTGATAATTGGAAATATTATACAATGATAATTATTGAAACAACAATAATATAAAATATCAACGTAGCAATTATTGAATCAATAAAATAAAATATTGAACAATAATTATTGTAAAAATTATTGAGTAGTGCCTTCTTACGTAAGAATCAATAATTCAAAAATACTGTGCAATATCGCGTGCTACTGTGCAACCACGCGTATTACTATACTTTAACCACTTGGTATTCCAACAGTGTTAACGGTAATAATTACACCGTTATTTATAAAAACTCAAACTTGTCATTTTTTTCATCTGACCATTTTCCGTTATGGGACCCACAAATGGTTGCGCCATCGTACGATTATTCCTCGACAGCAAGAATATTCCACGACAACAATGAATATTTTATAATCACTTGCTTATTTTGCAAAATTTGCACATTTCACCCATAACCAAAGCATTATATCAAATTAACACCTTATTATTAAAAATAATAATTAGAGGAAATTCAATTTTATTTATAAAAAGTCGGGGTCTTACATTACTCATCATGCTAAAATTGATTATTTTTACAAGGTCGAAGGTTTTTATATTCCTAACTTACCTATTATGCGAATTCAAGCAACTAAACCACTAAAGTCAATCACTTCCATATCAAGCCATACTGCCATTTGTTTATTGAAAATGGATGTCAAGCTTTCTTAGCCAATGTCACAGATTTAAACAAAAATATGTCAGATTTGAATGATATTTCTATTGTTAAAAAATTCTTGACGTATTTTCCGAAGAACTTCCTGACCTACCCCCAGAGCGTGAAATCAAATTTTGTATTGACCTTGAACCCGGTACAAAACCCATTTCCAAAACTCCATATCGAATGACTCCTATTGAACTTCAGGAGTTAAAAACCCAACTACAGGAACTATTAGACATCGGTTTCATTCATCCTAGTACATCTCCTTGGGGTGCTCCTGTTCTATTCGTAAAGAAGAAAGATGGAAGTATGCGACTTTTCATTGACTATCGAGAGTTGAATCATGTCACCATTAAAAATAAGTACCCGTTACCTCGCATTGATGACCTGTTTGACCAGTTGCAAGGTGCTAAATTCTTTTCAAAGACTGATCTTCGTTCCGGATATCTTTAGTTAAAGATCAAAATCGATGGCATTCCAAAGACTACTTTCAGAACGCGGTACGGGCATTACAAATTCCTAGTCATGTCTTTTGGATTGACTAATGCTTCTCCTGCCTTCATGGATATGATGAACCGAGTATTCAAGGAATATTTGGATCATTTTGTGGTTGTCTTTATTGATGACATCCTCATCTACTCTAAAAGTCGTGAAGATCATGAGCTACATTCGAGGCTGATACTCCAAAAGCTTCGTGAAAATAAGCTATATGCCAAGTTGAAGAAATGCGAGTTTTGGCTTGAGGAAGTAGCATTCCTTGGGCACGTGATATCGAAACATGGAATATCAGTTGACTTGACCGGCGAATATTGAAGCAATACAAAGTTGGGAGCAACCTAAGTTAGTAATCGAAATACGTAGCTTTCTGGGCTTAGCTGGTTATTATCGTAGATTCTTGGAAGGATTTTCTCGAATCGCTACTCCATTAACTCAGTTGACTCGAAAAGATACAAAGTTCGGATGGAGCGAAGAATGTGAGAAGAGTTTCCAATAACTCAAGATGAGACTCATTTCAGCACCTATTTTGACAATACCATCAGGTTCGGAGGGATTTGTCATCTACATCGATGCTTCAGGCAGAGGTTTAGGATGTGTTCTCATTCAACATGGGAAAGTTATAGCATATTCCTCATTACAACTCAAAAAATATGAGAGGAATTATCCTACTCATGATCTAGAGTTGGCAGCAGTCGTTTTCACGCTAAAGATCTTGAGACATTATGTGACGCCCCCAAAATAGGTATACATCACCCATCTTGAGTCGCCAAATATATGGTACAAAATTCAAATACAACTTAATTATACAACTGTCGTGTAAAATACGATAAAACATAAGCCGAGAGTTTTAATACGAATATTATCTTCTAGACAGTATTCAAACTCAAATGGAGTCCTTATTACATTTATTATCACACTATTTTACTGAATAGTGAGGACTACTAATGCAAACATCTGGACTGTCACTCTGTTCCCCGACTAGTTCCAACTATATTCTCATTTCTTGAAGAGAACAATGAAAACAAAGGGTGAGCTCAACTAGCCCAGTAAGAAATATTATGACTAAAATAATGCAAAATAAATTATCGTTAGCCTTCAACAGTTTTAAACTAATAAAATATAATAAACATCAAGTTTAACTGCAGCGGAACAAAAAATCCATTAGAAGAGTCAAGTAGAGCATGATATCTACTATCTTCTATGATTTAAAAAGTTTATCATCATTTTTATCGCTGAGACTCAGCTTAATAAATAAACCACATCATCGAATCATCCATGCACTACGGGCCAAGGATATTCATGTAATCATCAATGGTCATGATTATACCGAATAATCCATGATCATAATTATACCAACAACTGTCCATCAATGCACTACAGGCCAATGAGGATTTTTACCACATCATTTATAACATTACGGTCATAATTATACCGAATAATCCCTGGTCATAATCATACCAATCAATAGTACATCTATGCACGTAAGCCATAGATGACTTTTATCACAATATAAGCATGAGGATGATGACAATGATATAAGAATTCAATTAAAAGAAAGCAAATGATAAATTTTTAAAGATTTATAATTTAATTTATCTAGAATTCAATAATGCCCAAATTTTCAACATGATACTGCTTTGTGGAGTAAAATTCAAGAATAATATTGTATCAAAAATGATTTGGACAATAAGAAATCAATTTTTGTCATGAATAATTCCACGGGTGAATAGGACCGAGTGAATAGTATCCCGTGAATAGTACTTCTGGAATAGTATCCTGTGAATAGTACTTTATAAATAGTACTCGTGAATAGTACTTTGTGAATAGTACCCGTGGATAGTACTTTGTGAATAGTACCCCATGAATAGTACCCCATGAATAGTACTTTATGAATAGTACCGTAAAAATGAATACTACTCATGGACAGTACTCTGGCATGAAAAACTTAAAATTTAACAAGAATGTGCAGAAAATATCCTTGTGAAACGATACTAGATGAAGTGCAAATTTCAAGGATATTCTACTAATTTCACGAAGTATAGAAGCAATGCTTTAACAAAATGAGGGTATAATCAGGAATACGAGACGAAATAATATTACTCACATACTACATAGTATGGAAGAAAATATTATTTCTTATGAGTACTAAAAAAAATAATATCTCTTACCTCAGAAGAAGACTTGATACTGGAATAGTGAGGTAGCAAACTTCTCTTCTACTTTCTCTCTAAAGCTTCTCTCTCTATAGCTTCTCTTTCTATAATTGCTCTTGTGAGTCTTAGTGAATTGGTGAGAATGAAAGAAGAATGAGCTTCCATTTATAGGAAAACATAGTTTCGATAATTGCACATTTTGGGGCTCGAAATATTACAGTATAATACCTTCATCTTTTCTTTCATTTTTAATTTAGTCCTGCAAGTATTATCAAACTTGCACCACCTCCCCTAATAGTACATCATATGAATCAATAGTACATTCATGTGAATCAATAATTCTATACATGTGAAAAAATAGTTACAATATAGTACCTTCATCTATACCTCTATTTTTAATTTAGTCATGCAAGTATTATCAATCTTGCACCACCTCCCCTAATAGTACATGCATGTGAATCAATAGTATTACATGTGAACAAACAGTTATAAGCATGTGAATTAATAGCAATTAATTGCTCATTTATCCGATTAATTACCCGATTGGTCAATATAACCTCCAGACATCCATTATTATCGAAATAGATGTCGATTTCCATTAACACAAATAATCCCAACACAATGGAAATATCAATTTCATCTTTAATTAACACAAACTTATTCATCATTAATATTATAACTCACAATATTTAACAACCAGATCATTCCCAGGAAAGAGGGGGCTTTCCGATAAGGATTTCTCCTTATCATGCGCAATTAGGTGACCAAACCTCTCATCGATGTAACTTTCTAGACATTATCAATATTATAAATAATAATATGAATAACTTTGTCGTCTCAATTATTGATTTAATAATATAAAATATTATGCAGATGATACTATGACAATAATTGAATAAATGAAAGATATTATGCAAAGAATTATCGTAGCAATAATTGAGTATAACTGAGTGACTTCTCACGTAAGCATCAATAATCAATATCGTGCTACTATATGCAACCACGCATATTATCGTATTTTTACCACCGGGTAGTTCAACAAATTTAACAAAGAAAACTTTCGCCGTTATTTTTATAAAAGATAATTATGTCATTTTCTAACTACGATAATACTTTCGTTGTAGGGGTCCACTAATGATTGTGCATGTCAATAATCTTAATATTCCCTCGTTAAAATGAATATTCTCCCACCAATCAAATATTATATAACCACTTGCTTACTTTGCAAAATTTATAAATATTACCCACAACTATAACATTATATCAAATCCACACCATAATATTCAAAAATATATTTCGAGAAGAATTAATATTTATTCATAAAAGTTGGGGATCTTACAACCTCCCATTTTTATGAAATTTCGTCCTCAAAATTAGGTGCGACTGGTATGTCAAGAGGTGAGGATACCTTGACTTCATTTCAGATTTAACTCCCGTGTCATTTCCTCAACATCATGGTTTCTCCACAAAACTTTGATTGAGTTATAACCTTGAGCGTAGAATATGATCCTTCTTATCCAAGATTTTAACAGTACCTCTTCATATGTTAAATCTTCCGCTATCACGTCCGGTTCTAATTCAATAATGTGGTTCGGGTCTTTCACATATTTACATAACATAGATATATGAAAAACGTTACGAACACGAGACATACTTGGCGGTAAGGCGAGTCTATAGGCCACAATTCTTACTCGACCGAGGATTAAAAATGGGCCAATGAATTGAGGATTGAGCTTTCCTCTATTTCCAAATCTTGTAACTCCTTTCCATGGAGCAACACGTAACAATACATGATCTCCAATATTGAATTCCATGTCCTTTCGATGAAGATCAACATAACTCTTTTGTCGATCTTGTGAGATTTTTATACGTTGTCGGATCATTTGAATCTTTTTTGTAGTCATACGTACCAACTCCGATCCCAACAATGTTGCTTCACCCACCTCATCCCAGCATACTGGAGAATGACACTTTCTTCCATACAACGCCTCAAATGGAGCCATGTCAATACTTGCTTGATAACTGTTGTTGTAGGAGAACTCCACCAATGGTAAGAACGTGTCCCAACTTCCTTTGAAGTCAAGGACACAGAGTCTTAATAAATCTTCAAGAGTTTGAATAGTCATCTCCGACTGCCCGTCCATTTGAGGATGATATGCCGAACTAAATCGTAAATTCGTGCCCATAGCTTTTTGCAAACTAACCCAAAATCGTGAAGTGAATCTTGGGTCTCGATCAGAAACTATGGATACTTGTATACCATGCAATCTTACAATCTCGTTTATGTACATACGAGCAAGACGTTCAAGTGTATAAGTTTCTCGTATCGGTAAGAAATGAGCAGACTTGGTCAATCTATCAACAATGACCCAAATCGCATCTATACCTTGAGAAACCTTGGGAAGACCAGTAACGAAATCCATGGTAATGTGCTCCCACTTCCAATTTGGAATTTCAAGTGGTTGCAATGGACCTTTTGGCACTTAATGCTCCGCCTTGACTCGTTGACAAGTTAGACACCTTGAGATAAACCCCGCTATCTCTCTCTTCATATTGCTCCACCAAAATGTATGTTGAAGATCACAATACATTTTTGTACTCCCAGGATGGATTGCAAACGGTGTGTTGTGCGCCTCCATCATGATTTTATACTTCAAGTCAGAATCGTTAAGAACACAAAGTCTAGAGTTGACTCAAAGTATTCATTCTTCATCGATTCTTGCTTCCGGAATAGCACCTTCTTGCAGTTTCTTCCTCATACGCATCAGCTCCAGGTTTGTAGCTTGAGCAGTTTTAACGTTATAGATTAAAGTCGGTTCTACTCGTATATTCGCCATCATCACATGGGTCCCTGGAGTCTTTAACTCTATCTCCATCTTGTAAGTCATACAAAATGGGCCTTTGTGTTGACAATATCGCACTCATACCCGCATATGATCTTCTACTCAATGCGTCAGCTACTACGTTCGCTTTTCCAAGATAGTATTGAATGGTATGATCGTAATCTTTCAATAGCTCAAGCCATTGTCGTTTTCGCATGTTGAGATCCTTTTGAGTGAAGAAATATTTTAGGCTTTTATGATCCGTATAGATCTCCACCTTCTCTCCATACAGGTAATGCCTCCAAATCTTAAGTGCAAAAACGTCATCTGCCAACTCTAGATCATGAGTAGGATAATTCCTATCATATTCTTTGAGTTGTCGTGAGGCATAGGCTATGACTTTCCCATGTTGCATGAGAAAACACCCTAAACCTTTGCCTGAAGCATTGATGTATATGACAAATCCCTCCGAACCAGCTGGTATTGTCAAAACAGGTGCTGAAATGAGCCTCCTCTTGAGTTCTTGAAAACTCTTCTCACATTCCTCGCTCCAACCGAATTTTGTATCTTTCCGAGTCAGCTGAGTTAATGAAGTAGCGATTTGAGAAAATCCTTCCACGAACCTCAGATAATAACCAGCTAAGCCGAGAAAGCTACGTACTTCAATCACTGACTTAGGTTTCTCCTAGCTTTGAATTGCTTCAATCTTTGCCGGGTCAACAAATATTTCGTGATTTGATATTACGTGCCTAAGGAATGCTACTTCCTCAAGCCAGAACTCACATTTCTTCAACTTGGCATATAACTTATTTTTACGAAGCTTTTGGAGTATCAGGCTCAGGTGTTGCTCATGATCTTCACGACTTTTGGAGTAAATGAGGATGTCATCAATAAAGACGACCACAAAGTGATCCAAATATTCCTTGAATACTTAGTTCATCATATCCATGAAGGTAGCAGGAGCATTAGTCAATCCAAAAGACATGACTAGGAATTCGTAGTGCCCGTACCGAGTTCTGAAAAATGTCTTTGGAATGTCATCAGTTTAAATCTTCAACTGATGATATCCAGAACGAAGATCGATCTTTGAAAAGAATTTGGCGCCTTGCAACTGGTCAAACAGGTCATCAATGCGAGGAAACGGGTACCTATTTTTGATGGTGACATGATTCAACTCCCGATAATCAATACAAAGTCGCATACTTCCATCTTTCTTCTTCACGAATAGAACAGGAGCACCCCAAGGAAACGTACTAGGTCGAATGAAACTGATGTCTAACAATTCCTGTAGTTGGGTTTTTAACTCCTGAAGTTCAATAGGAGTCATTCGATATGGGGCTTTGGAAATGGGTTTTGTACCGGGTTCAAGGTCGATACCAAACTCGATTTCACGCTCCGAGGGTAGGCCAGGAAGTTCTTCAGGGAATACATCAGGAAATTTATTAACAATAGAAATATCATTCAAATCTGACGTATTTTTATTTAAATCCGTGACATGGGCTAAGAAAGCTTGATATCTATTTTTCAATAAACGAATAGCTTAATTGCTTGATATGACAGTGATTGACTTTAGTGGTTTGGTTGCTTGAATTCGCATAATAGGTTGGTTAGGAATATGAAAGCTAACAACCTTACGAAAACAATCATTTTTTGCATGATGAGTAGTTAACCAATCAATCCCTAAAATCACATTAAATGCAAGTATTTTTAAGGAAATAAGATCGACAGGTAATGTGAGGGTACCGATTTGAACCAAACAAGACTTATAAACAGTGGATGTAATGAAGGCTTCTCCCAACGGAGTTTCTATAGATAAATAAAAGTCTAATTTCTCCGGAGTTAAATTTAAACGTTAAGCGCAAGTAGGAGAAATAAAAGAATGGGTAGAATCGGTATCAAATAAGGTATAGACTTCGCTAGAGTTTATAATTAGCTTACCCGTGATCACCTCGTTCGGATTCCTCCATTTTTGGAGAATTTATGACAAACGCTCTCCCTTGAACTACAGGTTTTGTCTTGTCTGGGATGACCTTTGATGCCTCCAACCCAGCTGGACTTGACATCGGTGCACGATAAAATTGGGTAAGGTGACCTTCTCTTCCGCAAGTATAACATGCTTTGGATTGCTGCGTACAGTTCGGACTGATATGTCCCTCCCCTCCGCATTTGTAACATACGATTGGCTGTCGTTCCCCTTCCTTAACAACAGGTGCTGGTGATGACGTCTTTCCATCATTGTTGAATCTCCTCTTCTTGAAATTTTCACTTCTATTATCTTGGCCATGATTACCACCGAAGTGGTTACCATTTCTGGCATGTTGATTCCCACCACGTTTGTTGTCACCGCTTCGATGACTGCTACCACTGGTATTATCATTTTGTCGGTTGCTCTCTCTTGGTTGGGTTGACTCGTTATCGCGCTCCAATAACTGAGCCCTATTTACAACATCTGAATACAAACACAGTTTGTGAGAAATTAAGTATTGACGTATCTCAGGTTTCAAACCTCTTACAAACATCTGCGTCATTCTCTCCTCATTATCAACCAAGTGGGACGCAAATCGGGACAACTCGGCAAACTTAGCTTCATACTGTGACACGGTCATATTGTTCTGCTCCAGCTTGATGAACTCTACCTCCTTCATGTGATGAATACTTTCGGGAAAGTACTTATCGTTGAACAGTTCTTGGAATTTCTCCCGAGACATCTTTAGTGAGGTAGGTTGAGTATGCTTCATAGATTCCCACCAATAATCTGCCTCTCCTCGCAACATGAAGGTGGCAAAGGGAACCTTTTGCTCCTCGGAGCATCCCAAGACATCAAATATCTTGGTGATCTGCTTTATCCACGTCTCTACCTTAAGTGGTTTTGGCTCTCCAATAAACTTCGGTGGTCCAAGCTCCTTGAACTATTTTGCGGTGACCGTTCGAGAGTTGCCAGTGTTTCCACATGCATTTTGAATAGGAGTTGTTCTCGCTTGATGTTGCATGAATTGCATAAAGCCTGTAGACACTCGAAATTTTCTTCTCCTGTTACTAACCATTCAGGAGGGCAAAAGCGTCTTTTTTACACTCCAAAGATAACCCTAGAGGACTACAACATCAACTTCAAACCCCGGAGATAACCCCGTGAGATCCAGTTTCCAACCCCGGAGATAGCCCCGGGAAATCAGGTTCCAACCCCAGAGATAATCCCGGGAAAGTCAGTTTTAACCTCGGAGATAACCCCGGAGGATCAAGATCAAAGCTTGGAGATAGCCCCAGGAGGTCAAGTCAACCTCAGAGATAACCCTGAGGATAGTCAAAGTCAACATCAAGTCAACCTCAGAGATAACCCTAAGAAACGATTGCTACAACTGCGCGAAAATAGGAGATAACCCCAGGAGGGGCAAAATGGTCATTTTGCCAAATTAACTTCACTTCAAATCAAATACACTCATTTCAACTCAAAATACTTCAAAAGAAGTCCCACAAGAGTGATATCTTAACTCCGGAGCGCAAACTACACAAAACGGCTCACCAGATTGCCTGATAGAAACCTGGGAATGCCATTTCGATCATGGACCCATCTTCCTGGAATTAAAAAAGGTCAAATCATATGTCATTGTGTAGCTCTCAGAAAGAGCTTTTCGGAATGGTATGGCACGCTTCCATAGGACTCCCGGATTGAAAGTTATGAGCGACCGAACGAACAGCGCGTTGTCCGAGTGTACGTACTTCGACACGGCGGGACCCACACTGCCCGGGGTACTGGCAGCCAAGTACACACTGCTACTAGGTGCCACAGTGTAGACTGTGTGCTCCCCCTCTATAAATAGAGGGCTTGGGGTGCACATTTTTTGCAAGAGAAAAGGCGAGGAAGCCCCCTTGAATTTGCTTTACACTCACCCCACGCAAATGTACTTTCCCCTTTTAAACACACAGCAGCTCATATATAGCCCTTTTGTACCTACAAAAGTTAGTGTTTACCCACTATAAAGATATAAAAGTCTTCTTTGGCGATCAAATTGTAAGCCTTCTCACACACTTTAGAGTCTTTCTCTTCATCTCTACACACACCCTTCTACACGCGTTGAGAGTCGTGTTGCTTGCTTTTACTTTATTTTGATCAGTGGTTTCATTTTCGCTGCATATATATATATATATATATATATATATATATATATTATATATATGAGCTGGTGGTTTTAACTCATTCGATGAACCCATATTTTATATTTAGTGCGTTCTTCTTTGTAATATCTATATCTATATATATATATATATATATATATATATACATTTATATATTAACCGTGTGTCGACTGCATTCGATGAGCCTAGATTTTATATACAGTGCGTTTATTAAACTTTATATATATATATATATATATATATATATATATACTTATATATATATAACTGTGGTCGAACCCTATTCGATGAGCTTTAGATTTTACATCCTATATGATTTATTGCTTTATATATATATATATATATATATATATATATATATATATATATATATATATATATATTCTCGCCTTTGCTTGGAGTTTCCTTCGTGGCGGTTGATATCGCTTTTACAACTTTATTTACATTTCGTCCCCCTTTGAGTTTCCTTCGTGGCGGTTGATTTATATTACGACTTTATTTACATTTCGTCCCTTTGGAGTTTCCTTCGTGGCGCGGTTCGATGTATTCTGACTTTATTTACGTTTAAATCCCTTTGGAGTTTCCTCCGTGGCGGTTGATAGCTTTTACAGCTTTATTTACATTTCTGATCCCCCATGGAGGTGCTTCGTGGTTGGTGATCTTGTCTATATATATATATTTACAGCTTTTATATATATACCTGCTTACTGCTTTCATACAAATTGCAGTATCATGTGTGCCTAGGAATCATGTGATCACAGATTCAGCCTATTGGATCTAGATTCGGTTCCCGTGATGGACATTTTCAGCTATAAGCAGCTTGTAAATTATTCTGCGATGTCTGAATTTCCTCAGATGGTTTCCATACCCATAAGGAAGTTGGCATTATTTTGTACATTATTTTTTTCATACGGATGCCTCGAATTCGTAAAATAAAATCAATCAAGCTGAGCACTTAATAAAATGGGAGTGTAAAAGGTCTCAATTACTATTGACCATCAGGGTTTGAAAAACCTCTTTTATAAAACATCATTGCTATATCTTGCTAAAAACTGAATTTTTACATAAATTCAAACCTCATATATATAAGGTTCGAACGAGGCCTCGCACTACTTCCAAATAACAACACATTGACCCCCCCACACACATATTCAGATAACAATTTCTTGAAAAGAGGCGGTCACCGTGGTAACACGGATGTCGGGGGGTGCCTAACACTTTCCCTCCGTATAACCAAGTCCCCTGACCCTAATGAATCTCTTTATTTCATCGACCAGTATAAAGAAGGTCACGTCAATCGGGTCAATGTGCAAACCTTTTCTCGGTTGTGTTGGTACAACCATTTAAAAAACCAACTGGTGACTCTTAACAGTCCATCGTCGACACTATACATGTCGGACCTTTTTCACTTGTTTTTTCAAACAAATCTCATCTAAAATGAGAACAACAAAGAACGAGTAACGGAAAGGGACATCCAAAAATCCTGACGTCGACAGGTGGCGACTCTGCTGGGGACTCCAGTAAGAGGACTTAAGCCGCTATTACAATCTTTTCAAAACCATTATCTGCTTGTGTGTGGATGTTGCATTTACATTTTGATGAATGTGTATGAATGCATTTCTTTATTGCACTTAGTGCTTCGCACCATAACTGCTTGTGATATTAGTGCTTCACACCATATCTGCTTGTGATATTAGTGCTTTGCACATGTCATCATTTTCATACGGTGAGACGCGATGTATGTGAATGTATGTTGTGTGGTCCCTTCACCAGGAGGCTATCCCGTCGGTGTTTGATTGCTGGACTCGTGAGAAGACTAATTCTCCGAGGCTCAGGAAAGGCACCAATCAAATTCGCTCTAGTTGAAAGACCGGATTAATTTCCCATTGAGTAAATTGCGATGATTTGGGAACCTTCATGCCAAAAAGCCGCGAGAGTAACCTAAGATAGATCAGCCTCTGATAAACCCAAAACAGAGGAAAGTCTCTTCATGCTCTCTCATTTCAAATTACTTGTAAACACAATTACTTGTAATTTCATTCCATATCTATCTCCATGTAATGAGAAATATGAAGAAATGTGTACACATACATATTAACATGCTACAAACAGCTGACATCCATTTTGCAGGATAAAATTCCTAAAATGGAATACATCACATAGCATGTTATTATACACATTCCCTAAAGACTAAACTATGCAAGTCTTTCGCAGGGAACCGATCGGACCTACTACCCGGTCAAAGTCCAAAAAGGCAACAAGCCTACAGTCATTATGTCTTCATCTGACCAGATTGATCTTAATCCAGTTTCTTGCGAAGAATTCGATGAATTATATAAACAAATCACAGAGTTGGCTGTTCTGCTTAAAGAACTACACCAATCTACTCAGGGTACAAGGATACCCATACATGCTGAATCCTCTGCACAAGGAGGAACCCAAGGTTCGGATACTGCTAGTTCCAGTCGTAGGAATCCTCATAAGCACATACAGATTCCTTCAGCCACACAACGATTGTCTCCATACACAACTCCTGAGTCCGCACAACCTCCTGTAAAGGTGCCAACCAACGTAATGGCTATGTTATTTCCCAAGCCGATACCGGTAAAAGAGAAAGAAGTTTTTGTTCCAGACCCCAGAGTGGAAGAAGAGGAACAAAGAATTAAACAAGACATTGTCAGAATGATGTCAGGTATACGCGTCATTGTCCATGATGAACATACAAACAGATACACCCCAGACGATGATTGCCCAGACGTAATGGTCATCATTCGAGAGAAGGAGGATGTTGACAATCCCTCCATCACTGCAGTCCACCAGGCTTTGCCCTCGACAATTGGGGCAACACTCCTTGCATTTGTCGTCGAGGGTAAAAAGGGAAGAAACTCTCTCTGCCTTGTAGATAGCAATAACTGCTTACTTTTTCTGTACAATATTAGCAGTTACTTTTGTCATGACATGCTAACACTTTGTGTGATTAAACAACTTCATATATACTAAGTGAAAGCATATTTTGTTTCAGGACTCTGAATTTAGATGTGCATGTACTTGCTGATGAGGTGCCTATTCTCCACAAGGACTGTAACTTTGATGTAAAGTTGGACTCAGACTTGATGGAAATACAAGAGGACATTAAGGTGCCTCCGGATATCAAAGAGTGGGTCGAAGAAAAATCGAAGACAGATCTTTATCAAACCACCTCTTTTAACTTCGAAACCTTAGAAAACCCCAAACAAATCCAGATTGGTACGAACCTCACTCCAAACCAAAGGAATGACATGGTTACTCTATTGACCCTATTCCAGGATGTGTCTGCATGGTCTCACAAAGACATGGTCTGTTTATCCACTGACATTGTCATTCATCGCCTTCCCATCAAAGGGGAATTCAAGCCAGTCAGGCAGAAGCTCAAGCGATTAAAGCCTGAGTGGAGGTTAAAGGTCAAAGAAGAAATTGTGAAACAATTTCAAGTTGGTATCATCATAGCGTCAACCTCCCCTGAATGGCTATCCAACACAATCCCCATGCCAAAACCCGGAGGAGAGGTGTGAGTTTGCGTGGATTACATTGATCTGAACAAAGCTTGTCTCAAAGATAGCTTTCACATCCCATTTATCCACATACTCATTGACAATACGACTCAGTATGACATATACTCCTGTGCGGATTGATTTCCGAGGTACCATCAAATTGTGGTTGCTGAGGAAGATTGTGAGAAAATTGTTTTCATCACTCCTTGGGGAACCTTTTGCTACGGACGATTGTCATTTGGCCTCATCATTGCCGGAGCCACCTATCAATGAGCCATATGGCTCTTTTCCGCGATCTAATGCATAAAAATAAAAAAAAAGAAAAAAAAGAAAAAAAAGGAAAAAGAAAGAAATAAAAAAAAAAGAAAAAAAAAGAAAAAGAAAAAGAAAAAGCCCTTCAACAAAGTTCTATTCTTTGCCTTTTACAATCTGGCAGTTCTCTACAAATGGCTTCAGAGTTCGAAGAAAAATCCTTCCTCCACATTCCTTGGAATAGGAATGATTTTGCCGATGCGTTAGCAACCTTGGCCTCCTTGATCAACATACATGACAAGGAAGACATGCAAACCCTCACATTTGCCCAACAAAAGGCTCCAGCCTATGTGAATTACATTGGAGAAGTATTAGATGAGCTACCTCCCATCCAGCATCCTTGATATCAGCATTTCTATAAACACTCACAATATAGATCTACACCCGCTGAGGCGAGCCCGAATGAGAAAGGCGGATCCATCGACTTGCTATGAAATTCTACCTGAGCGGAGATGCACTCTACAAAAGAGATGCAAGACTAGGTCTCCTCAGATGTGTGGACGAGGACTAAGCTTAAAGGCTCATGGATGAAATCCATGGAGTAGTATGTGGCCCAGACATGAGCGGCCCTCTACTTGTAAAGAAGATCCTACAACAAAAAAGTCCGACTACGGCAGTTCAAACAACATGACTTGGTTTTGAAGAAGATCATTGACAACTAAGATAAGTCTAAAGGAAAATTCACTCCAAACTGGGAAGACCCGTTTATTGTCAATGAGGTATTGACAGGAGGCACTTTCAGATTACAAGAAATGGACGGCGATGAATTTCCGCAACTAATCAATTCGGACACCGTGAAACGGTACTATGTCTCAGGTTACTATCAAGCGAACATCCTGGTTTTGGATCATCAGATCACCAGTCATTTCAGGTTCTTTAACCCTCACTACATACAACCTTTCCTTTTTACCCATCTACCCCTCAGGGAAAAATACAATTTTCAAACCAGCAGCCTGGTTTCACTTCATTTCCTACACTTTCAGTTTATCCCACCAGGGATTAAACCTTTCACACCTTCAATTTATCCTGTACATAGGATTAAACTTTTCACCTGCAATCCGCCCTATACTAGGGCGAACTACGTCGACCTGATCTCCCCAATACACGAGAGTACGTAGGCAGCCATGTTATATGGTCTGGTCTCACCACAGAAAAAAAACAAGCTCACTCCTATCCATAGCCACATACAGAAACCAATCCCAAGACACCAAAGATGGTAGGGAATACACACAGATCGACAATCCATTCTGAAAATCCTGAGACATCTCACTGTCCATCCATCAAGGAGGAGTTCAAAATACATCCAGATCACAAAGTCCTGAAAAAACAAGCGAATATCAAGCAAGTAGCAAGGCACAACTAAATGGGAAGTGAATCAACATATATTTCCCTGCCATATATAATGCTGTTTGATATATACAATGTGTACTATACATGATAAAATGGCTAAGCTAGTCTGTGCAGGAAAATACAAGCCCATCTACAAATCAGTTTATATGCGAGCTATCAAGTCCAACATGGATTCCCTCTCAGAAGAAGGAGGTAACGATGTGATCTCCTGCCCAAGGGTTTTTACACGAGCCAACAGATCCACCGCTAACTACATGCGATATCTCGGGTAGATATAGCGTCATCTCGCTTTCAAAGAACAAATGATATCCCCATGAGTTAGAGCATCATCTCTCTAACAAAGTGACATCTCTACCGAAAAGAGTTGTCAACTTCAAAGCCCACATCTACTACCTGCTCACCGATGGTATGTACGAGTAAAAGCCTCTTGCAATCTCGGTGTCTTATCAGCTCATCTGTCAAAGCAACTATCCCAGACAACAAGCAAAGCTGGGGAAATTTCAACATTGGCGACAATCGGATATTGGGTCCCTTACAACAAGATTGGGGCAATCTCGGAAGCAGCGACAACTCAACACTGGGGCATTTATCAACCATCCTAAAGTGAAAAATGCACTAGTCAGCGCCATCAACATGGTCCATCATCATCTCAATGGCGATTCAGATATTATTAACTCGCGATTTGGTCAACAAAGAGAGTCTCTCGTATGAATCCCCAACAACAACTTCCGGAATGACTGGGGCATTTTGCAATTCCAAGAAATGGAAGGAGCTTAAGACGGGATCAAGCCTCTCATCAAAAAGAAAGGAGAGAATTCCTGAAAGAAATCATGGCGACATAAACGTGCCCCTACGAAAGAAGGGGAAAATTCTCAAAAAGTTCTTAACTCAGGAGCAGAAGGCCAATGACGAAAGGTCTAGCAAAGGAAATCTACACCATCAAACATGTTAACCTGTGTCAAGTCCTCATCAGTTGAGGCCACTACACTGAAGTTCAAATCTGGGCAGAGAAAGAACGAGCTGCAACCCCCAGGGATGTCAACCGAATTTGAGTCATTAGTTCACCCGAATGGCAAATCAAGGGCTCAAGGAAATGGGGCACAAGCACCCAGCAACGAAAGGAAACTCCAAATAACCTCAAAAAGGATGAGACATCTGGTGGTTGTCATCAATCTAACGTAACATCAGGCGAAGTCTAGTGAAGTAATCCGTGGAATATTACTTCAGCGAAGGTATCGGAAGATCTGGTATTCTAAACCATTGCCATCAATACAAATGACATCAACACGCTCAACGATGAAAGCTTCAGATACCATCGTTCGAAAGGGGAACCGTAAAAGTTTAGCAATCGGCAGGATAGTCACCGCAGTAACTACCAAATGAATACATCGGGAGGGTCCGGTGATTTGAACGTCATCCCCATCAGAGATGTGGAAAACATCCCAACTTATCTTCATCAAATAAGTCAGTGATTAAATGCCAAACCATTGAAGTCAACACCAGCACAGGCATCAGCAATGATCGGTAAAGGTAAAGCGATTTACAAAAACATTTTAACATTCATCATAACATTGCAATTTGCGATTTGCGATTTACGATTTACGATATGCGATAGGCGATTTGCGATATGCGAAATGCGATGTGCGATTTACGATGTGCGATTTGGCTAAAAGTGAAAAGCGAAGTGCGAAATGCGATGTACAATTTACGAACTGCGATTTGCGAAAACATTGTCACATTCATCATAAACATTCACTACATTGCGATTTGCATCATTGAAAATACCTTGTCTTGTTTCAAGTGTTTACTAATCTTTATCATGTCCATTCCATTACATTGCATGAACATGATAAAGAGGGGCATCTGTAGACACATGAAATTTTCTTCTCCTATTACTAACCATGCAGGAGGGCAAAAACGTCTTTTTCACACTCCAAAGATAACCCTGGAGGACTACAACATCAACTTCAAACCCCGGAGATAACCTCGGGAGATCCAGTTTCCAACCCCGAAGATAGCCCCGGGAAATCAGGTTCCAACCCCGGAGATAATCCCGGGAAAGTCAGTTTCAACCTCGGAGATAACCCCGGAGGATCAAGATCAAAGCCTGGAGATAGCCCCAGGAGGTCAAGCCAACCTCAAAGATAACCCCGAGGACAGTTAAAGTCAACATCAAGTCAACCTCAGAGATAACCCTGAGAAACTACTGCTACAACTGCGCGAAAACCGGAGATAACCCCGAGAGGGGCAAAATGGTCATTTTGCCAACTTAACTTCACTTCAAATCAAATACACCCATTTCAACTCAAAATAGTTCAAAGGAAGTCCCACAAGAGCGATATCTTAACTCTGGAGCGCAAACTACATTAAAATCGCTCACGGATTGCTTTCGACGGAAACCCGAATGCCATTTCGGTCATGGACCCATCTTCCTGGAATCAAAAAAGGTCAAATCATATGTCATTGTGTAGCTCTCGGAATGAGCTTTCCGGAATGGAATGGCACGCTTCCATCAGACTCCCGGATTGAAAGTTATGAGCGACCGAGCGAACAACGCGTTGTTCGAGTGTACGTACTTCAACACGACGGGACCCACACCGCCGGGGCACCGGCAAAGAAAGCAGTACACCTGCTACTAGGTGCCATAGGTAGACCTGCGGCTCCCCCCTTTATAAATAGAGGGCTTGGGGTGCACATTTTGCAAGAGAAAAAGGCGAGGAAGCCCTCACCTAATTTGCTCTCTTCGACCAACCCACGCAGTGTACTTTCCCTTTTAAACACACGTGAGCTCATATATAGCCCTTTTTACCTACAAAAGTCAAGTGTTTACCCACTCTAAAGATATAGAAGTCTTCTTTGGCAATCACCTAAAGCCTTCTCACACACTTTTTTAAAGTCTTTCTCTTCATCTCTACACACATCCTTCTACACGTTGAGAGTCGTGTTGCTTGCTTTTGCCACGACTTCGGTCCGTGGTTTCATTTTAGTCTGCATATATATATATATATATATATTTACATATATATTGACTAACATTATCGAGTTATGCCTCGATTGAGCCTGCAACTTTGTCTCAGAGTGTTTATCTGCTTTAATATATATATATATATATATATATATATATATATATATATATACATTTATATATATGAACCGTGGCTCTGACTCTTCCATTAGATGAGCCCGGATTTAATATACAAAAGGTTCTTCGCTTTAATATATATATATATATATATATATATATATATATATATTTATATATTAACGTATGTGTGGGGACTACTTAGATGAGCCCGGATTTTATATCCAGTGCGTTTATTCGCTTTTATATATATATATATATATACTTATATATATGAACTGTGGTTGAACCTCGTTACGAGCCTGATTTTACATCCGGTTGTGTTTATTATATATATATATATATATATATATATATATATATATATATATATATATTCGCCCCACATGGATTTTCCTTCGCGGGCGATTGATCGCTTTTACGACTTTATTTATATTTCGTCCCTTTCATAGCTTCCTTCGTAATTGATCGTATTATAGCTTTTAATTACATTTTGTCCCGCTTGAGTTTTTTCGTGGCGGTTGACCGTATTTATAGCTTTATTTACGTTTATTCCGCCTGGAGTTTCCTCCGTGGCGGTTGATAGCTTTTAACAGCTTTATTTACATTTCTGATCCCCCATGGAGGTGCTTCATGGTTGGTGATCTTATCTCATATATATATATTTACAACTTTTATATATATACCGCTATCGCTTTCATACAAATTGCAAAGATCCTCATGCGCCTAGGAATCATGTGATCACAGATTCACCTTTATGGATCTAGATTCGGTTCCGTGATGGACATTTTCAAATGTATGGCGACTTTGTAAATTATTCTCATGGTGTCTGAATTTCCTCGATGGTTTCCATACCCATGAGGAAGCTCGGCATTATTTTGTACATTATTTTTTTCATTCGGATGCCTCGCATTCGTAAAATAAAATCAATCAAGCCGAGCACTTAATAAAATAGGAGTGTAAAAGGTCTCAATTACTATTGAGCGTCAAGGTTTGAAAAACCTCTTTTATAAAACATCATTGCTATATCTTGCTAAAAACTGAATTTTTTCATAAATTCAAACCCTATGTATATAGGTTCGAACGAGGCCTCGCACTACTTCCAAATAACACACATCAATTCACATACACACACATATTCGGATAATGGTTTCTTGAAAAGAGGCGCCACCGTGGTAACACGAATGCTCTGGGTGCCTAACACCTTCCCCGCATAACCAAGTCCCCTGGACCCTAATGAATCTCTTTTGTTTCACCAACCCAGATATAGCGTTGTCACATCACTGGGTCAATGTGCAAACCTTTTCTTGGTTGTGTTGGTACAACCATTTAAAAAACCAAATGGCGACTCTTAACAGTCCATCATCGACATTATACATGTCGGACCTTTTTTACTTATTTTTTTCAAACAAATCTCATCTAAATGAGAACAACAAAGAACGAGTAACGGAAAGGGAAATCCAAAAATCCAGACGTCGACAAAGCCTCTGAATATCCTATCGTTCATCACTTGGTCAACGTTGTTGTTTTCCTGAGGATTATTTCCATCCTGATGCACATTATCTTGGGTATTGATCATTGGTGACTCAACGGTCTCATGTGCTTCATTGCTTATCTCAACATTTTCAGATGCCATTATCAAATACTGCCACAAAACAAGGGTTAATCGACATGTCACATAATATCCCTATACTCTGACCGATAAATTAAATACCAAATAAACTTAGATAGGTCATACTAGTAAAAGAATTCCCTGTCTCTCCCCTCCTAGTTCTTGTCTCACATCTCAGCCAGGGATCATATCCCTAAGCTTTGATACCAACTGCGACGCCCCAAAATAGGTATACATCACCCATCTTGAGTCGCCAAATATATGGTACAAATTTCAAATACAACTTAATTATACATCTGTTGTGTAAAATATGATAAAACATAAGCTGAGAGTTTTAATACGAATATTGTCTTCTAGACAGTATTCAAACTCAAATGAATTCTTTATTACATTTATTATCACACTATTTCACTGAATAGTGAGGACTACTAATGCAAACATCTGGACCGTCACACCGTTCCACGACTAGTCCCAGCTATATTCTCATTTCCTGAAGAGAACAATGAAAACAAAGGGTGAGCTCAACTAGCCCAGTAAGAAATATTATGACTAAGATAATGCAGAATAAATTATCGTTAGACTTCAATAGTGTTAAACTGATAAAATATAATAAACATCAAGTTTAACTGCAGCGGAACAAGAAATCCATTAGAAGAGTCAAGTAGAGCATGATATCTACTATCTTCTATGATTTAAAAAGTTTATCATCAATTTATCGTTGAGACTCAACTTAATAAATAAACCACATCATCGAATCATCCCTGCACTACGTGCCAAGGATATTCATGTAATCATCAATGGTAATGATTATACCGAATAATCCCTGATCATAATCATACCAACAACTGTCCATCAATGCACTACAGGCCAATGGGGATTTTTACCACATCATTTATAACATTACGGTCATAATTATACCGAATAATCCCTGGTCATAATCATACCAATCAATAGTACATCTATGCACGTAAGCCATAGATGACTTTTACCACAATATAAGCATGAGGATGATGACAATGATATAAGAATTCAATTAAAAGAAAGCAAATGATAAATTTTTAAAGATTTATAATTTAATTTATCTAGAATTCAATAATGCCCAAATTTTCAACATGATATTGCTTTGTGGAGTAAAATTCAAGAATAATATTGTATCAAAAATGATTTGGACAATAAGAAATCAATTTTTGTCATGAATAATTCTACGGGTGAATAGGACCGAGTGAATAGTATCCCGTGAATAGTACTTCAGGAATAGTATCCTGTGAATAGTACTTTATAAATAGTACTCGTGAATAGTACTTTGTGAATAGTACCCGTGGATAGTACTTTGTGAATAGTACCCCATAAATAGTACTTTGTGAATAGTACCGTAAAAATGAATACTACTCATGGACAGTACTCCGGCATAAAAAACTTAAAATTTAACAAGAATGTGCAGAAAATATCCTTGTGAAACGATACTAGATGAAGCGCAAATTTCAAGGATATTCTACTAATTTCACGGAGTATAGAAGCAATACTTGAGTATAACTAAGTGACTTCTCATGTAGCAATACGAGAAGATTTAGCAATAAGGGAAAGTATAACTGAGTGACTTTTCAAGAAGAGAAGATTTAACGATGGGGAAGACATCAGCAGCAACAACACCAACAAAAAATTCAAGGGGAGGAGAAAGACCACCAGTTAGATGCTACAAATGCGGAGAGAAATGACACATAAGTCCAAACTGTTCACAACCTTCCAAGGTATGTTTTATTATGGAAAAGACGGTCACATAGCTCAATTTTGTCTTGTAACGAAATCAAGTCCAGTTGGGACGGTGGCACCAAAGGCGAATACGAATAAAACAAAGTTGGTGGTTTCAGGAAGAGTGTTTTTCGTGACTTCTCAAAAAGCGAGTAACCCAAACGAAGTTATCACGGGTTAGTTAATCATAAATTCTTGTGAAGTCTATACCATATTAGATACTGGTTCTACCCATTCTTTTATTTCTTTTGCTTGTGCTCAACGTTTGAACTTGACCCCAGAGAAATTATACTTTGACTTATCTGTTGAAACTCCGTTAGGAGAAACCTTCATTACATCCACTATTTATAAATCTTGCTTGATTCAAGTTGGGACCATCACATTACATGTTTATATCATCTATTTGAAAATACTTGCATTTGATGTGATTTTAGAGTTTGATTGGTTAATCACCCATCATGTTAAAATTGATTATTTTTGTAAGGTCACTAGTTTTCATATTCCTAACCAAACTGCTATACGAATTCAAGCAACCAAACCACTAAAGTCAATCACTGTCATATCAAGCCTTAAAGCCATTCATTTATTAAAAAACAGATGTCAAACATTCTTTGCCAATGTCATGGACTTGAACAAAAATACGTCAGATTTGAATGATATTTCAGTTGTTAGTGAATTTCCTGACGTATTTCCTGAAGAACTTCCTAGCCTACCCCAGAGCGTGATATTGAATTTTGTATTGACCTTTAAACTAGTACAAAACCCATTTCTAAAATCCCATATCGAATGGCTCTTATTGAATTTCAGGAGTTAAAAACCTAACTACAGGAGTTGGTACCCGAGCCTCTCGCTGGTGACTTCCTTTGTGGAATGCACTGAAGCCAGACTCTTCGTAGGGGACGCCATATTCACGCGGTGGTAAACTGCTAGGTGCCATTATGATATGATATCCAAGATTGGGATATGAGTCACAGTTGAGAGCAACCTAAGTCAGTAATCGAAATACGTAGCTTTCTAGGCTTAGCTGGTTATTATCAGAGATTCGTGGAAGGATTTTCTCGAATTGCTACTCCATTAACTTAGCTGACTCGAAAAGATACAAAATTCGAATAGAGCGAGGAATGTGAGAAGAGCTTCCAAGAACTCAACATGCGACAATGACGTTGGCTCGAGCTATTGAAAGATTTCGACCATACCATTCAATACCATCCTGGAAAAGTGAATGTGGTAGCCGACGCGTTGAGTAAAAGATCGTATGCGGGTACGAGTGCGATATTTTTAACACAAAGACCCATTTCGTATAACTTACAAATTTTGCAAAATAAGCAAGTGGTTATAAAATATTCATTGTTATCAGGAAATATTCGTTTGGTCGTGGATTATTCTTACTGTCGGGGAATATTCATACGATAACGTAGCCATTTGTGGGCCCCATAACAGAAAACTATCGGATGAAGAAAATGAAAAGTATGTGTTTTTTATAAATAACGGCGTAGTTGTTACCGTTAATACTGTTGGAATACCTGGTGGTTAAAGTATAGTAATACGCGGGGTTTGGTCACTTAATTGCGCCCCAGTAAGGAGAAATCCTTATCGGAAAGCCCCCTTTTTCCTAGAAATAACCTGATTGTTATTATTGTGATTTTGTAATATTATTTATGAATAATTAATTATTGATTTATATGACAAGGAATTAATGATGAGGTGTTTTATCAGTATTTTTTCGGAATGGAGGTATTAAAAATCATCCGTATGTGGATTTCGGTCATTTTCTATTTGGAATTTGGAAAAACTTTCTTCTAAAAAGTTGTAGAGAATTAAATTTTCTATGGAATGGACATAAAATTCATATTTTTCTGATAAAAGGACGATTTATTATGAATTATTGAAGTTTCGGAAATAAATGTGTTTATTAAAAACATTGGTGGGCCCCACTTTTGGTTGTTGTGGAAAATTTCTGAATTCATGTGTGATATGCTAAGATTATTTCAAAAGTGGTTTCGAAGATGGAGTGCTCCGTAGGAATTTTGTCAACTATGACGTTCTGACATTTTCCTATAAATATGGTGCTTAGTTAAAATTAAAAATCACATTAGAATCAGAAGTTTTCTCTCTTTATAATATCGAGCGTATTTTTGTGAGTATTTAGATACTTTGAGAGTTGTTATTCAGTGCAAGTTTCCTTTAGCATTATATCCGATATTACAGTCAGAAGTACTGTTCTTTTGAGGTAAGGGATATTATTTTCTTCGTAAATGATGTTATTTCTTTCAATATCATTATACCGAAATATTGGTATGAATTTTATTATGAAATTTTTATATTTTCATGTTGAGGTTACTATTCACGTATACAACACTATTCACGTATACGACATTATTCATGTATACGGCACTATTCACGAATATGGTTAACGAAGTATGATTTTTCTTATGAAATTGTTACCTTTTGTGTCGGGGTTACTATTCACGTATACGGAACTATTCACGTATACGGCACTATTCACAGAAAAATTAAATTTTCTTTTCTTTGTCCAAGTTGTCTATTATGGTTACTATCTTTGATTATATCCATGTTTTGATCTTCATTCTTGAATTTTGCTCCACAATTGATTATTATAAAGTATTCTTGAACTTGGATAAACCAAAGTACGAATCCCTAATCTTTATCCTTTTATCGCACTGGATTCGTTCTTTAAAATATTTTTCATCATTCTCAGTCTTAAATGGTGATACTTGATGAATATCTTTGGCCTGTAGTACAAAGATGAATGATTACCTAATGAATATCTTTGGCCCGTAGTGCAAAGCTGGACAAGTGTTGTGATGAACATGACCAACTGGTGATAAAAATGAATATCTTTGGCCCATAGCGACAAAGATGAATATTTGGTTCAAGATGTATATTGATTAATGTTACAAGGATAAAATATTTATGATGGACTTTTAAATCATAGAAGATAGTAGATTTCATTCTCTACTTAACTCTTCTAATGAATTGTTATTTTCGCTGCGAATATTGATCTAAAACTTGTTGTCCATTGTATTTTATCTGATTTATTGAAGGCTAACGATAATTTGTTCTACATTATCTTAGTCATAATATTCTTTACTGGGCTAGTTGAGCTCACCCTTTTCCTTTTGTTCCATTTTTCTTCTCAGGATGCGAGAATATAGCGGGAACTAGTAGGGGTGTGGAGTGATGCGTCCAGACAATTGTTTTAGCAGTCCTCACTATTTTGTAAAATAGTGTATCAATAACTGTAACGAGGACTTATTTGAGTTTGGATATTGTCTAGAAGAAAATATTTGTATTTAAACTCACAACATATGTGTTGTCGTATTTTGCACGACAATTGTAATAATGAAGTTTGTAGTTATTTCTGTACCATGTATTTGGCGACTGAGAATGGGTTGTGTGGACCTATACGAGAATAACCAAGTCTGCTCATTTCTTACCTATACGAGAAATATATTCACTTGAACGTCTTGATCGTATGTACATAGATGAGATTGTGAGATTTCATGGTATGCCGGTATCCATAGTTTTTGATCGAGACCCAAGATTCACTTCACGATTTTGGGTCAGCTTGCAGAAAGCTATGGGCACTGATTTATGATTCAATTCTGTATATCATCCTCAGACGGACGAGCAGTCGAAGAGGACTATTTAAACTCTTGAAGATCTATTAAGACTTTATGTCCTAGACTTCAAAGGAAGTTGGGACAAGTACTTACTATTGGTGGAAGTATCCTACAACAACAGTTATCAAGAAAGTATAGGCATGGCTCCATTCGAGGCGTTGTATAGACGAAAGTGTCATTCTCCAGTATGCTGGGACGTGGTGGGTGAAGCAACGTTATTGGGACCAGAATTAGTACACATGACTACGGAAAAGATTCAAATGATCCAGCAATGTATACAAACCTCACAAGATCGACAAAAGAATTATGTTGATCTTCATCGAAGGGACATGGAATTTATTCTTGGAGATCATGTATTGTTACATGTTGCTCAATGGATAGAAGTTACGAGATTTGGAAAGAGAGGAAAGCTCAACCCTCATTTTTTTGGCCCATTTGAAATTCTCGACCGAGTAGGAACTGTGGCCTATAGACTCGTTTTACCGCCAAGTATGTCTCATTTTCATAACGTTTTTCATATATCTATGTTACATAAATATGTGGAAGACCTGGACCACATTATTGAATTACAACCAGATGAGATAGCAGGAGATTTAACGTATGAAGATGTACCTGTTAAAATCTTGGATAAAAAGGAACATATTCTACACTCAAAGGTTATACCTCAAGTTAAAGTTTTATAGAGAAACCACGATAATCAGGAAATGACCTGGGAGTTAGAATCTGAAATAAAAATAAGGTATCCTCACCTCTTCGACATACCAGGTACGTACATCAATTTCGAGGATGAAATTTCATAAGAAGGGGAGGTTGTAAGACCCCAAATTTTTATGAATAATGATTTATTATTCTCTAAATATTATTTTGAATAAAAAGGTGTTGATTTGATATAATGCTATAGCTATAGGTGATATGTGCAAAATTTTCAAAGTAAACAAGTTATCATAAAATATTCATTTGGTCGGGAATATCCGTACGACGACACAATCATTGGTTGATCCCACAATGGAATAACTGTCGGATATAGAAAGAGACATAAATAACCTTTTTATAAAAATAACCACAAAACTTTTACTGTTAAACTGTTGAAATATCCAGGGATAAAAGTACAGTAATACGCGTTGTTGCACATTAGCACACTATATTACATAGTATCTTTGATTATTGATGCTTACGTAAGAAGTCACCCAGTTTTATTCAATTATTGCAACAATAGTTGCTGCATAGTACCTCATATTATTGATTCAATTATTGTCTCAGTATCATCTGCATAATTTTTTATATTATTAAATCAATAATTGAGACAACAGATTTATTCATATTATTATTTACATTATCGATGATGTATAGAAAGTTCTGTCGAGGAAAGGGGTTAGGTTATTTAATTGGGCGCTAATAAGGAGAAATCCTTATCGGAAAGCCCCCTCTTTCTTGGGAATGATTTGATTGTCAATATTGTGAGTTATAATAATAATGATGAATAATTTTTAAAATATTATGTAGACACTCAAAATTTTGCATTCTTGTTACTAACCTTGCAGGAGGGCAAAATTGTCTTCCAAAGATAACCCTAGAAGTCAAATCAGCACAGTCCCGGAGACAACCCCGGGATACTCAGTTTTCCATCTCGAAGATAACCCTGAGATATACAGTTGCAGTCCCGGAGACAACCTTGGGATCTTCAGTTTCAACCTCGGAGACAATCCCGAGGAATACAGTTCCAGTTTCGGAGATAACACCGGAGAAGTTTGCCATCTCGGAGACAACCCCGAGGTATTCAGTTCCACTCCTGGAGACAACCATAGGAGTTTCAGACCTAACCTCGGAGATAATCCCGAGGAGTTCGATTCAGCATTCAAGATAACCCCTAAATGCATGTTTCAAATCCCAAAGAATCGACTTCAACACACTTATGTGATAGCCCCGAGGCACTCAGTCCCAAAACCTGGAGACAACCTAGGGAGGTCAGACATACCTCAGAGACAACCCCGAGGACGTTCAACACTTGCAATAGCCCAATCTCAGGGATAACCCTGAGCAACGACTGCTAAATCAGGCCAGAACCGGAGAAAACCCGATGAGGGGCAAAATCATTATTTTTCCACCTCGATCCCCCATCACGCCGTCTCAACAACATCTCAACATACATTCTACATAGAAGTGTCCTATAAGAACCAATAGCTCCAATCCCGAGTGACAACTACACAAGACAGCACACCGGATAAAATTTGAAGCTTGAAGACCTGGGCATGGTCCCATCTTCCCGACTTCGTACAACCTCTTATCCCATGTCATTAGGTAGTTCTCGATAACAGCATGTCGTAAAAGGTCTTACACACCTCGATCGAATACCCGGATTGAAGTTCTGAAAGTTTGAGCGGATAACACGTTGCACGCGTACACATACTTCTAGACGGAGGGACCCGCAGAGTTCGGGGCATCCCAGGCAGCCGCAGGTGCACCTGTGGCTCCCCCATCTATAAATAGAGGGCTTAGGGCAGCCATTTTAAGAAGAGAAAAGGCGAGGAAGCCCTGTCCAATTTGCTCTGTACACACTATAAATTGAGTGTTTTCTCATTTCAAACACTTGTGAGCTTATATTTGGCTACTTTTTATCGGTGGGAACCGAGTCTTCATCCAATTAAAGCTATTGATGTTTTCTTTGCCAGTCCACTGTATACCTTCTTACATCATTTAAAGCCTTTTTTACACTTCCTGCACACATTGTTATTCACGTTAAGAGTCGTGTTGTGTACGTATGCCCGGACTTCGGTCCGTGACTTTTCATTTCTTTTGTATATATACTTATATACTATATATATATATATACTAACATTATCGAGTTATACCTCGATTGAGCCTGGATTTTTAATGCTTTTATATATATATATACACTTATATATATGTTGTTGTCATCAAGCTCAGTTTGATTGAGCCTGGATTACACATCCGGTGTGTTTACCGCATATATATATATATTCTCAAACTCGAATTAATGAACCGAGCCTGGATCGACATATATCCAGTGCGTTTATCGCTTTATATATATATATACATTTCTGTCAGGCCTAGAGTTTACTTCGTGGTCTTTTACTGCTTTATTTACATTTCTGTCAAGCCTTGAGTTCACTTCGTGGCCTTTTACTGCTTTCTTTATATTTAGTCCCGTATGGAGTTTACTTCGTGGCGGTTGATTAGATTTTACTTCTTTATTTACATTTTTTCAATCCCCCATGGAGGTGCTTCGTGGTGGTTGATTGTCTGTATATATATATATTTACAGCTTTTATATATAACTGTTTATAACTTCCATACAAACTGCATCATCATGTGAGCCTAGGAATCATGTGATCACAGATTTAGTTTCTTGAATCTAGATTCGGTTCCTCTGATGGACATTTTCGGCTGTACATGGCTTGTAAATTATTCACGGTGTTTGAATTTTCTTAGATGGCTCTCATGCCAACAATGATTTCAGCACTGCTTTTTATCTTATTTTCTCGAAGATGCTTCGCATCTTGAAAATAAAAGAAATAAAGCCGAACACATAATAAAATGGAAGTATCAAAGGCCTCAATTACTATTGAGCATAAGGGTTTGAAAAATCTCTTTTTATAAAATGTCATTGCTATATCTTGTAAAAACTGAACTTTTATACAAAATTCAAACCCTTTGTATATAGGTGCAAACGAGGTATAACACTACTTCCAGAAAACTGCACATTGACCCACACACACACACACGCATTCATATAACATTTTAAATTGAAAAGTGGCGGTCACCGTGGTAACATGGATGTCGGGGGTGCCTAACACCTTCCCTCCGCATAATCAAGCTCCCGGACCAGTTAAATAGTGTCATATCACTAGGTCAATGTGCAAACCTTTTCTCAGTTGAGTTGGTGCAACCATTTAAAAATACCAACATGCAACTTACAGTCTAATTGTTGACATATACATATCGGACCTTTTCACAACTTGTTTTTTCAAATAAATTCACCTAACTTGAGAACACCAAAAGACAAGAACAAAAAATGGACAAATAAAAATCCTGACGTCGACAGGTGGCGACTCTGCTGGGGACATCCAGTAAGAGGGCTTAATCCGCTACTACAAACTTTTCAAAACGGTTATATACTTGCGTGTGAATGTTGCATTTACATTTGAATGAATGTGTACGAATGCATTTACTTAATGTACTTAGTGCTTCGCACTATATCTGCTTATGATATTAGTGCTTCGCACATGTCATCATTTTCATAAACGGTGAGACACGTTGCATGTAAATATATGTTGTGTGGTTCCTCCACCAGGAGGCTATCATGTCGGTGTTTGATTACTGGACTCGTAGGGAGACAAATTCCAACGAGGCTCAAGAAAAGCACCACCCATATTCGCTCCAGTTGAAAGACCGGATTAACTTCCCGTCAAGTAGATTGTGATGATCTGGGAACCTTCATGCCAAAAAGCCGGGAGAGTAGCCTAAGATATGTCAGCCTTTGATAAACCAAACGCGGAGGAAAGTCTCTTAATACTTTCCATTTCAATTAATTGTAATTTTATTTCCAAGTCAAACTTAATGTAATGGAAAATATTAAGGAACATGTGCACATATATTCCCTTTTATATCAAAACATGACATGTTATCTTGTCATACAAACAACTAACATCTGTTTTGCAGGATAATACTCCTAAAATGGATACATCACATAGCATGTAAACATTTCCACATTCCCTAAGACTAAACTACATAAGTCTTTTTGTAGGAAAATAATTGGACCTATTACCCGATCAAAGTCCAAAAAGGCAACGAGCCTACAACCAAGCATGGCTTCATCTGGACAGTCTAATCCTACTCCTGTCTCCCGTGAGGAGTTTGAAGGATTAAGCCACCAAATTAAAGAGTAAGATGTTCTGCTGAAAGAACTACATCAGTCTACTCAGGGTCCACGAATGCCTGTATATACAGAATCCTCTGCACATGGAGGAAATCATGGTCCAAATAAAGAAAATCCAGCACCTGAGTTGAACACAACCAACAAAATTCCTAACACCACACATCTCAAATAAGATCTAGACACCGGTGATATCAGGAAAAAAGTCTTATAGATGGAAGAGACCATTCAGTTTATCAAAGGGATTGGAGCACATGTGAGTGTTTCATATATAGACTTTTATATATTCCCTGGTGTGCATTATCCAGAGAACTTCAAGACTCCTGACTTTGAAAAGTATGACGGGTTGGGGGATACTTACACACATTTAAAAGTCTTCATTGGAGAACTCAGATCTTATGCCGAGGATGAGAAGCTTAGAATGCAGCTGTTTCAAAAGAGTCTAACTGGTGAAGCTAGATCATGGTATACCAGATTGGACAATTCCAAGATTCATAGCTGGGAAGAGCTAGCGCATGTTTTTATCAACTAGTATTGTTTCCAAACTCAGATGGCTCCTGACCGGTACCAAATTACTAAAATCAAGAAACAAACTAATGAATCTTTTAGAGAGTATGCTCAAAGGTGGAGGCGCCTTGCAGCTAAAGTTGTTCCTTCTATAACTGGGTCTGAGATGGTGATGACCTTCATAGACATACAAGAAACTCCTTTCTATGAGAGAGTTTTAGTTGGCATAGGCAAGCCATTCTCCAAAATGATCAAACATGGGGAAATGGCGGAGATGGGTTTAAAATCAAGAAAGATTCAAGACCTAGTCGCTCTGAAAGTTGTTGCTCAGCACATCCAGTCCAAAAATTATGGAAACAACCCCCGAATGGTCCATAAGAAGAAAGATGAGGATGTTTCCTTTCTACTACAAGGTTAGAAGGGCAATCAGAACATGCATATCCAGAGGAGAAACTACTCCCCCTTTCAAGCGCAGTCTTCAAACCCTCCATTGCCAAAAAGTGGAGAAGTCAGAAGAACTCTAGTGTTCACACCCTAAGAGGACTCACTAGAGAACATTCTCAATCTTCTGACAACTTAGAAGAAAATTAATCATCTTCTTCTACCGGCCAACCCGAATGGGAAGGGTTTCAATGCTAACCAAAAATGTGTTTATCATGCTGGATCTCCAGGTCATGATACTCAAGATTACTAGGCCTTGAAACATAAGATCGAGGATTTGATTGATAACAGTGAGATCGTGGTAGCTACACCCGACCAACCCCATGTGCAAGACAACCCTCTTCCTCAACACAAAGAAGAGGATGTTAACATGATTAATTGGAGTAATGGTCAGACTTCCCATTACTGTGGTGGATCCTCCCAGACCAGCAAGGCTATTGCTGACAAATAGGATTTTGCATAGTTCCAATTTATAATTGAACAAAAAATGAAGACTCTAGGTGAACAAGTCGACTAATTGGCAGAACTGGTGGTCCATCAGCACCAAGTCAGACGTTAATTATTCAGTCAGGAGCATGCTAGCCTCCTTCCTTTTATTATAATTGCTCCATCATCGACATCAGAAGGTGAATTGTTGGAGGATAACATTGCTAAAAGAGAAAATGCCAAAACCCGTCGGGATTTTGCCAACCAAAGGGAATTTATATACCTAGGCCAACCGATGGAAGAGATATTTCAGATGCTGATCAATGAAGGAAGAATCACAGCTCTGTTACCTCCAATCCACCCTCGTTCAAGGAGGTTCAATTCTAATGGAGTATGTCAGTATCACTCCCACTTTCGCGGTCACAGCACAAAAGAATGTTGGGCACTCCGCCACCTTATTCAGAACCTAATTGACAGCGGTGTCCTGCAACTGGAAGACGGTGACACTGTATCACTCGAGAGTGGGGACACATTTCTTACAAAATAGAAGGAAGTCGTAGCAGTTTTATCTTTTGAGACAGATTCAGCTACCCCCGCACATACAATTTAATCTGTTCAGCTCAAGGGTATTGAGAATCCTTTGAAAGTGGTTGCGTCAAGGCCAATTATCTTACCATTCAGACCACAATATCCTGTTGTCAGCCTACAAAGATTGTCATGGAATTATGGAGAGGCTGAAGGATCCACATCCCAAATAACTGCTGCAGTGCTGAAAGTGATCCACTGTATCTTCCCCAACGGGTGATGAAGCCTACCATAAAGTTAAAGGGGAAAATTCCAATAGAGAAAATCGAAGAGTTCCTCCGTACTATGGGTCATAACGAAACCAAGGTGGTTCTAATCTTAAGAGAAGCTCCACAACAAATTTCCATACTGGACTTGGTTTCCTCTTTCAAAGATTATAGGAAGGTCTTGCTCAGGGTGTTGGAATAAGCCCAACTGCCTAAGTCAGTAGATGTTGAAAAATTCCAGCATCTGATGGATCACATTTTTAATAACAATGTGATATCTTTCACTGACGATGATATACCTCCCAAAGGTATGGCCCATTGAAAGCCATTGCACATAGTGGTAATGTCCTTCGGATACGTGGTCGCAGGAGTATTGATAGATGGAGGATCATCCTTGAATATCTGCCCTTATGCCACTTTGGAGAAGATGAATATCAATCTCAAGAGAATCTGAAGCAGCCATACTGTTATCAAAGCTTTTGACGGATTCCGACAAAACTCTGTCGGAGAGATTGAACTACCTGTGGAGATCGGTCCACATACATTCAGCGTATCCTTCCATGTGCTCAAAATAGATACAGGATACAACCTGATGTTGGGAAGACCGTGGATTCATATGGCTGGAGCCGTCCCGTCCACCCTGCATCATCAACTTACATACATTATTAATAACAACCTAGTCACTGTTAATGCTGAGCCAGAATGTCCTGAAGAAGGTAACATCCCGCTCATCAGTTTTAATTCAGAAGTTGAGCAACACTCACTACCATCCCATTGGGGTACCACCTCTGATACCTAGAGTTTTCGCCGAAGTTATGTCGGCTAGCCAAAAAATGTTATCTTTGGGTTATCAACCTGGACAAGGGTTGGGCAAAGATCATCAGGGCATCAAGCGCCCAATTCAAATTTCCAGTCAAACAGGGACAGCTAGACTAGGCTATTCTGCTAGCAACAGTCACAAGAATCTTCACAAACACAAAAAGTTCCTTCATTTTTAGCCATACGGTGATTGCCTTCACCTACATGAGCTGAATCTATACAGACTTCAGTAAAGGTTCCTACACATGTGATGACTATGTTATTTCTTAAGCCTATACCGATCAAACGAAAAGAGGTCTTGATACCAGATCTGGAGGTGGAGGAAAAGGACCGGAGGCGTAAGTAGGACATTGCTAGGTACCTATCAAACATACGCATCACCGTCCATACGGATAGTACAAATAGAATCACCCCAAATGATGACTGCCCATATATCATGGTCATCATTCGGGAGAAGGAGGACGACAACAACCCCTTCATCACAGCTGTCCACCAGAACTTCACCCTTGGCAATTGGAGCAGCACTCCTTGCATTTGCCGACGAGGGTAAAAGGGGCAAAAACTCCCTCTGCCCTGTAGATAACAATAACTACTTGCTTTCTATACAGTATTAGCAGTTATTTTGTCATTACATGCTAACACTTTGTATGATTGAATAATTTCATATATATTAAGTGAAAGTATTTTGTTTCAGGACTCTAATGTTAGATGTGCATGTGCTTGCTGATAAGGTGCCTTTTCTCCATAAGGACTGTAACTTTGACTAAAATTTGGACTCAGACTTGATGGAAATACAAGAGGACATTGAGATACCTCAGGAGATCAAAGAATGGGTCGAAGACAAACCCAAACCAAACCTTGATTAAACCACCTCACATAATCTCAGAACCTTAGAAAGCCCTAAACTAATCCAGATTGGTACGGACCTTACTTCAAACCAAAGGAATGACATGGTTACACTATTAACCCAATTCCAAGATGTGTTTGCATGGTCTCATGAAGACATGGTGGGTTTGTCCACTGACATAGTCATTCATCGCCTTCCCATTAAAGATGGATTCAAGTTAGTCAGGCAGAAGCTCAGGCGATTAAAGCCGGAGTGGAGTTTAAAAGTTAAAGAAGAAATTTTGAAATAATTTCAAGCCGGCATCATCATGGTGTCAACATACCCTGAATGGTTATCCAACATAGTCCCCGTGCCTAAACCAGGAGGAAAGGTGCGAGTTTGCGTGGATTACCAGGATCTGAATAAAGTTTGCCTTTAAGGTAGCTCTCCCGTGCCATTTATCCACATTCTCATTGATAATAATGCTCAATACGACATGTACTCATTTGTTGATTGCTTCGCGGGGTACCATCAAATCATGGTTGCTGAAGAGGATCGTGAGAAAACTGCATTCATCACTCCTTGAGGAACCTTTTGCTATAGACGGTTTTCATTCGGCCTCATCAATGCCGAGAGCTACTTACCAGCGAGCCATGATGGCTCTTTTCCACGATTTAATGCACAAAGAGATAGAGATCTACGTGGATGACATTATTGTCAAGTCCCTAAGGGAGGAATACCACTTAGACCATCTCAAAAAGCTCTTCAACAGGTTGCGTAAGTACAACTTGAAGTTGAATCCAGCCAAATGCACATTGGGCGTTAAATTAGGCAAGTTGCTAGGATTCCTAGTCAGCCACAAGGGGATTGAGTTGGATCTTACTAAAATCTAGGCCATCATGGAAATATCCATTCCTCAGACAGAGAAGAAAATACGGGGATGTTCGGGAAGAATCAACTTTAGTAGTAGATTCATCTCACAACTCATAACAACCTGTGAGCCTATTTTCAAGTTGTTAAGGAAAAACTCCTCCATGAAATAGAATGTTGAGTGCCAGAAGGCCTTCCTTACAATCAAATATCATCTCGTCAAAGCTCCTATTTTGGTACCTCCCAGGGATGATGTTCCCCTACTCATGTACCTGTCCATTAATGACAATGCCATGGGCTGCATGCTGGGACAGAAAGACGATAGAGGCCAAGAGTGAGCTATCTATTACCTCAACAAAAGATTCAGTAGCAGTGAACACAAGTACACTCTGATTGAGAAAACTTGTTGTGCTTTAGCATGGGCTTCCATGAGGTTACAGCATTACCTCCATGGTCACACAACCCATCTCATATCCCGCGTGGATCCTCTTAAGTACGTGTTCAGTAAACCCATGCTGAATTGCTGACTGTCTAGATGGCAGTTGATCCTACAACAATTTGACATCGTCTACGTGACGCAAAAGTCCATTAAAAGTCAAGGAAATGCGGATCAACTGGTCGTTGCAACTTCAAGGGATTTCAAACCTTTGGAAACTTACTTCCCCGATGAAGGGGTAATGACAGTTAAGCAACACCATCAGTACGATGCACACCAAATATGGAAGATGTATTTTGATGGAGCTGTAAACATTGAAGGTTATGGAGCCGGATCAGTTCTGGTATCCGTTACGGGGGAACAACATTCTGTCATCGTCAAATTATAGTTTGCCAACACCAACAACATAGTTGAGTATGAAGGCAGTATTATGGGGCTAAAACTTGCCCAATCAATGGGCATCAGACGGTTAACTGTCTTTGGGGATTCCAAATTGGTAATAAGACAAACCACAGGAATCTATCACACCAAAGGTCTACACTTCCTGCCTTACCATCGGCAGGTTCTACAGATGGCTTCGAAGTTTGAAGAAATATCCTTCCTCCACATTCCTCGGAACAGAAATGACTTTGCGGATGCGCTAGCAACCTTAGCCTTTTTGATCAACATACCTGATAAAGAAAACATGCCAAGCCTCACATTTGCCCAATAAAAGGCTCCAACCTATGGGAACTATGTTGGAGAAGTATCAGATGAGCTACCTCCCATCCAACACCCTTGGTATACGTATAGCAATGAGTACTTACAAGATGGATCTACACCCGCTGAGGTGAGCCCGACTGAAAGAAGGCGGATCCATCTACTGGATATTAAATTCTACCTGAGCGAAGATGCACTCTACAAAAGAGATGCAGGACTAGGTCTCCTCAGATGTCTGGACAAGGACCAAGCTCAGAGGCTCATGGATGAAATCCATGGTGGAGTATGTGGCCCACACATGAGCGGCTCTCTACTTGTTAAAAAGATTCTCAGAACAGGGCATTACTGGCTCTCTCTTAAAGCTGACTGTGATGATCATGTCAAGAGATATTACCAATGCCAAATTTATGGGAATGCTATCCACGCCCCTCCAAGGGAGCTCTACAATATGAGTTCACCTTGTCCCTTCTCAATGTGGGGAATGGACGTGATCGGACCCATCGAGCCCAAAGTCAGTAATGGGCATCGGTATCTTCACCATGATCGACTACTTCACCAAGTACGTAGAAGCAGCCTCCTTCCCCAAGGTTACCAAAGAAGTCATCATTGCTTTCATCAGAAATAATGTAATTTGTGGATATGGACAACCAGAGGTAATTGTATCAGACAATGCAAAGAACCTCAACAACAAAATGATGGAGGAGTTGTGCAGTAAATTCCATATCAAACATATCAACTCCATTATCTACCGTCCAAAGATGAATGGTACTGTTGAAGCGGCTAATAAGAACATCAAGAAGATCATACAAAAAATGTCTGCCAATCACAAAGTATGGCCTTACTTATTGCCCCTGACTCTGTTAGTTTATAGAACATCAATGCACACTTCCACTGGGGGCAACCCCCTACTCATTAGCCTATGGGATGGAAGCAGTACTCCCCATAGTGGTGGAAATGGAATCTCTCAAAGTGTTGATAGACGCTCAGCTAGATGAAGACCAATGGTTACAAGACATGTATCACCAATTGTCTCTAATAGATGAAAGGCGAAGTGATGCTATTTTCCATGGTCAGTTATACCAACAGAGGATCGCCAGATCCTACAAAAGAAAAGTCCGGCTACGGCAGTTCAAACAACACAAATTGGTTTTGAAGAAGATCATTGACAACCAAGATCAGTCCAAAAGAAAATTTGCCCCAAACTGGGAAGGCACGTTTGTTGTCAATGATGTATTGACAGGAGGTGCTCTCAGATTACAGGAAATGGACGGCGATGAATTTTCGCAAATCATCAGCTCGGACATCGTGAAACGGTACTATGTCTGAGATTACCATCAAGCAAATATCCTGGTTTTGGATCACCAGATCCCCAGTCATTTCAGGTTTTTTCTAACCCTTCACTATATATAACCTTTCTTCACACTCATCTGCCCCATCAGGGACAAACACACTTTTCCAACTAGCAGCCTGGTTCCGGATCAGTAGATCCTTCACACAACTTTGCCTTCAAAACTTTACACACCCGCAGTTTTGTCCCATCAGGGATTAAAACTTTTCACACCTGCTGTAAGACCCCAACTTTTATGAATAAAGATTAAATTTTCTCAAAATATATTTTTTGAATATTATGGTGTGGATTTGATATAATGTTATAGCTGTGGATAATATTTATAAATTTTGTAAAGTATGCAAGTTGTTATAAAATATTCGATTGGTCGGGAAATATTCGTTTTATCAGGGAATATTCGTATAACGGCGCAATCATTGGTGGACCCCACAACGGAATTATTGTCGGAATGAGAAAACGACATAAATATCTTTTTATAAAAATAACAGCGAAAGTTTTACCGTGGTAAAAGTACAGTAATACACGTGGTTGCATAGTAGCACACGGTATTGATTATTGATGTTTACAAGAGAAGTCACTCATTTTTATTCAATTATTGCTACAGAATTGATGCATAGTATCTCACGTTAATTGATTCAATTATTGTCAATATTTTATATATTATTTAAATCAATAATTAAGATGACAAGTTATTTATATTATTATCTGCATAATTAATGATGTCTAGAAAGTTATGTCGAGGAATGATGTTGGTCACCTAATTGCGCGCCAATAGGGAGAAATTCTTATCGGAAAGCCCCCTCTTTCCTGGGAACGATCTGGTTGTTAATATTACGAGTTATAATAATGATGAATAAATATTGTTAAAAATATTGAGGATTTTTATGAAATATTTGATGTAAATTTTGCTTATTTTATGGACCCCCATTTACCCAATTTTCAAATTAATTAGTAGAAACTTATTATATATATATTATGATGTGGGGCCCATATATAGGAAGAAAAATGAAATAGGGGGGGGGGAGAAGAAATGGAATCACGGGTGATAAGGGAAATGGAAAAAGGGAGTAATAATTATTATATATATATGATTGTGATGTGTGTGAAAATGACACGTGGGTGGAAAAGTGTGTGTGTGTGAGAGAGAGAGAATGTGTGTGCTGGTGTAATACATATATATATATATATATATATATATATATATTTGTATATATATATTATTTTATTTAAAGTTTTTGTTTTATTAGAATATTTTATAGCACAGTAATGAATAGTAAAATCAAAATTTTAACGAAATTAGCCGAACGAATTCGTCCATGAATTCATTCTGTTGGTCCGTGACTTTTCATTCTAAATAGTATCCTTCCATTCTCCTATAAATAGGATGCTTAGTTAGAATTGAAAATCATACCAGAATCAGAAAATTCTTCTTTTATAATATTGAGCGTATTTCTTTCGAGTTTTAGGAAGCTTTGAGTGTAGAAAATAGTTCAAAATTTCTACAAGAATATCCCCGCCCTACCAGTCGGAATACTCTTCTTTTTAAAGTAAGGGATATTACTTTTGTTCACTATTCGTATGAAATAATATTTTGTTCCATACTCTGTAGTATATAAGTAATATTATTTTGTTTCAGATTCTGAATTCTATACTCATTTTTGTTAAAGTATGGCTTATATACTCCATAAAATTAGTATAATATCCTTGAAATTTTCACTTCATCCAGTATCTTTTCATGAAAATATTATTCTGAACATTCTTGATAATTTTTACTTTTTCATGTCGGAGTACTATTCGTGGGGTATTATTCCCAAAGTACTATTCACGGGGTACTATTCATGACAAAAATTAATTTCTTTACGGTTCAAATTATTTTTGATACGATATTATTCTTGAATTTTACTCCACAAAACAGTATCATGTTAGCAATTTGGACGTTTTTGAATTCTGGATAAATAAAATTATAAATCTTTAAAACATTATCATTTGCTTTCATTTAATTGAATTGTTATATCATTGTCATCATCCTCATGCTTATATTGTTATGAAAGTCCTCATTGGCCCATAGTGCATTGATGG
Organism: Panax quinquefolius; assembly: GCA_020205615.1. Taxonomy (NCBI): domain Eukaryota; kingdom Viridiplantae; phylum Streptophyta; class Magnoliopsida; order Apiales; family Araliaceae; genus Panax; species Panax quinquefolius. Next base: position 75,093,315 of record CM035170.1, on the reverse strand, counting down.
ACTGTTGATTGGTATGATTATGACCAGAGTTTATTCGGCATAATCATGACTGTAATGTTACAAATGATGTGGTAAAAGTCTTCATTGGCCCGTAGTGCATTGATGTACAGTTGTTGGCATGATCATGACCATTGGTGAAAACACGAATATCCTTGGCCCGTATTGCATGGATAATTGATGGTCGTGATACTAATGAATATCCTTGGCCTGTAGTGCAGGGATGATTCGATGATGTGGTTTATTTATTAAGCTGAGTCTCAGCGATAAAATTGATGAAAACTTTTTAAATCATAAAAGATAGTAGATATCATGCTCTACTTGACTCTTCTAATGGATTGCTTGTTACGCTTCACGCTTAAACTTGATGTTTATTATATTTTATCGCTTTAACATTGTTGAAGACTAATGATAATTTATTCTACGCATTATCTTAGTCATAATATTTCTTCTTGTATAGTTCACTCACCTTTTGCTTTCATTGTTCTCTTCTTGGAAATGAGAACGTGGCCAAGGACTAGTCGGGAAATGGAGTGATCTATCAAGAGATGGTTGTTTTAGTAGTCCTCACTATTAAGTGTGATAATAAATGTAATGAGGATTGAATTTGAGTTTGGATACTGTCTATAAGGCAATATTCGTGTAAAAACTCAGCTATGTTTTGTCGTATTTTACAAGACAATTGTATTAATTAGGTTTGTGTTTGAATTATGTACCATGTATTTGGCGACCCAAGATGGGTGATGTATCGGGTAATATTCATTTTATTAGGGAATATTCGTACAACGGCGCAATCATTGGTAGACCCCATAACGGAATTATTGTCGGAATGAGAAAATGACAGAAATATCTTTTTATAAAAATAACGACGAAAGTTTTACCGTTAAACTGTTGAAATACCCGGTGGTAAAAGTATAGTAATACGCATGGTTGCATAGTAGCACACGGTATTGATAATTGATGTTTACATGAGAAGTCACTCCGTTTTATTCAATTATTTCTACACTAATTGCTGCATAGTATCTCACGTTAATTGATTTAATTATTGTCAATATTTTATATATTATTTAAATCAATAATTGAGATGACAAGTTATTCATATTATTATCTGCATAATAAACAATGTCTAGAAAGTTCTGTCGAGGAAAGAGGTTTGGTCACCTAATTGCGCGCCATTAAGGAGAAATTCTTATCGAAGCCCCTCTTTCCGGGAACGATCCGTTGTTAATATCATGAAGTTATAATAATGATGAATAAATGTTGTTAAAAATATTGAGTGGATTTTTATGAAGTATTTGATATAATGTTTTCTTATTTTATGGACCCCCATTTACCCATTTTTCAAATTTATCGGTAGAAAGTTATAAATCTTTAAAAATTTATCATTTGCTTTCATTTAATTAAATTGTTATATCATTGTCATCATCCTCATGCTTATATTGTTATGAAAGTCCTCATTGGCCCGTAGTGCATTGATGGACTGTTGATTGGTATGATTATGACCAGAGTTTATTCGGCATAATCATGACTGTAATGTTACAAATGATGTGGTAAAAGTCCTCATTGGCCCGTAGTGCATTGATGTACAGTTGTTGGCATGATCATGACCATTGGTGAAAACACGAATATCCTTGGCCCGTATTGCATGGATAATTGATGGTCGTGATACTAATGAATATCCTTGGCCTGTAGTGCAGGGATGATTCGATGATGTGGTTTATTTGTTAAGATGAGTCTTAGCGATAAAATTGATGATAAACTTCTTAAATCATAGAAGATAGTAGATATCATGCTCTACTTGACTCTTCTAATGGATTGCTTGTTTCGCTATAGTTAAACTTGATGTTTATTATATTTTATCAGTTTAACACTGTTGAAGACCAACGATAATTTATTCTGCATTATCTTATTCATAATATTTTTTACTGGGCTAGTTGAGCTCACCCTTTTGCTTTCATTGTTCTCTTCAGGAAATGAGAACGTAGCCGGGACTAGTCGGGGAATGAAGTGACGGTCTGAGATGGTTATTTTAGTAGTCTTCACTATTAAGTGTGATAATTAATGTAATGAGGATTGAATTTGAGTTTAGATACTGTCTATAAGACAATATTCGTGTAAAAACTCAGTTATGTTTTGTCGTATTTACACGATAATTGTATTAATTAAGTTTGTGTTTGAATTATGTACCATGTATTTGGCGACCCAAGATGGGTGATGTATCGGGGAATATTCGTACAACAGCGCAATCCTTGGTGGACCCCATAACGGAATTATTGTCGGAATGAGAAAATGACAGAAATATCTTTTTATAAAAATAACGGCGAAAGTTTTACCATTAAACTGTTGAAATACCCGGTGGTAAAAGTACAGTAATACGTGTGGTTGCATAGTAGCACACGGTATTGATTATTGATGCTTACGTGAGAAATCACTCCGTTTTATTCAATTTTTGCTACAGTAATTGCTGCATAGTATCTCACACTTAACGATCCAAGCATATACTTAGGCGGTACCATCTCATCCGTGAAATCATTGATAGAGGAGATGTACATATAAGAAGAGTGCCAACAGATGATAATATTGCAGATCCACTGACCAAGGCTTTTGTCGCAGCAGGCTACCACGGCGGTCACTAGTTCCATGGGTATTAGATAAATGAGTGATTGGCTCTAGTGCAGTGGGAGATTGTTAGAGTTTATGCCCTGTAGGCCAATTATTTGATATAATTGCTTAACTTTTAATATTATATTTGATTGAATAAATAAATGATTTTATTATGGTTTTATTTATCATGTAATATAATTGTTAACATAATAAAATTCCTTAGAATAGTGATACAAATTATATAGTTTCAAGTATGTGACTTGAACATGAGATTATAATTACAATTAGTATCATTGTTCTTAAATGTCCCTAGTCGAGTATCATTATTGATGGGACAACAATGATGCATTGAGACTAGTATGTGGATTGACTGATGACCAAATCTCATTGGTCATAAATATATGAGATATTATTAAGTCAATGCATAGGTACATGTTAGAAACGATGTCTTTGGGCGGACCCACCATGAGAATTCTATATGGAGCATTATGCGAAGTGTCATTAGCAATTCTCATAGTGACAATGATGTAATGGTCATCCGACCTGAAATTGCTATATTACTACACGAGAATTTATGTACTTTGATATCATCAAATGTCACCTTTAATAGGGTGGACTATAAAGGTGTTTATTAGGTTCATCATGAATTGTGTGAGAAATATGAGTGATCTAGATGGAATTTAACCATCTTATATATTATGGGTGATATCCATAGGCCTCTTGATTGAGTATGACTATGAAATGCATGGCCATGCTCAAATAGTGATTTGTTTCATATAGTCTACTCATTGATCAAGAAAACTCGAGATTAAATTATGAAGAGTATATGACACATTCCATGACTTCGAGTTTAATCTAGGATATTAAGGTTACAAGGATTAAATTACATTAAAACATTGGTCACGAAAAGGTTGCATCGAATCATCGATCTTATTATTACTTGGGTAGCAGTGATGCATTACTAGATGCCGCTCAACGCTTATAATTTTATAATATGATTTTAAAATTATTACCAATGTAATAATAACCTATAAGGTCACACACATGTAACGTTATTTAAAGGGAATTAATTTAAATTTTAAGGATTTAAATATATTAATATGATTAATAGTATTTAAATCATGAATTTAAATTAAAAGGATAATTGAATATATGTATATTAATTAAGTAAGACTTAATTAAGAGATATATATATATATATATATATATATATATATATATATAAATTCGTATTTTATGAAATTAGGTTTTGATTTGATTAATTCCTTTTAACTACTATATATATGATATATATAGCACTACTTAGGGTAACATCATAATTGAAAAACCTAGCCATTTCTTAGAGAGAGACTAGAGAGAAAACAGTTTGAAAAAATCCATTCCTTTTGGTGGCTAGATCAAGAAGTCCTTCTTATTGCGAGAATCGTTCGACGGTTGCGTAATGCGGTGTTAAATGTGGATCTTAGAGGCGTAGTCGGTTTGTATTGCATTGGAGATTCGAGGCGCAGTCGGTTTCAGATTCTCGTTTTTCATATTCGGTATAATCTCTAAACCTCTGAATTAATTGATTTTTTGCATGGATCCTGTTTTAGGGTTTCGGAAATTGCTTTAAAATTTTAATTTCAATTTTGCGTTTCAATAGAAACCCAATGACCCTTATGGGAAGAAAAAATGAAATGGGGGAGAAGAAATGGAATCACGGGTGATAAGGGAAATGGAAAAAGGGAGTAATTATTATTATTATTATTATTATTATTATTATTATTATATATATATATATATATATATATATATATATATTATTATTATTATATGTGAAATGATTGTGATGTGTGGAAAAGTGTGTGTGTGTATGTGAGAATGTGTGTGTGTGTGTAATGTGTGTGTACATATATATATATATATATATATATATATATGGTGCCTCTATCCTGGACTCCGCATTTTCTTAAAATACGGACCATTTTTTTTTGCTTTTTTTAAAACAACTAAAAAAAGTTTAATATTTTATAGAATCGAATTTTACATATACGATGTTTTGGGTGTGATTTGGATACATATAACAAAACATATGCATGCATCGTGCATGCATACATATTATGTTATATGAATCCAAATCACACCCAAAACACTGTGTTATGTAAAAATTCCATATCTATAAAATATTTATCGACGTCGGGATTTTTAATTGTCCCTTTTCGTTACTTGTTCTTTGGTGTTCTCATTTTAGGTGAGATTTGTTTGAAAAAACAAGTGAAAAAGGTCTGACATGTATAATGTCGACAATGGACTGTTAAGAGCCGCCAGTTGGTTTTTTAAATAGTTGTACAAACACAACCAAGAAAAGGTTTGCATATTGACCCAGTGATGTGACACTGCTAAACGGGTCGGTGAAACTGAGATTCATTAGGGTCCAGGGACTTGATTATGCGGAGGGAAGGTGTTAGGTACCCCCCGACATCCGTGTTACCATGGTGACCACCTCTTTTTAAGAAACGGTTATCTAAATATGTGTGTGTGTGTGTGGGTCAATGTGTTCTTATTTGAAAGTAGTGTGAGGCCTCATTCGCACCTATATACACAGGGTTTAAACTTTATGTAAAAATTCAATTTTAGCAAGATATGGCAGTGTTGTTTTATAAAAGAGGTTTTTCAAACCCTTGTGCTCAATAGTAATTGAGACCTTTTACACTTCCATTTTATTAAGTGTTCGGCTTGATTGATTTTATTTCCGAGATGCGAAGCATCTATAAGAAAATAATGTACAAAATAATGCTGATTTCCTCGTGGGCATGAAAACCATCTGAGGAAATTCAGACACCGCAGAATAATTTACAAGCTGCTTACAGCTGGAAATATCCATCATGGGAACCGAATCTAGATCCAATAGGCTGAATCTGTGATCACATGATTCCTAGGCGCACATGATACTGCAATTTATATGAAAGCAGTAAGCAGGTATATATATAAAAGTTGTAAATATATATATACAGACATGATCACCAACCACAAAGCACTTCCATGGGGGATTAGAAATGTAAATAAAGCTGTAAAAGCTATCAACTGCCACGGAGGAAACTCCAGGCGGGACGAAACATAAATAAAGTTGTATAAAACAATCAACTGCCATGAAGTAAACTCCAGGCAGGACGAAACGTAAAGAAAGCTGCGAAAGCGATTAAGCAACACGAAGTAAACTCCAGGTGGGACGAATATATATATATATATATATATATATATATATATATATATATATATAAGCGAAACGCATCGGATGTAAAATTAAGCTTATCAATGAGAGTTCATAACAGTTATATATATATATATATATATATATATATATATATATATATATATATAAAGCGAGTAAACGCATATGGATATAAAATCTGTGTCATCGAATGAGTTCGACAACAGTTCATATATATATAAGTGAGTAAACGTCTGGGATGTAAAATCCAGGCTCATCGAATGAGTTCGACAATATATATATATATATATATATATATATATATATATATATATATAAGTAGTAAATGCCTCGGATATAAAATCTGTGCTCATCGAACAAAGTTCGACACACAAGCTATATCCATTACATTTATATATATATATATATATATATATATATATATATATATATATATATATATATATATATATTAAAGCGAAGAACGCCTGCATCAAGTTCAGGCTCATCGAACAAAGTCCGACACACACGGTTCATATATATAAAAGCAAATAAACGCTCTGGGCATCAGTAGTCTAGGCTCAACCGAGGGCATAACTCAATAATGTTAGTCCATATATATATATATATATATATATATATATATATATATATATATATATAAACTAAAAAATAATACCACAGGAATCAAGTTCGGCAAACACACGCAACACGACTCTCAACGTGAAGAAGGGTGTGTGCAAAGATGAAGAGAAAGGCTTTAAAGTGTGTGAGAAGGCTTACAGTGGGCTGCCAAAGAAGACTTCTATATCTTTAAAGTGGATGAAACTCGGCTCTCGCCGGTACAAAAGTAGTTATATATGAGCTCACAAGTGTTTAAAATGGAAAAGCACTCAATATATTGCAAGTACGGAGCAAATTTGACAGGGCTTCCTCGCTCTTTCTCTTCTTAAAATGGCCACCCCAATCCCTCTATTTATAGATGGGGGAGCCGAAGGTATTACTCTGGCCACCGCAGTGTACCTGAGGCTGCCCGAAATTTCCCCAGGTTTCTGCCCGTCGTCATGTAAAGACGCGTGCACGTAAGCACTTCAATGTCCGCTCGAACTTTCAAAATTACAATCCGGGCATCCGACTGAGGTATACAAGACCTATTTCGGACCGCCGTTGTCTAGAGTTGTACAATGGCATGGGATTAGAGGTTTTACGAAGTTATGAAGATGGGACGATGCCCTCCGGTCTTCAAGCTTCAAATTTTATCTGTTACCCTGCACAATAGTCACTCGGGATTGGTTTTTCGTGATTCTTGTGGGACATCGTTGTGTAGAGATGTGTGTATGAAATGTTAAGACTACGTGATTGTGCTTTAGAGTGGCGAGATGATGCCTTGGCCCCTCACCGGAGTTATCGCCGGTTTGGGCTGATAAAGCAGACGTTGCTCAGGGTTATTACTGAGATTGGACTGTTGCAAATGTTGAAAGTCCTCATTGTCAATTCTGAGGTGTGCTTGTCCTCCTGGTGTTATCTCTGGGTTGGTACTGGGTGTCTCGTTGTGAGCGCCAAGATTGAAGCTAGTTACATTTAAAACAAGCATTTCCGGGGTTATCGCCGGAACTGCATTCCTTGGGGTGATCACCAAGGTTGATAGCTATTCCCATGATTGGGACTGAGACTGGATACCTCGGGGTTATCTCCGAGATTAATCGGTCTTCTCCGGTGTGTGTTCACGTATTGGATCTACACGCCTTGGGGTTATCTCCAAGGTTGGAATTATTACTCCCGGTGAGTGTTCCGGGGTTGATGTTGAACTTCCGGTAGTATCCAGAATGGATATGAACTGTCTTCCAGGGTTCTCTCTTGAAAGACGAATCTGTTCTCCTACAATATTAGTGACAGGTGTGTATAAAATTTTGAGTGTCTACAGATGCCCCTCTTTATTATACTCATGCAATGCAATGCATGGGTATGATGAAGAATCCTAGACACTTGAAATTCCATAAGACAAACATGATACTATATGTAGCAACATGATGCAAATGTATGATGCATGTGTACGGGGTTGTTGCCCAACATGCCGGGGATGATTGCTGAATCCTTGTAATGCTTACCGAGGATTGGCAACTATGACCTGATCGGAGGTGTGATCCGAATCTGTTAGGATATTGATATTGGAGTTATCACTAAAGTCCTAAATCTTTGATACCGACTTAATCCCAAAGAGGTACCTCTTATGTGTAAGAGATCTGTGGGGATAAAGCTTTGTTTGTTTGAGGATGTGTATAACATATTCCATCATCGATCCTCCTTGATGATGTTGACCTTTCCTGGTTTGTATTTCCAGGATATGTCAAGATTCTGTTGGATTTACTGCCAACAACAGATGATGTCAGGATTGCCTGACCTTCGTTGATTTGTACTTCACCAACGTGTGAATCAATGGATGAAAACCCTGTGGGGTAGATTGTCAAGGCTGCTTGACCTTCGTTGATGTGTGAATCAACGGCTGATACTCTGTGAGCATATTGTCAAGGTTGCTTGACCTTTGCTGACGCGTGAATTAACGGAACATTGCGTTGTGACCCCCGTCGGGGATCCATTGGGGACTTATGAATACCAACGTACATAATCATCGAATAGCTTTTGATACCTCGATGGGTTTACTTGCCATAGGCTAAAATAAAGTTAAGGCTGCTTGACCTTCGTTGATGTGTGTGTCAACGGATGAACATGCGTTGTAACCCCCACCGGGGTTCCACGTTATAACCCCCGTCGGGGATCACGTTGATCTTAGGGTAATAACCTGGAGTTATTTTAGGTTCCCACATGATTCATGGACGGCAAGCTGGAGCATTAGGTATCGGAGAGGCAGGTTTTCTAATTTGGGACCCAAGAGTTGACTCCCACTCTGGAAAAGTATGCACGGTTGATGATGTTGCCACTAGACAGACCTTGCATACATATGGCTTTGGGGGACATGAGTCGATGGTTTATGACCCTCACTGGATTGAGGCATAGGGTGGTACAGGATGAGCTTACATCTAGCCACGTTATATCCCAACGTTTTCTATTTGACAGATTTGGCTCTGAGGATAGTTATACACGACATTCCGGGGATTTCACCGCATTGGAGGATCATTGGCGTCTAGCCAGGGTTGATGTACTATTGTTGTGCGTATTGTCATATGTCTATATGCCACGGTACATGGATGAGATATACATTGGAGTCATCATGGCAGTGAGAGCTCTCAGGGAGGGTTGTACCATTATACCGATGATGATAGCAGAGACTCTGAAGTCAGCTACATACTGCTGTACTTATCCGATAAAAGTGTTCACGGGCAGCTCGGTCATGCTATACGTGTGGTTTATGTCACACTTGAGACCGATTGGCACCTTTAGACGGCATGGGTATTGTTTCACCCACGATATAGCCATGTCACACTCCTTTCAGCCATCAGAGTGTACAGATGCCATGTCTTTGTCGATGTTCTTGGCAGATATCAGAGACCCGTTTGTCATATTGGCGTGTTCGGGGCTTAGCTCACCTTACAGCTTTATTACTCATACTCCGGGTATGGATTATCTCCCTCTGGCTAGCTTGAGGGGCATGACTACTTACCACCCGTTTGCCGTGATGTCGCATTTTGACCAGTTTCAGGACTTTCATCCTTTCGAGGGGGTGTAAGGTCAGCATTTTGCTTCTCGCTATCTTTCATCAGAGGACCGATCACGTGTGTATGCTTGTTGAGATTAGTGTGAGATAGCTGCATTTTTTGTGAGCCATCCGGGTTATTCTGCAGAGTATTCCACATGGATGGATACAAAGATTGCATCGGCTGTGGTAGTATACACATTACCGAGTAGTGATTCAGATGATGTGGAGCCCATAGAGGACATTGATTCCCACTTCGAGGAGGAGCTAGTTGTTGGGTTGCCATCATTTCCTCTAAATTCTCCCAGTACCAGCACTATTATTATACAGCATTCGGCACAATACTTCGAGCAGAGTCTTCATCTGATGACGTTCGAGAGAGACCAGGCTAGAGCCTTGATGTTGACTGCCCTTGATGGGAGTGACGCAGCTCTGTTAGAGAGAGACGAGGCATTATCTCGTAGAGACGCCGCTGTTGTCGAGCGAGATGAGGCTAGATCAGCCAGAGATGCAGTGATAGTTGAGCGGGATAATGCCCTATCTGCCCAAAATGTAGCCGTTACAGATAGTACTACAGTGAGGTCCCTTACCACTGGCATGATTGCAGAGATGAGTGCTTACATTGATGAGCATATGGTCACCATGATGGCTGCAGATCTGTTGAGTCATGTGGATATTCTCATACAGCAGACCACAGCTTCGCCTCCTTCTTCTGAGAGGGATGCCATGTTGGGCTTGTTAGCTCGCATATACCCTGACTTGTAGATGAGCTTGTATTTTCCTGCACAGACTAGCTTAGCCATTTTGTCATGTACAATTTACATTGTATATATCAAACATCATTATATATATAGCAGGGAAATATATTTTTGATCACTTCCCTTTTAGATATGCTTTGCTACTTGCTTGATATTTTGCCTACTGTTTCAGGGCTTGCGATTTTGATGTATTCTGAATTCCTCCTTGAGGGATGGACATTGAGATGTCTCTGGATAGTTCAGAATGGATCATTGATCTGTGTGTATCCCTACCATCTTTGGTGTCTTGGGACTGGTTTCTGTATGGAGATGTGGAGAGGAGTATGGCTTTCCTCTCTGAGATTGACCGCACTACGATGGTCGCCAAGATTTCTATTCAGGAGAAGCCTAGTTAATTCCATCTCTTATGGATTGGTGTTGCTCTTCAAGGTATAACCGCATCTTAGATGGTCGCCGAATCTCCTATTTGGGAGGAGTTCAGGTAATTGCATCCCTTTGGTCTGAAGCCAATGAAATGTGGTGCATTAAAGGATGATCCCAGTACCAGTTGACAATGGTTTGTGTTTTGGTAGGGGGTGAGACCGCACCATGAATGGCTTCCTACGTACTCCTATTGAAGAGGAGATCAGGTCTGCGTAGTTCGAACCTGGTGTAAGAGGTTCAAAGCTGTATGTGGCAGGAATGGTGTAGGAATGTTTTTGTTGTTGTTGTTTTTTTGTAAGGAAAAGGGTAAAAATGTCTTTGTTTTTTTTTGTTTTATTGCGACCGGGCCATATAAAATGGTTACCTACATACTCCTATTGAAGAGGAGATCAGGTCGACGTAGTTCGGCCCTCAAGGTGAGCGAAAAAGCGTGATCCCATGTACAGGTCAGATTACGGGGAGGAGAAATTTTAATCCTAGTTTGAGGATAAACTGCAGGTATGAGAAGTTTGATCCCATGTATAGGTAGCCAAACTGCAAACGCGAGAGGTTCAATCCGTAGTAGGATGACCTGAGTCATAGAAACGCAGAGAAGCCAGGCTGCTGGCTTGAAAAGTATGTTTTCCCTGAGGGGCAAAGTGTAAAAGAGAGTTGTCTGTGGTAAAGGGTTAAAGAACCAGAACGACTGGTGATCTGATGATCCAACACCAGGATGTTTGCTTGATGGTCACTTCAGACATAATACCGTTACACGGCGTTCGAGTTGATGAGATGTGGAAATTCATCGCCGTCCATTTCTTGCAATCTGAGAGCTCCTCCTGTCAATACTTCCTTGACAACAAATGGGCATTCCCAGTTAGGAGCGAATTTTCTCTTAGATTAATCTTGGTTGTCAATGATCTTCTTCAAAACCAAGTCATATTATTTAAACTGCCATAGCCGGACTTTTTTGTTGTAGGATCTGGCAATCCTTTGTTGATATAACTAACCATGGAAGATAGTCGCGGTTCGCCTTTCGTCTATTAGAGACAATTGGTGATACCTGTCTTGTACCCATTGGTCTTCCTCCAGCTGAGCATCTATTAACACTCTGAGGGATTCCATTTCAACTTCTATGGGGAGCACTGCTTCCATCCCATAGGTTAATGCGTAGGGGTTAACCCAGTGGAAGTGCGCATTGATGTTCTGTAGGCTAACAGAGTAAGAGGCAATAAGTCAGGCCATTCCTTGTGATTGGCGGACATCTTTTGCATGATCTTCTTGATGTTTTTGTTAGCCTCTTCAACAACACCATTCATCTTCGGACGATAGATGATAGAGTTAAGATGTTTGATGTGGAATTTACTGCATAATTCCTCCATCATTTTGTTGTTGAGGTTCTTAGCATTGTCTGACACAATCACCTCTGGTTGTCCATATCGACAAATGACATTGTTTCTGATGAAAGCAATGATGACTTCTTTGGTAACCCTGGGGAAGGAGGCTGCTTCTACCCATTTGGTGAAGTAGTCAATCATGGTGAACATAAATCGATGTCCATTACTGGCTTTAGGCTCAATGGGCCCGATAACGTCCATTCCCCACATTGAGAAGGGCCAATGTGAACTCATATTGTGGAGTTCTTGTGGAGGGGCGTGTATAGCATTCCCATGAATCTGGCACTGATAGCATCTCCTGACGTGGTCATTGCAATCAGCTTTGAGAGAGAGCAAGTAATGTCCTATCCTGAGGACTTTCTTGATAAGGAGGGGCCACTCATATGTGGGCCACAGACTCCACCATGGATTTCATCCATAAGCCTTTGGGCTTAATCTTTGTCTAAACATCTGAGGAGACCTAGTCCTGCATCTCTTTTGTAGAGCGCATCTCCACTAAGGTAGAATTTCATAGCAAGTCGATGGATCCGCCTTTTCTCAGTTGGGCTCGCCTCAGCGGGTGTAGATCCATCTCGTAGGTATTCCTTGATATATTGATACCAAGGATGTTGGATGGGAGGTAGCTCATCTGATACTTCTCCAATGAAATTCCCATAGGTTGGGGCCTTGTGCAGGGAAATTCTGAGGCTTGACAAGTGTCCTTTGTCTGATATACGAATTAAGGAGGACAAAGTTTCTAATGCGTCTGTAAAGTCATTCCTATTATGAGGAACGTGTAGAAAGGAGATTTCTTCGAACTCCAAAACCATCTGTAAAACTTGTCGATGGTAAGGTAGCAAATGTAGCTCTTTGGTTTGATAGATTCTGGTGGATTGTCTGATTACCAACTCTGAATCTCCAAAGACGATTAACTCACTTTGATGCCCATTGAATCGGCAAGTTTTGGCCCCATGAGACAAATTTCATACTCACCGTGTGTTGTTGGTCTTTGACAAACCGCAATTTGACGGCGACGGATATCGCTCCCCGTACTGAGATACTAGAACCGCCTCAGCTCCAAAGACCTTCCATATTAATGAGTTCCATCGAAATACATCTTCCATGTCATGGCGTGCATCATCGATGGTGTTCTTTGATCGTCATTACTCCTTCATCAGGGAAATATGTCTCCAAGGGTTTGAAATCTCCTGAAGGTGCAACGGCCAATTGATCCGCAATTCCTTGACCTGTGATGGACTTTTGAGTCACATATACGATGTCAAATTATCAGGATCAATCGCCATCCGGACGACCGACAATTTAACATGGGTTTATTGAACACGTACTTGAGAGGATCCACGCGGGATATGAGATGGGTTGTGTGACCATGGAGGTAATGTTTTAACCTCATGGACGCCCATGTTAAAGCATAACAAGTCTTCTCAATCAGAGTATACTTGTGTTCACTGCTGCTGAAACTTTTGTTGAGGTAATAGATAGCTCGTTCTTGGCCTCTATTATCTTTCTGTCCCAGCATACAGCCCATGGCATTGTCACTTACGGATAGGTACATGAACAGGGGAACATCATCCCTGGGTGGTACCATAATGGGAGCTTTGACTAGCTGTTCTTTAATCATGAGGAAGGCATTTTGGCACTCATCATTCCATTTCATGGAGGAGTTCTTCCTTAACAGCTTGAAGATTGGCTCACAAGTTGTTGTGAGTTGAGAGATAAATCTGCTAATGAAGTTGATTCTTCCCAAAAATCCCCGTATTTCCTTTTCTGTCTGAGGAATGGGCATTTACGTAATGGCCTGGATTTTGGTAGGATCCAGCTCAATCCCTTTGTGTCTGACTAGAAATCCTAACAACTTTCCCGATTTAACGCCAAAGGCGCATTTGGCTGGATTCAACTTCAAGTTGTACTAACGCAACCTGTTGAATAGCTTCCTGAGATGGTCTAAGTGGTCTTCCTCCTTTCGGGATTTGACAATGATGTTATCCACGTAGATCTCGATCTCTTTGTGCATTAAGTCGTGGAAGAGAGCCATCATAGCTCACTGATAGGTGGCTTCGGTATTGATGAGGCCGGATGATAACCGTCTATAGCAAAAGGTTCCCCATGGTGTGATGAAAGCATTTTTCTCACGATCTTCCTCAGCAACCATGATCTGATGGTACCCATGCAATCAATCAAAGAAAGGAGTACATGCAGTATTGAGCAGTATTGTCAATGAGAATGTGGATAAATGGCACAAGAAAGCTATCTTTTAAGCAAGCTTTGTTCAATTCCCGGTAATCCACACAGACTCGCACCTTCCCTCCGAGTTTTGGCACGAGAACAATGTTGGATATCCACTCAAGATATGTTGACACCATGATGATGCCAGCTTGAAACTGTTTCATAATTTCTTCCTTCACCTTTAAACTCCACTCAGGTTTCAATCGCCTGAGGTTCTGTTTGACTGGCTTAAATCCCTCTTTAATGGGAAGGCGATAAAGAACAATGTTAGTGGACAAACCTAACATGTCTTCATGAGACCATGCAAACACATCCTGGAATTGGGTTAGTAGCGTAACCATGTCATTCCGCTAGTTTGGGGTAAGATCTGAACCAATCTGGATTAACTTAGGGTATTCTAAGGTTCCGAGATTGAAGGAAGTGGTTTAGTCAAGGTTGGGTTTAGGTTTGTCTTTGACCCATTCTTGAATTTCTGGAGGCACCTCAATGTCCTCATGTACTTCCATCAAGGCTGAATTCATCTCTACATCAAAGGTACAATCCTTGTGGAGAAGAGGCACCGTATCAGCAAGTACATACACATCTAAATTCAGGGTCCTGAAACAAAATATGCTTTCACTTAGTATATATGAAACATTTTGATCATACACAATGTTAGCATATACTGATAAAATAAACTGCTAATACTGTACAGAAAAGTAAGCAGTTATGATATCTACAGGGCAGAAAGAGTTTCTACCCGTTTTACCCTTGTCGACTAATGCAAGGAGTACTGCTCCAGTTGGCAAGGGCAAAGTCCGGGTGGACTGCAGTGATAGAGGGGCTGTCATCTTCCTCCTTCTCCCGAATAATGGCCATTACGTCTGGCAATCATCGTCTGGGGTGTAGCTGTTTGTATGTTCATCATGAACGATGATGCGTATGCCTCACATCATCCGGATGACATCTTGCTTGATTCTTCGTTCCTCCTCTTCCACTGCAGGATTTGGAACAAAGACTTTTTTCTCCTTCACCGATACCGGCTTGGGAAATAACATAGCCATGATATTGGCTGGCACCTTTACAAGAGGTTGTGCGGACTCAGAGTTTAAAGGCGAAGATAAACGCCGCGCGTTTGAAGCTGAAGGAATCTGCTGATGCTTATGAGGATTCCTATGACTAGAACTGGTAGAATAGCCTAGTCCAGCTGTTCCAGTTTGCTTGGTTAATTGAATTGGGTACTTGATACCCTGGCGATTTTTACCCAGCCCTTGTCCCGGCTGATGACCCAATGACATCATTTCTTGAATAGCCAACCTTACCTCGGCAGAAATCTTGGGTTCGGGAAATGGCATTCCAATAGCATGGTATTGGGTATTGCTTACTTCTAATACATAAAAATTGATTGGTTCAACATTTGCATTAGCATTGGTGAATGGCATGTCCCCGTGTTGAGGACATTCTTGTTCAGCGTTGACCGTGACTAGGCTATTGTTGATAATGTATTTCAGTTACTGATGAAGGGTAGAGGGGACTGCCCCTGCCATGTGAATCCATGGTCTTCCGAAGAGCAGGTTGTATCCCGAATCTATCTTGAGCACATGGAAAGATACGCAGAATGTGTGGGGACCAATTTCGATTGGCAGTTCAATTACTCCGACCGAATTTCGATGGGCTCCGTCAAAAGCTTTGATGACTGTATGGATACTCCGGATTCGGTTGAGATTGATATTCATCTTCACCAAGGTAGCGTATGGACAAATATTTAGAGATGAGCCTCCATCTATCAAGACTCCAGCTAGCATGTATCCGGAAGACGAGACCGCAATGTGCAACGGCTTGCAATGACCAGTCCCTTCTGGCGGTATGTCATCATCAGTGAAGGATATCACATTATTATTGAAAATGTGATCAACCAAGTGTTGAAATTTTTCCGTATCCACTGATGTCGGTAAGTAGGCTTCTTCCAAAACCTTTATCAAGATTCTCTTGTGATCCTCGGAAGTCAAAACCAAGTCCAGGATTGAAATTTGGTGTGGAGCTTCTCTTAAGCTTAAAACCACCTTAGGTTCGTTATGACCCATAGTGCGGAGGAATTTTTCAATCTTCTCTATGGGTATTTTCCCCTTTAATTTGATGGTGGACTTCATCACCCGTTGGGGAAGATACAGTGGATTTTCCTTCGACACTGCAGCAGTTGTATGTGAAGTGGATCCTTCACCTTCTCCATAATTCCATGGAACTTTGCACAAGCTAACAATAGGATATTGTGCTCTGCATGGTAAGTTGATTTGCTCAGGAGCGGCCAGTTTCAAAGGATTGTTGCTTCCTCTGAGTTGAACTATTGGTATTATGATCAGTTTGACAATGTCATCAGCCTCAGCAGATATAACTGCTACCAATCCCTTCCACTTAGTAGGACATGTATTTTCACTCCCACGTAGCACAGTACCATCACCTGCTAGTTGCAGGACACCGCTATCAATGAGATTCTGGATAAGGTGGCGGAGTGCCCAGCAGTCTTCTGTGCTGTGACTGCGAGAATGGGAGTGATATTGACATACTCCATCAGAATTGTACCATCCTGAATGGGGATTGATTAGAGGTAGAAGGGAAGTGATTCTTCCTTCATTGATTAGCATCTGAAGGATTTCCTCCATAGGTTGGCCCAGATATGTGAATTCCCTTCTGTTGGCAAAATCCCAATAGGCTTTGGCATTCGCTCTCTTTATCACTTTGTCTTCCAGCATTTCATTTTCTGAAAGTGACGAGGGAATATTCATGACAAGAGGCAAGAGAGTAACATGCTCCTGGCTGACTAACTGGCGTGTCACTTGATGCTGATAAGTCACCAGTTCTGCCAATTGCTCCATTTGCTAGCATAGAGCTTTCATTTTACGTTCCATTGCAAACTAGAACTTGGCATAATCCCACTTGTCAACACCATCTTTGGGGGTTTGGGAGGATTCGCAGTTGAAATTGGAACTCTGTCCATTGCTCCAATTAATCATGTTGACTTCTTCTTCTTTGTGTTGAGGAAGAGGGTTTTTTTGAACGTGAAGTTGATCTGGTTTGGTGACCACGATCTCACCGTTGTCTATCAGGTCTTGGATCTTGTGTTTTAAGGCCCAACAATCCTGAGTATCATGTCCAGGTGCCCCGACATGATAAGCACATTTTCGAGCAGCATTGAAACCTCGTCCATTATGGCTTGCTGGTGGAAGAAGATGCGTAATTTTCATCTGTGTTGTCAGAAGAGTGACAATATTCTCGAGTGTGTCCCCTAAGGGTGTGAACACTCGAGGGCGTTTGACTTCTCCACCTTTTGGTATTTGAGGGTTCGAAGACTGTGTTTGAAAGGGAGTGTAGCTTCTCCTTTGAATAGGCATGTTCTGATTGCATTTTTGACCCTGTAATATCAGGGAAACATCTTCCTCTTTATTTTTATGGACCCTCCAGGGGTTATTTCCATAATTTCTGGATTGGATGTGATCAGCAACAGCTTTAAGGGCAGCTAGGTCTTGAATTTTTCCTAACTTCAATCCCATCTCAGCCATCTCCTCATGTTTGACCATTTCAGAAAATGATTTACTGATTCTGGCTAAAACTCTTTCATAGAAAGGAGCTTCTTGTATGCCTTTGAAAGTCATGACCATCTCTGATTCTGTCATGGAAGGAATAACTTGGGCAGCCAGGTGTCTCCACCTTTGAGCATACTCTCTGAAAGACTCGTTAGACTGTTTCTTGACCTTTGTAATCTGATACCGGTCAGGAGCCATTTGAGACTCAAAGCTATATTGTGTGAGGAAGGCGTGTGTTATCTAAATGTGTGTGTGTGTGTGGGTCAATGTGCTGTTATTTGGAAGTAGTGCGAGGCCTCGTTCGCACCTATATACACAGGGTTTGAACTTTATGTAAAAATTCAATTTTAGCTAGATATGGCAGTGATGTTTTATAAAAGAGGTTTTACAAACCCTTGTGCTCAATAGTAATTGAGACCTTTACACTTCCATTTTATTAATTGTTCGGCTTTATTGATTTTATTTCCGAGATGCGAAGCATCAATAAGAAAATAATGTACAAAATAATGCCGATTTCCTCGTGGGTATGAAAACCATCTGAGGAAATTAAGACACCACAGAATAATTTACAAGATGCTTACAGCTGGAAATGTCCATCATGGGAACCGAATCTAGATCCAATAGGATGAATATGTGATCACATGATTCCTAGGCGCACATGATACTGTAATTTATATGAAAGCAGTAAGCATGTATATATATAAAAGCTGAATATATATATATATATATATATATATATATATACAGACATGATCACCAACCACGAAGCACCTCCATAGGGGATCAGAAATGTAAATAAAGTTGTAAAAGCTATCAACCGCCACGGAGGAAACTCCAGGCGGGATGAAACATAAATAAAGTTGTACAAAGCAATCAACTACCACGAAGTGAACTCCAGGCAGGAAGAAACGTAAAGAAAGCTGTAAAAGCGATCAACCACCACAAAGTAAACTCCAGGTGGGACGAAAATGTATATATATATAAGCGATAAATGCACCGGATGTAAAATCCAGGCTCATCGAACAGAGTTCGACAACAGTTCATATATATAAGTATATATATATAAAGCGAGTAAACACACCGGATATAAATTCCAGGCTCATCGAACAGAGTTCGACAACAGTTCATATATATAAGTATATATATATATATATATATATATAAGCGAGTAAACGCACCGGATGTAAAATCTAGGCTCATCGAATAGAGTTCGACAACAGTTCATATATATAAGTATAATATAAAAGCGAGTAAACGCACCGGATGTAAAATCACGACTCATCGAACAAAGTTCAACACACAGTTAATATATATAAATATATATATATTAAAGCAGTAAACGCTCCAGACCGAAGTCTAGGCTCAACCGAGGCATAACTCGATAATGTTAGTCCATATATATAAATATATATATATATATATATATATAAACTGAAATAAAACCATGAACCGGAGTCCACGTGAAGAAAGGTGTGTGCAAAGATGAATAGAAAGGCTTTAAAATGTGTGAGAAGGCTTACAGTTGGCTGCCAAAGAAGACTTCTATATCTTTAAAGTGGATGAAACTCGGCTCTCGCCGGTACAAAAGTATCTATTTGTGAGCTCACAAGTGTTTAAAATAGGAAAGCACTTAGTATATTGCAACTACGGAGCAAATTTGACAGGGCTTCCTCGCTCTTTCTCTTCTTAAAATGGCCACCCCAAGCCCTCTATTTATAGAGGGGGGAGCCGCAGGAGTGTCGCTATGACCACCGCAGTGTACCGAGGTTGCCTGCCTCCCCTGAGTTTCTTGGGTCAAATCGTCTCGTAGTACGTGCACATAGGCAATGCAATGTCCGCTCGAACTTTCAGAATTGTAATCCGGGCATCCGACTGAGGAATATAGGACCTATTTCGGACCGTCGATGTCTAGAGTTGTACAATGGCATGGGATTAGAGGTTTTACGAAGTAATGAAGATGGGACGATGCCCTTCGGTCTTCAAGTTTCAAATTCTATCTGTTACCCTGCACAATAGTCACTCGGGATTGGTTTTCCTTGATTCTTGTGGGACATCATTGTGTAGAGATGTGTGTATGAAATGTTGAGACTACGTGATGTGGCTTTAGAGTGGCGAGATGATGCATTGGCCCCTCACCGGAGTTATCACAGGTTTCAATGATCAAGCGACGTTGCTTTCGTGGTTATTCTTTGAGATTGAACTGCTGCAAATGTTGAAGGTCCTCAGTGTCAATTCTGAGGTGTGCATGTCCTCCCAGTGTTATCTCAGGGTTGGTACTGGGTGTCTCGTTGTGAGCGCCGAGATTGAAGCTGGTTGCATTTGAAACAAGCATTTCCGGGGTTATTGCCGGAACTGCATTCCTTGGGGTGATCACCAGGGTTGGAAGCTATTCCCATAATTGGGACTGAGACTGGATACCTCGGGGTTATCTCTGAGAAAAATCGATCTTCTCCGGTGTGTGTTCCTGTATTGGATCTGCACGCCTCTGGGTTATCTCCAAGGTTGGAATTGTTACTCCCGGAGTGTGTTCCGAGGTTGATGCTGAACTTCCGGTAGTATCCAGAATGGATATGAACTGTCTTCCAGGGTTCTCTCTTAAAAACGAATTTGTTCTCCTGCAATATTAGTGACAGGTGTGCAGAAAATTTCGAGTGTCTACAATATTAAACTTTTTTTTAGTTGTTTTAAGAAAAAAACAACAGCAAAAAAATTCCGCAACTTAAGCCAGTCAAGACTCCGAGACTAGATCCATTATGTGTGTGTGTATATATATATATATATAAATATATATATATATTAAAGTTTCTGTTTTATTAGAATATTTTATTGCATAGTAATGAATAGTAAAATCAAAATTTTAACGAAATCAGCCGAACGAGTTCGTCCGTGAATTCGTTCTGTTGGTCCGTGACTTTTCATTCTAAATAGTATCCTTCCATTTTCCTATAAATAGGATGCTTAGATAGAATTGAAAATCACACCAGAATCAGAGAATTCTTCTTCTATAATATTGAGCGTATTTCTTTCGAGTTTTAGGAAGCTTTGAGTGTAGAAAATAGTTCAAGTTTTTTTCAAGAATATCACCGCCCTACTAGTCGGAATACTCTTCTTTTTAAAGTAAGGGATATTATTTTTGTTCACTATTCGTCTGAAATAATATTTTCTTCCATACTCTGTAGTATGTAAGTAATATTATTTCGTTTCAGATTCTGAATTATACACTCATTTTTGTTAAAGTATAGCTTATATACTCCATAAAATTAGTAGAATATCCTTGAAATTTGTGCTTCATCTAGTATCTTTTCATGGAAATATTATTCTGAACATTCTTGATAAGTTTTAACTTTTTTATGTCGGAGTACTATTCACGGGGTAATATTCCCAAAGTACTATTCACGGGATACTATTCATGACAAAAATTGATTTTTTCGATCCAAATCATTTTTGATGCGATATTATTCTTGAATTTTACTCCACAAACAGTATCATGTTGGCAATTTGGACGTTTTTGAATTCTGGATAAATTAAATTATAAATCTTTAAAAATTTATCATTTGCTTTCATTTAATTGAATTCTTATATCATTGTCATCATCCTCATGCTTATATTGTTATGAAAGTCCTCATTGGCCCGTAGTGCATTGATGGACTGTTGATTGGTATGATTATGACCAGGGATTATTCGGTATAATCATGACCATAATGTTACAAATGATGTGGTAAAAGTTCTCATTGGCCCGTAGTGCATTGATGGACAGTTTTTGGCATGATCATGACCATTGGTGAAAATACGAATATCCATGGCACGTATTGCATGGATAATTTTTGGTCGTGATACTAATTAATATCATTGACCTGCAGTGCAGGGATGATTCGATGATGTGATTTTTTTATTAAGCTGAGTCTGAACGATAAAATTGATGATAAACTTTTTAAATCATAAAAGATAATAGATATCATGCTCTACTTGACTCTTCTAATGGATTGCTTGTTCCGCTACAGTTAAACTTGATGTTTATTATATTTTATCAGTTTAACTCTGTTGAAGGCTAATGATAATTTATTCTGCATTATCTTTGTCATAATATTTTTGACTGGGCTAGTTAAGCTCACCCTTTTGCTTTCATTGTTCTCTTCAGGAAATGAGAACGTAGCTGGGACTTGTCGGGGAATGGATTGACAGTCCGAGATGGTTGTTTTAGTAGTCCTCACTATTTAGTGTGATAATAAATATAATGAGGATTGAATTTGAGTTTGGATACTATCTATAAGACAATATTCGTGTAAAAACTCAGCTATGTTTTGTCATATTTTACACGACAGTTGTATTAATTAAGTTTGTATTTAAATTATGTACCATATATTTGGCGACCCAAGATGGGTGATGTATACCTATTTTGGGGGCGTCACAGTTGGTATCAAAGCTTAGGGATATGATCACTGGCTAAGATGTGAGACTAGAACTAGGGAGAGATGGGGAAATCCTTCGCTAGTATGGTCTACCTAAGTTTATTTTTATTTAATTGGTCAATCAGAATATAGGGATAATATGTGGCATGTTAATTAACCCTTGTGTTGTGGTAGTGTTTGAAAATGACATCCGAGAATTTTGAGATAAGCAATGGAGGACATGAGACCGTTGAGTCACCAACGATCAATACCCAGAATAATGTGCATCAGGAAGGCAATAATCCTCAGGAAAATAATAACACCTACCAAACGATGAAAGATGGTATGTTCAGAGGATTTATGCAATTCATGCAACACAGGCGAGAGCGACTCCTGTTCAAAATGCAGGTGGAATAACTGGCAACTCTCGTATGGTCACCACTAAGAAATTTAAGGAGCTGGGACCACCGGAGTTTTTGGGAGAGCCAAAACCACTTAAGGTGGAGACATGGATAAAGTAGATCACCAAGATATTTGATGTCTTGGGATGCTCCGAGGAGCAAAAGGTTCCCTTTTCCACCTTCATGTTGCGAGGAGAGGCAGATTACTGGTGGGAATCTGTAAAGCGTACTCAACCTGCCGCACTGAAGATGTCTTAGGAGAAGTTCCAAGAGTTGTTCAATATCAAGTACTTTCCCGAAAGTATTCGTCACATGAAAGAGGTGGAGTTTATCAAGCTGGAGAAAAACAATATGACCGTGTCGCAGTACGAAGCTAAGTTTGCCGAGTTGTCTTGATTTACGTCCCACTTGGTTAATAATGAGGAGAGAATGATGTGAATGTTTCTGCGAGGTTTGAAACCTAAAATACGTAAATAACTCATTTCTCACAAACTGTGTTTGTATTCAGATGTTGTAAATAAGGCTTAGTTATTGGAGCGTGATAATGAGTCAACCCAACCAGGAGAGAGCAGCCAGCAAAATGATAATACCAATGTAGCAGTCATCGAAGCGGTGACAACAAACGTGGAGGAAGTCAACATGCCAGAAATGGTAACCACTTCGGTGATAATCATGGCTAAGGCAATAAAAGTGGAAATTTCAAGAAGATGATATTCAATAATGATGAAAGGACGTCATCAGCAGCACCCGTGAAACAGAAATTAATTCAGTGGTTTAGATATTATACCGATTATGAAAGCTAGAAACGATGCGGTCGAATCTCCAACGGAACAGCGTCTCTATGGTATCCACACGAACGCCCCGCGAACCGTCGTACGATCTGTAGAAAAAAAAAAGGAATTGCGGTACTAGCCACCAGGGATGAGGATTTTTGAAACTATTTTCTCTAGTCTCTCTCTAAGAGCGGCTAGGGTTTTAGGTTATGATTAACTTCCCTAATACGCTGATATATCATATATATAGCGAAGAAATCGGAATTAATCAAAACCCTAATCTCATTAAAATAAAATCCTAATTTATATATATATATATATATATATATATATATATATATATATATATCTTAATTAAGTCTTACTTAATTAATATACCTATATATAAATTATCCTATTAATTTAAATTGTGAATTTAAATACTATCAATCATATTGATATACATAAATCTTTATAATTTAAATTAATTCCCTTTTTTAATTACGTTTACATGTGTAAACCCTATAGGTTATTACTACGCTGGCAATAATTTTAAAATCATATTATAAAATTATAAACAAAGGAGCGACATCAAGTAATGCATCACTGCTACCCAAGTAATAATAAGATCGATGATTCGATGCAACCTTTTCGTGACCAATGTTTCAATGTAATTTAATCCTTTTAACCTTAATATCCTAGATTAAACTCGAGTCATGGAATGTGTCATACTCTTCATAATTTAATCTGAGTGTTTCTTGATCAATGAGTAGACTATATGAAACAAATCACTATTTGAGCATAGCCATGCATTTCATAGTCCTACTCAATGAAGAGACCTATGGATATCACCCCTAATATATCGGATGGTTAAATTCCATCTAGATCACTCATATTCCTCACACGATTCATGATGTACCCAATAATCACCTTTATAGTCCACCCTATTAAAGGTGACATTTGATGATATCAAAGTACATAAATTCCCGTGTAAAAATATAGTGATTTCAGGTCGGAGGACCATTACATCATTGTCACTATGAGAATTGCTAATGACACTTCGCATAATACTCCACATAGAATTCTCATGGTGGGTCCGCCCAAAGACATCGTTCTCTATACGTACTCTACGCATCGACTTAATATCTCATATATTTATGACCAATGAGATTTGGTCATCAATCGATCCACATACTAGTCTTAATGCATCATTGTTGTCCCATCAACAATGATACTCGATTAGTGACATTTAAGAACAATGATACTAATTGTAAATATATAATCTCATGTTCAAGTCACATACTTGAAACTATATAATTTGTATCAATATTCTAAGGATTTTTATTATGTTAACATTTATATAACGCAGAGAAATATAACCATAATAAAATCTTTCATTTATTCAATCAAATATAATATCAAAACGTTAAGCAATTATATCAAATAATTGGCCTCTAGGGCATAAACTCTAACAATAAAAAGCTAGGAGCAACCTAAGACAGTAACCGAAGTACGTAGCTTTTTGGGCTTAGCTGGTTATTATCGGAGATTCGTGGAAGGATTTTCTCGAATCGCTACTCCATTAACTCAACTGACTCGAAAAGATACAAAATTTGGTTGGAGCGAGGATTGTGAGAAGAGTTTTCAAGAACTCAAGAGGAGACTCATTTTAGCACATGTTCTGACAATACCATCTGGTTCGGAGGGATTTGTCATATACATTGATGCTTCAGGCTGAGGGTTAGGATGTGTTCTCATGAAACATAGGAAAGTAATAGCATATGCTTCACGACAACTCAAAGAATATGAGAGGAATTATCCTACTCATGATCTAGAGTTGACAGTAGTCGTTTTCGCACTACAGATCTGGAGGCATTACCTGTATGGGGAGAAGGTGGAGATCTATACTGATCATAAAAGTCTCAAATATTTCTTCACCCAAAAGGAACTCAACATGCGACAACGACGTTAGCTCGAGCTGTTGAAAGATTACGATCATACCATTCAATACCATCCTGGAAAAGCAAACGTGGTAGCTGACGCATTGAGTAGAAGATCATATGCGGGTACGAGTGCGATATTGTCAACGCAAAGTCCCATTTGGTATGACTTACAAAGGATGGAGATAGAGATAAAGACTCTAGGGATCCACGTGATGATGGCAAATATACGAGTAGAACTGACTTTAATTAATTATGTTAAAGCTTCTCAAGCTAAAGACCTGAAGCTGATGCGTATGAAGAAGAAAGTGCAAGAAGGTGTTATTCCGGAAGCAAGAGTCGATGAAGAAGGAATACTTCGAGTCAACTCCAGACTTTGTGTTCCTAACGACCCTGATTTAAAGCATAAAACTATGATGGAGGCGCACAACACACCGTTTGCAATCCATCTTGGAACTACCAAAATGTATCGTGATCTTCGACATACATTTTGGTGGAGCAATATGAAGAGAGAGATAACGGAGTTTATCTCAAGGTGTTTAACGTGTCAATAAGTCAAGGCGGAACATCAAGTGCCAAAAGGTCCATTGCAACCACTTGAAATTCCAGAATGGAAGTGGAAGCACATTACCATGTATTTCATTACTGGTCTTCCCAAGGTTTCTCAAGGCATAGATGCAATTTGGGTCATTGTTGATAGATTGACCAAGTCTGCTCATTTCTTACCTATACGAGAAATGTATACACTCGAACGTCTTGCTCGTATATAACATAAATGAGATTGTAAGACTGTATGGTATGCCAGTATCCATTGTAATAACCCGAGATTTTGAATAATCCAAATTTTACGAATAATTTTTTTTTAATTAATATTAATTATCAATATTGTGTTGTGTATCTGTGATACGAGCTGTGAGAATTAATCAATTTGTGTATTGACTGAGAAAATAAGAGTAGAGTTGTGCTTAAAAGATTTAGAAACCCTAACCCTAAGTCCAGATAGGGATTCGATTGAAAATATAATTAAAATAAATATATTGATAAGTACGTGTTTGTACTGTATAGAATGTTGATCAATGATTGGTCGGGTAGGATACAACATTAGTAAACCCTAATCTCAAGATTAGAAATCTTAACGCGTAGTTAGGAACCCTAATCGAAAGCCGAGAAACCCAAATTTTTAATTCGGGAATCCTAAACCCTAATTAGAAAACCCTAATCCTAATTAGTAAGCCTTAAAGTGATTAGTACACTTTAATGTGTTAAGTAACCTTTAATATAATTAGAAAATACTAATTATATTTTAGAAATATTAATTTTCTATTTTAAAACCCTAATTTAGAAAATCCTAGAAGCTATAAAACCTAAGGGTTAGAACCTTAGGGTTAAATCCTAAGGGTTAAACCCTGAAGTAAAAATGGTTTTATTGATTTAAAATGAGAAAAATAATTTAAAAATATTTGTAGTTATAATTAAGGACTATTAATATTTTGATAATAAATTCATTAATATTTAAATATTAATGGTGATGGTTTAAAATGATTTTAATTACTTTAAAAATCATTTAAGTAGAATATTGATGATTTAAAAATATTTTAAGTTATTAATAATAACTTTAATATTTTGATAAGTATTTCATTAATATTTTTATATTATGAAATATTAATGATGATAAGATTATTTGATAATTAAATCATTTAAAAATGATTTCAATGTTTGAAAAATTATTATAAATTCTAATAATTGTTTATAAATTATTAAAAGCTTCCAAAAAATATTATAAATGATATATGACTAATCTAAAATAATATTGAAGCTTTGAGACCGAGTTTAAGTGACAATAAATGTTTTAATTATCGGATAGGGTGACCAGTACACCGATGTGAGACCGAAGTCCAACCAGACCGAACTAGTTAGACTTGATAAGTGTTTATATAATGTGGCTATGTGGTAATGTGCCTAGGAGAAAGATTGACTGTAAATTACAGTGATACGTGTTATAAATGATTGTGCTAATTGTGAGACCAATATTGTGATTATAGGTCTTTCAAACGCAGATAAGTATATTGTGTAGAAGTAATCCACGGAGAAGGCAAGTTTCTAACTCAACCTTGAGTTATATGTGTTCAATTATTATGGTGGTTAATTATTGTTGATTAGACCACGTCCAATAATTTATTGTTGATTATTCGCAGTTAGTGCATGTTTATTAATTCAAATTGAATTAGTGAATTTTGAGAATATAATTAGAGAATAACTATTGTTGGATACCTACATCCGTAGAAGCTAGTATTAATAATACAGATAATTCCTATTTATTATCGAATTGTGTTGAGATATGTCTGAGCTAATTATTCTAGCTAGACGAATAATTGTTAGAACTTGATAGATTCAAGAAGATAATTCAATTATTATTGACAGATCGATGCCAAATATTTCAGCTAGATCGAGAAGTGACTAAATATTGAAATCATAATATTTCGTTGTTAAATCAAATTTTGATTCAAAGACTGAGAAGAACAACCTTTTATATAAAGGGAACATATTTGGTCGTATATCGGCTTTTGCGCGCATTTTGAGTATTATGCATAATATAGGGTACAAGGAGTTAGCCGCTCTAAGTACTTGCAGAAGGGTATAATTTAATATTTATGATTATTTGATACACCTGGGTATATTAAAGTCCAATCTTTGATAGTTACTCGAGAAGAGAAGTTCAAGATCCAACGGATCGCTTAGCATAAATTTGGAAAAACATTTCACTTTGTTATTGCGTAGAATTGATTCTTGATTATTCAATAGAATATCGTAGAAACTTTGAAAGCGTTGTACTCTTTCATTATCAAATTATTGTGTTGCATAGATTGTGAGAAGACTTGTTAGTAATTAGAGATTTGTTCAGCTATTTTAAAGTTTCCCAAACTTTGGTGTTATTCTATCAAATTAGATAGTCTATTTTTCTTATTCTTATACATTTATTGTATGTATTAACTTGCAGGGCTAATCTGTTGCTCACCCTTGCTAAATAAAACTTTTCAGCTAGGGACGAAGTGGAAGGAGGTGCTGTGAAGAACAATGGCAAAGGCATAGTAATAGCATAGCTTTATGAACATTATTATTATGTGTATTTGTGAACCCTTTTTGTATATCTAAAGGGTATGCTTGTAATGTTAAGGTTAGAGAACCTGGGGTAATGTATTAACTATATCAGTTAATGAAGTGTATTTTCTTATTTATAATTAAATGGGTAGTTAAATGTTATTTATATTGTGGATCGTGAGCACCAAACTCGGGGGGTCAGGTAACCCGAATTTGGGGGTGTTACATCCATAGTTTCTGATCGAGATCCAAGATTCACTTCCCAATTTTGGATTAGTTTGTAAAAAGCTATGGACACGGATTTACGATTTAGTTCGACATATCATCCTCAAACAGACGGGCATTCGAAGAGGGCTATTCAAACTCTTGAAGATCTATTAAGACTCTATGTCCTTGACTTCAAAGGAAGTTGGGACAAGTTCTTTCCATTAATGGAATTCTCCTACAACAATAGTTATCAAGCAAGCATCGGCATGACTCCGTTCGAGGCGTTGTATGGACGCAAGTGTCGTTCTCCAGTATGATGGGATGAGATGGGTAAAGCAACGTTGTTGAGATCAGAATTGGTATGTATGACTACGGAGAATATTCAAATGATCCGACAACGTATAAAGACCTCACAAGATCGACAAAAGAGTTAAGCGGATCTTCATCAAAAGGACGTGGAGTTCAATGTTGGAGATTATGTGTTGTTACGTGTTGCTCCATGGAAAGGAGTTACAAGATTTGGAAATAGAGGAAAGATCAATCCTTGATTCATTGGCCCATTCGAAATCCTCGATCGGGTAGGAACGGTGGCTTATAGACTCGCCTTACCGCCAAATATGTCTCGTGTTCATAACATTTTTCACATATCCATGTTACGTAAATATATGGAAGACCCGAACCGCATTATTGAATTAGAACTGAATGAGATAGCGGAAGATTTAACGTATGAAGAGGTACCTATTAAAATCTTGGATAAGAATGAGCATATTTTACGCTCCAAGGTTATACCTCAAGTCAAAGTTTTGTGGAGAAACCACGATATTGAGGAAATGACCTAGGAGTTAGAATCTGAAATGATATCAAGGTATCCTCACCTCTTCGACATACCAGGTAAGTACCATAATTTCGAGGATGAAATTTCATAAGAATGGGAGGTTGTAAGACCCCAACTTTTATGAATAAAGATTAATTTTTCTCGAAATATATTTTTTGAATATTATAGTGTGGATTTGATATAATGTTATAGTTGTGGGTAATATTTATAAATTTTGAAAAGTATGCAAGTTGTTATAAAATATTCGATTGGTCGAAAAATATTCGTACAACGGCACAATCATTGGTAGACCTCACAACGGAATTATTGTCGGAATGAGAAAATGACATAAATATCTTTTTATAAAAATAATGGCAAAAGTTTTATCGGTACACTGTTGAAATAGCCGGTGGTAAAAGTACAGTAATACGCGTGGTTGCATAGTAGTACACGGTATTGATTATTGATGCTTACGTGAGAAGTCACTCAGTTTTATTCAATTATTGCTACAGTAATTTCTGCATAGTATCTCACGTTAATTGATTCAATTGTTGTCAATAGTTTATATATTATTTAAATCAATAACTAAGATGACAAGTTGTTCATATTATTATCTGCATAATTAATAATGTCTAGAAAGTTCTGTCGAGAAAAGGGGTTTAGTCACCTAATTGCGCACCAATAGGGAGATATCCTTATCGAAAACCCCCTATTTTCTGGGAACGATTTGGTTGTTAATATTGCGAGTTATAATAATGATGAATAAATGTTGTTAAAAATATTGAGAGGATTTTTATGAAGTATTTGATGTAAAATTTGCTTATTTTATAGACCCCCATTTACCCATTTTTCAAATTAATCGGAAGAAATTTATTATATATATTATGAGGTGGGGCCCACATATAAGAAGAAAAATGAAATGGGGGGGAGAAGAAATGGAATCACGGGTGATAAAAGAAATGGAAAAAAATTAGTAATTATATATATATATATATATATATATATATATATATATCTACCATGCCTTATACGGCATGGCATAAGCTATAACATATATATATATATGTATTACACCAGCACACACATTCTCACACACACACACATATATATATGTATAAGGCATGGTATATATATATATATATATATATATATATATATATATATATTTTATTTTATTTAAATTTTTTATTTTATTAGAATATTTTATTGGACAGTAATGAATAGTAAAATCAAAATTTTAACGAAATCAGCCGAACGAATTCGTCCGTGAATTCGTTATGTTGGTCCGTGACTTTTCATTCTAAATAGTATCCTTCTATTCTCCTATAAATAGGATGTTTAGTTAGAATTGAAAATCACACCAGAATCAGAGAATTATTCTTCTATAATATTGAGCGTATTTCTTTCAAGTTTTAGGAAGCTTTAAGTGTAGAAAACAGTTCAAGTTTTCTTCAAGAATATCCCCGCCCTACCAGTAGAAATACTCTTCTTTTTAAAATAAGGGATATTATTTTTGTTCACTATTCGCATGAAATAATATTTTCTTCCATACTCTATAGTATGTAAGTAATATTATTTCATTTCAAATTCGGAATTCTACACTCATTTTTGTTAAAGTATGGCTTATATACTCCATAAAATTAGGTAGAATATCCTTGAAATTTGTGCTTCATCCAATATATTTTCATGGAAATATTATTCTGAACATTCTCGATAAGTTTTAACTTTTTCATGTTGGAGTACTATTCATATGGTACTATTCTCGAAGTACTATTCACTCGGGTACTATTCACCTGGGGTACTATTCATGACAAAAATTGATTTCTTTTCGATCCAAATCATTTTTGAAACGATAGTATTCTTGAATTTTACTCCACAAAACAGTATCATGTTGGCAATTTGGACGTTTTTGAATTCTAGATAAATTAAATTATAAATCTTTAAAAATTTATCATTTGCTTTCATTTAATTGAATTCTTATATCATTGTCATCATCTTCATGCTTATATTGTTATGAAAGTCCTCATTGGCCCGTAGTGCATTGATGGACAGTTGATTAATATGATTATGACCAGGGATTATTCGGTATAATCGTGACTGTAATATTATAAATGATGTGGTAAAATTCCTCATTAGCCCGTAGTGCATTAATGGACAGTTGTTGGCATGATCATGACCATTGGTAAAAACACGAATATCCTTGGCACGTAGTGCATGGATAATTCGTGGTCGTGATACTAATGAATATCCTTGGCCTGTAGTGCAGGGATGATTCGATGATGTGGTTTATTTATTAAGCTGAGTCTCAGCGATAAAATTGATGATAAACTTTTTAAATCATAGAAGATAGTAGATATCATGCTCTACTTGACTCTTCTAATGGATTGCTTGTTCCGCTACAGTTAAACTTGATGTTTATTATATTTTATCAGTTTAACATTGTTGAAGACTAACGATAATTTATTCTGCTTTATCTTAGTCATAATATTTCTTACTGGGCTAGTTGAGCTCACCCTTTTGCTTTCATTGTTCTCTTCAGGAAATGAGAACGTAGCCGGGACTAGTCGGGGAATGGAGTGACGGTCCGAGATGGTTGTTTTAGTAGTCCTCACTATTAAGTGTGATAATAAATGTAATGAGGATTGAATTTGAGTTTGGATACTGTCTATAAGGCAATATTCGTGTAAAAACTCACCTATGTTTTGTCGTATTTTACACGACAATTGTATTAATTAAGTTTGTGTTTGAATTATGTACCATGTATTTGGCGACCCAAGATGGGTGATGTATCGGGGAATATTCATTTTATTAGGGAATATTCGCATAACCACAATGCAATCATTCATTAGTAATTCCATAACGGAATTATTGTTTTAATGAGAAAATGATGAAATATCTTTTATAAAAATAACGACGAAAGTTATACCGTTAAACTGTTGAAATACCCGGTGGTAAAAGTACGATGAATACGCGTGGTTCGCATAAGTAGCACACCAGATTGATTATTGATGTTTACGTGAGAAGTCACTTCGTTTTATTCAATTATTGCTACACTAATTGCTGCATAGTATCTCACGTTAATTGATTTAATTATTGTTAATATTTTATATATTATTTAAATCAATAATTGAGATGACAAGTTATTCATATTATTATCTGCATAATTAATAATGTCTAGAAAGTTCTGTCGAGGAAAGGGGTTTGGTCACCTAATTGCGCGCCATTAGGGAGAAATCCTTATCAGAAAGCCCCCTCTTTCCTGGGAACGATCTGGTTGTTAATATTGCGAGTTATAATAATGATGAATAAATGTTGTTAAAAATATTGAGTGGATTTCTATGAAGTATTTGATATAATGTTTTCTTATTTTATGGACCCCCATTTACCCATTTTTCAAATTTATCGGTAGAAAGTTATAAATCTTTAAAAATTTATCATTTGCTTTCATTTAATTGAATTGTTATATCATTGTCATCATCCTCATGCTTATATTGTTATGAAAGTCCTCATTGGCCCGTAGTGCATTGATGGACTGTTGATTGGTATGATTATGACCAGAGTTTATTCGGTATAATCATGACTGTAATGTTACAAATGATGTGGTAAAAGTCCTCATAGGCCCGTAGTGCATTGATGTACAGTTGTTGGCATGATCATGACCATTGGTGAAAACACGAATATCCTTGGCCCGTATTGCATGGATAATTGATGGTCGTGATACTAATGAATATCCTTGGCCTGTAGTGCAGGGATGATTCGATGATGTGGTTTATTTATTAAGATGAGTCTCAGCGATAAAATTGATGATAAACTTTTTAAATCATAGAAGATAGTAGATATCATGCTCTACTTGACTCTTCTAATGGATTGCTTGTTCCGCTACAGTTAAACTTGATGTTTATTATATTTTATCAGTTTAACACTGTTGAAGGCCAACGATAATTTATTCTGCATTATCTTAGTCATAATATGTTTTTACTGGGCTAGTTGAGCCCACCCTTTTGCTTTCATTGTTCTCTTTAGAAAATGACAACGTAGCCGGGACTAGTCGGGGAATGGAGTGACGGTCCGAGATTGTTCTCTTTTGAATTTGAGTTTGGATACTGTCTTGAGACAATATTCGTGTAAAAACTCAGCTATGTTTGTCGTATTTTACACGACAGTTGTATTAATTAAGTTTGTATTTGAATTATGTACCATGTATTTGGCGACCCGAGATGGGTGATGTATACCTATTTTGGGGGCGTCACACCTACAGTTTATCATGTATATGGGATCAAAATTTATTCCCCGCAGTTTGTCCTGAACATGGGATCAAACTTTTCATTGGGTATGAAACCGTCTCACGAACATGGGGGAATAACTACTACAACCGATCTCACCAATACACGGGAGTACATAGGTAGCCATTTTATATGGTTCAGTCGCAATAAAATAAAAAAAAAACATTTCTACACCCCTCTATACAAACCAACACCTCTCTACACCCCTTTGCCACATACAGCGTTGAACCTCTTACACCAAGTTCGAACTACGCAGACCTGATCTCCTCTTCAATAGGAGTACGTAGGTATCCATTCATGGTTCGGTCTCACCCTCTACCAAAACATAAAAACTTGTCAACGTTACTGGGATCATCTTCAATCCACCACATGTCATCGACTTCAGACCAAAGGGATGGAACTACCTTACCTCCCCATGTAAATGGGAGAATTGGTGACCATCTAAGCTGCGGTTGATTCCTCAAAGAGAAACATCAATCCATAAGAGATGGAACTAACTGGGCTCCCCCATACAAAGGAGTACTGGCAACCATCTGTGGTGTGATCAACCTCAGAGAGGAAAGCCACACTCCTCTCCATATCTACATACAGAAACCAGTCCCAAGACACCAAAGATGGTACGAAATACACACATATCAATGATCCATTCTGAAATATCCTGAGACAACTCAATGTCCATCCATCAAGGAGGAATTCAGAATACATCAAGATCACAAGCCCTGGAGAAACAGGCAAATATCAAGCAAGCAACAAGGCATAACTAAAAGGGAAGTGATCAAAATAAAATTCTCTGCTATATATAATGTTGTTTGATATATACAATATGAACTGTACATGACAAAATGGCTAAGCTAGTATGTGCAGCAAAATACAAGCCCATCTACAAATCAGTGTATATGTGAGTTATCAAGTCCAACATGGCATCCCTCTCAGAAGAAGGAGGTAACGCTGTGATCTCCTGTACAATGGTCTCTACGCGAGCTAATAGATCTACAGCCATCTGCATAGTGACACTATGCTCATCAATATACGCGATCATCTCTACAATAATGCCAGTAGTAAAGGACCTCACTGTGGTACTGTCTGTAATGGCTACATCTCGGGCAGATATAACGCTATCGTGTTCAACTATCACTGCATCTCTGGCTGATCTAGCCTCATCTCGCTCAATAATAGCGGTATCTATACGAGATAAGGCATCATCTCTCTCTAATAGAGTGGCATCTCTCCCATCAAGAGCAATCAACATTAATGCCCTAGCCTGATCTCTCTCGAAGGTCATCAAATGCAAACTCTGCACTAAATACTCTAAAGGTGGAGTCACAACCGCAGAAGCACTGGGAGAGTCAACAAGAGCAGATGTCGAACCAGTAAACTGTTAGTTCCTAGTAGGCACAAGTTATCTAGAAGGGGGGGTTGAATAGATATTTGAAAATCTTTTCTCTTTAAACTTGTTTTTACATAATGATTAAAACTTAGCGGAATTAGTATTTGTTTTAATCTTCTTTACCAAGCAATGGAGTTATGAGCGAGTAAGGCAGTTATGGTAGATATAGCAGTTATAGCAGATATAGCATGAATGTAAATGACACAATTGTTTTTAAGTGGTTCAGAGCACTCAAAGCTCCTAGTCCACTCTTCTACTCAACGAGTAGGATATCCACTAAGGATGTCTTTACAATCTTCCGAATCACACAGATTCCATCTGCACCAAATAGCCAGGAACTTCTCTAGTTCACTCTTGAACTCTTCAAGTCCAACAGACTTGGCTTTCTTCTGATTCACTATTTAACTCTTCAAGTCCAAAGCAGACTTGGTACTCTTCTTCGATTGATTGATAGTTGTTGAGTTCTTGATGGTTTTTTACTCGGTTCTTTGTGTAAGCACCGGTTCGTTAAGAATCGAGTAGGCGAAAGCAAGCTTTGCAATATCTCGGATCATAGAGTTGAGCTTGAGAGAGATGTTCACGTTGTTTGATTAATGCTTGCATTCTCTCTCTCTCTCTGCGATCTCGTATATATGTGATGTTTAAAACTATCCGTTGGATCCATCCGCTGTGGCATTAAATGAACTTTATCTTTGCGAACATTTCTTCACATCTTCTCGATTATGGAGACATTTCTTCACATCTTCACCTACCACGAAAAGGTATTTTGTCCCTCTTACCCATGGTACTATCCTTAGCTTCCACTACGCTTCTTTGTTGCATACTAAGGATATTTCATATATTCTAGGACGATGAGCACCGCAGATCGAATCCATTCCTCACTTGTTGAAAACACTACCACGACATTTTCGAAATGAGGTATGCTTTGATTTGGATCTTGGTCTACCCATAGTGGTATCTTTGCATACTTATTAGTTCGAGAGCTTCGATTTCCTTCATCCTTCGCTTTTCTTCTTCTCTTCTTTCATGTTGTTGACTTCTACGTACGCCCACTGACTTCGTTGACTTGTAAAACTTCATGTTTCCTTCAAAGATATCTCGCGATCGTAGAGTTGGCTCGGCAAACGCTGGGACCACTCTATGATTTTCGAAGAGTCCCTTCAAGGCGAAACACACTACGATCTTTAGGCTCTCGTTTTACGCCTTGACTTCTGAATGTTGATCGATGATGGATGCACTACGATTTCTTCAAGACTAATCTATTACATCTTAAGATCAACCTAACGCTTTTGATCTTTCTATCTATACATTCTTTATCGAAATGGTAAACGTTGAAAGCTTAGATCAACCTAACAACTTTGATCTATCACTAAGTCCTTGTACATATATTCATTTAAGGACCTTACAAATAATCATGAACATATACATTTAATGTGGCGCCCCAAAATAGGTATACATCACCCATTCCGAGTTGTCAATACATGGCATGTAAATAACTACAACTTTATTATTACAACAAGAAAAGCTGTGAGTTTGAATACAAATATTATCTTCTAGACAATATCTATACTCAAATAAATCCTCATCACATTTATTGATACATTATTTTACAAAAATGGTGAGGACTACTAAACAATTCTTTCTAAAACCTTCATTCCATACCCCCAGACTGCATTTTCTCGCTTATATTCTCGCCTCCGAGAAGAAAATGGAACAAAAGGAAAAGGGTGAGCTCAACTAGCCCAAGAAAGAATATTATGACTAAGATAATATACAACTAATTACCGTTAGTCTTCAACAGGAAAATCTAATAGAATACAATAGACAACAAATTTTAAATCAATATTCGCAATGAAATAATAATTCATTAGAAGAGTTAAGTAGAGAATGCAAACTACTATCTTCATGTATGAATTTAAAAGTTTATCGCTCCATCTTTTATCCTCGTAACATCAATCAATATACATCTCGAATCAAATATTCATCTTTGCACTACTGTGCCAAAGATATTCATCGATTAAGGCATGTTCATCTAAACACTGCTCATCTTTATCACTACTGACCAAAGATATTCTTGAAATCATTCATCTTTGCACTCTACAGTGCCAAAGATATTCAATAATATCATCATTTAAGACTGAGGATGATGAAAAATATTTTTAAAGAAACGAATCCAGTGAAATAAAATGACAAGGATTAAGGATTAAGGATTCGTACTTTGTTTTATCCATGTTCAAACTATGGATACAAAGCACTCAAAGCTCCTAGTCCACTCTTCTACTCAACGAGTAGGATATCCACTAAGGATGTCTTTTACAATCTTCTGAATCACCTAGATTCCTTCTAGACCAGCAGTCTAGGAACTTCTCTAGTTCACTCTTGAACTCTTCAAGTCCAACAGACTTGGCTTTCTTACAGTTCACTACGAACTCTTCAAGTCCAGCAGACTTGGTACTCTTCTTCAGTTGATTGATAGTTGTTGAGTTCTTGATGGTTACTACTCAGTTGCTGTGTAAGCACTGGTTCGTTAAGAACTGAGTAGCTGAGCAAGCTTTGCAATATCTCAGATCGTAGAGTTGAGCTTGAGAGAGATGTTCACGTTGTTTGATTAATGCTTGCTTGTCTCTCTCTCTCTCTCTGTCTGATCTGTATATATATGTGATGTTTAAAACTATCCGTTGGATCCATCCGTTGTGGCATTAAATGCATCTGAACTTTCTGTACTGTGATGGAGACATTTCTTCACATCTTCCCGGAATTACGCATTACGCCCATCGACACCGCAGTCGCTTTCTCACCTACCACCTGAAAAGGTATTTTGTCCCTCTTATCCATGGTACTATCCTTAGCTTCTTCACTACGCTTCTTTGTTGCATACTAAGGATATTTCATATATTCGGGACCACGATGAGCACCGCAAAGATCTCGAATCCATTTCCTCACTTGTTGAAAACACAGATCATGAGGCTCGACATTTTCTGATATGAGATAGATGATGCTCTACGATTTGGATCTTCGTTGTTCTACGATTAAGATCGTAGTGTCTTTGACATCTTTGCATACTCACGGGTTATTAGTTCTAGAAAGCACTACGATTTCCTTCATCCTTCGCACACCTTCGATCTTCTCTTGCTCATGTTGTTGACTCTACGTTCCCGAGAGCACACTACGATCGTTGACTTGTAAAACTTCATGTTTCCTTCAGCATACTGCGATCGTAGAGTTGGCTCGGCAAACGTTGGGACCACTCTATGATTTTCGAAGAGTCCCCTTCAAGGCAGGCACACTACGATCTTTAGGCTCTACGTTTTCTGCCTTGACTTCTGCAATGTTGATCAAATGGATGCACTACGATTTCTTCAAGACTAATCTATTACATCTTAAGATCAACCTAACAGTTTTGATCTTTCTATCTATACATTCTTTATCAGAATGGTAAACGTTGAAAGCTTAGATCAACCTAACAACTTTGATCTATCACTAAGTCCTTGTACATATATTCATTTAAGGACCTTACAAATAATCATGAACATATACATTTAATGTGACGCCCCAAAATAGGTATACATCACCCATTCCGAGTTGTCAATACGGTATGTAAACAACTACAACTTTATTATTACAACAAGAAAAGCGTGAGTTTGAATACAAATATTATCTTCTAGACAATATCTATACTCAAATAAATCCTCATCACATTTATTGATACATTATTTTACAAAAATGGTGAGGACTACTAAACAATTCTTTCTAAAACCTTCATTCCATACCCCAGACTCGTACTCGCTATATTCTCGCCCTCACGAGAAGAAAAAATGGAACAAAAAGGAAAAGGGTGAGCTCAACTAGCCCAATAAAGAATATTATGACTAAGATAATATACAACTAATTATCATTAGTCTTCAACAGGAAAAATCTAATAGAATACAATAGACAACAAATTTTAAATCAATATTCGCAATGAAATAATAATTCATTAGAAGAGTTAAGTAGAGAATGCAAACTACTATCTTCTATGTATGAATTTAAAAGTTTATCGCTCATCTTTTATCCCTCGTAACATCAATCAATATACATCTCGAATCAAATATTCATCTTTGCACTACACCAAAGAAGATATTCATCGATTAAGGCATGTTCATCTAAACACTGCTTCATCTTTGCACTACTGACCAAAGATATTCTTCAGAAATCATTCATCTTTGCACTACAAAGCCAAAGATATTCAATAATATCATCATTTAAGACCGAGGATGATGAAAAATATTTTTAAAGAAACGAATCCAGTGAAATAAAATGACAAGGATTAAGGATTAAGGATTCGTACTTTGTTTTATCCATGTTCAAACTATGGATACAAAGCACTCAAAGCTCCTAGTCCACTCTTCTACTCAACGAGTAGGATATCCACTAAGGATGTCTTTTACAATCTTCCTAATCACCTAGATTCCTTCTGCATCAAATAGCCTAGAACGCCTCTAGTTCACTCTTGAACTCTTCAAGTCCAACAGACTTGGCTTTCTTTACGATTCACTATTTAACTCTTCAAGTCCAAAGCACTTGGTACTCTTCTTCAGTTGATTGATAGTAGTTGTTGAGTTCTTGATGGTTACTACTCGCTTGTTTAAAGCACTGGTTCGTTAAGAACTGAGTAGCTGAGCAAGCTTTGCAATATCTCAGATCGTAGAGTTGAGCTTGAGAGAGATGTTCACGTTGTTTGATTAATGCTTGCTTGTCTCTCTCTCTCTCTCTCGATCTCAGATATATATGTGATGTTTAAAACTATCCGTTGGATCCATCCGCCAGGCATTAAATGCATCCGAACTTTCTCAGATCGTGATGGAGACATTTCTTCACATCTTCCCAATTTCGCATTCGCCCACCGACACCGCAGTCGCTTTCTCACCTACCACACGAAAAGGTATTTTGTCCCTCTTATCCATGGTACTATCCTTAGCTTCTTCACTACGCTTCTTTGTTGCATACTAAGGATATTTCATATATTCTGGGACTGATGAGCACTGCAGCATCTGGAATCCATTTCCTCACTTGTTGAAAACACAGATCATGAGGCTCGACATTTTCTGATATGAGACAGATGATGCTCTACGATTTGGATCTTGGTGTTCTACGATTAAGATCGTAGTGTCTTTGACATCTTTGCATACTACGAAGTTATTAGTTCTAGAGCACTACGATTTCCCTTCATCCTTCGCACACTACGATCTTCTCTTGCTCATGTTGTTGACTCTACGTTCCCGAGAGCACACTACGATCGTTGACTTGTAAAACTTCATGTTTCCTTCAGCATACTGCGATCGTAGAGTTGGCTCGGCAAACGTTGGGACCACTCTATGATTTTCGAAGAGTCCCCTTCAAGGCAGGCACACTACGATCTTTAGGCTCTACGTTTTCTGCCTTGACTTCTGCAATGTTGATCAAATGGATGCACTACGATTTCTTCAAGACTAATCTATTACATCTTAAGATCAACCTAACAGTTTTGATCTTTCTATCTATACATTCTTTATCAGAATGGTAAACGTTGAAAGCTTAGATCAACCTAACAACTTTGATCTATCACTAAGTCCTTGTACATATATTCATTTAAGGACCTTACAAATAATCATGAACATATACATTTAATGTGACGCCCCCAAAATAGGTATACATCACCCATTCTGAGTTGTCAATACATGGTACAGAAACAACTACAACTTTATTATTACAACAGTAAAACTGTGAGTTTGAATACAAATATTATCTTCTAGACAATATCTATACTCAAATAAATCCTCATCACATTTATTGATACATTATTTTACAAAAATGGTGAGGACTACTAAACAATTCTTTCTAAAACCTTCATTCCATACCCCGACTTGTACTCGCTATATTCTCGCCTCCTGAGAAGAAAAATGGAACAAAAAGGAAAAGGGTGAGCTCAACTAGCCCAAAGAAAGAATATTATGACTAAGATAATATACAACTAATTAATTTAGTCTTCAACAGGAAAAATCTAATAGAATACAATAGACAACAAATTTTAAATCAATATTCGCAATGAAATAATAATTCATTAGAAGAGTTAAGTAGAGAATACAAACTACTATCTTCTATGTATGAATTTAAAAGTTTATCGCCTATCTTTTATCCCCGTAACATCAATCAATATACATCCGAATCAAATATTCATCTTTGCACTACTGTGCCAAAGATATTCATCACTTGGTCATGTTCATCTAAACACTGCATCATCTTTTCACTACGTACCCAAAGATATTCTTCAGAAATCATTCATCTTTGCACTGACAGCCAAAGATATTCAATAATATCATCATTTAAGACCGAGGATGATGAAAAATATTTTTAAAGAAACGAATCCAAAGGAAACAAAATGACAAGGATTAAGGATTAAGGAATCGTATTTTGTTTTATCCATGTTCAAAAATACCGTAATCTAAGATCGATTTTTGAAAAGAATTGTGCCTCAGCAATCGGTCAAACAAGTCATCAATACGAGGTAGAGGATACCTATTCTTGATGGTGACATGGTTCAATTCCCGATAGTCAATACAAAGTCGCATACTCCCCGCCTTTCTTCTTTACAAATAAAACAGAGCACCCCAAGGAGATGTACTAGATTTAATGAAACCGATGTCCAACAATTCCTCGTAGTTGGACCTTTAACTCCCGAAGTTCAATAGGAGCCATTCGATATGGGGTTTTAGAAATGGGCTTTGTACTGTGTTCAAGATCAATAAAGAATTCAACTTCACGTTACGGGGTAGCCCGGAAGTTCTTCAGAAATACGTCGGAAAGTCAATAACAACAGGAATATTATTCAAATTTGACGTGTCTTTATTCAAATCCATAACATGGGCTAAGAAAGCTTGACATCCGCTTTTTAATAAACGAATAGCTTTATGATTAGATATGACAATGATTGATTTTAATGGTTTAGTTGCTTGAATTGCATAAACAAAGTCAAGTTAGGAATATGAAAACTAACAACCTTACGAAAACAATCAATTTTGGCATGATGAGTAGTTAACCAATCAATC
The DNA here is from genome assembly GCA_020205615.1 of Panax quinquefolius. Lineage (NCBI taxonomy): Eukaryota > Viridiplantae > Streptophyta > Magnoliopsida > Apiales > Araliaceae > Panax > Panax quinquefolius. The sequence continues at coordinate 75,051,197 of CM035170.1, read as the reverse complement.
CCTAAAATCACATCAAAAGCAAGTATCTTTAAAGAGATAAGGTCAATGAGTAAGGTGATGGTGCCAACTTGAATCAAACAAGATTTATAAACGATGGATGTGATGAAAGTTTCTCCTAACGGAGTTTCCACACATATAGTCAAAGTCTAATTTCTCCTGAGTCAAGTTTAAACGTTGAGCACAAGGTGAGAGATAAATGAATGGGTAGCACCGATATCAAGTAAGGTATAAACTTCGCAAGAATTTATAAATAGCTTACCCGTGATCACCTCGTTTGTTCCTCGCATTTTGACTACCACAACAAACGCTTCTTCCCTAATCGCTGACTTTGACTTTTCGGGACGTTTTTGAGTCACCGTCCCCACCGAACTAGGTTTCGCCATCGCATAATCTCGAAAGCGATATGTCCTTCCTTTCCACAATTATAGCATACCTTGAACTGTTGTGGACAGTTTGGACTGATATGTCCCTCTTTCCCGCATTTATAGCATACGACCGGTGGTCGTTCTCCTCCCTTAGAACCAGCTTCTTTGTCAAGACCGCTGTCTTCACATGGTCGTTGTTAAATCTTCTCTTTTAAAATCTCCTCCTCGACTTGCTTCTTCTATTTTCATGGCCATGATTACCACCAGAAAGTGGTTACCATTTTTGTCCGTCTTCATTTCTTTCTCCGTTTGGTTATCATTATTCTGCTTCGCTATCTCTCGGTACGATCCTCGGTTATGGTCCCTCGGTTGAACATACTCGTTATCTCGCTTCTAACAATTGAGCCCTCATTAACAACATCTCGAATAGAGAGAAAATTTATGAGAAATGAGATATTGTCAGATCGTCGGGTTTCAAACCTCTCGAAACATCCGCCATCATACGCCCTTATTCTCCACCAAATGAGGTGCAAACTCGGATAACTCGCAAACTTTACCTCGTCTTCGAGACACCGCCGCCATGTTGTTTTGTTCTAATCGATGAACTCCACTTCCTTCATATGACGAACACTTTCGTGAAAGTATTTGTCATTAAATAGTTTCAAACGCTCCCCAAGACATCTTGAGTCGGTTTGGATGGGTACACTTCACAGATCTCCCCCAAAGAGTCCGCCTTCATGCCATGAACATAAAGGTGGCGAATGGAACCTTCGTTCCTCGTGCATCCCAAGACATCGAATATCTTGGTAATTTGCTTGACCCATGTTTCCGCCATGATCGGATCTGCTTTCCCTTAAATTCTAGTGGTCCCAACTCTTTGAATCGCTTGTTGTGACAACCCGTGAATTGCTATCATTTCCTCCTACATTTTAAACACGAGTCTCCTCGTCTGATTTTGCATGAATCGCAAAAAGCTTCTAAACATCCCCTCGCTCATCATCTCGCTTTCGATTGGTGTTGTTCACAGAGGAACATTGCCACTGTTGCACGCTTCTCCTCGTTGGTGAGTACAAAGGCGTCTACACTGTCTCATTTCCATTGTTAATATTCTCGATCGACATTCTCAAATCTTTGTCCATAAAACAAGGGTTAATTAAGGAAATCAATATATCACATAATATCCTTATATACTTACTAACTAACAAATAAGCTTAGGTAGGACACACTAGCGAAGGATTTACTCGTCTCTCCCTCCTAGTTCTATTCCTCGATCTCCGCCAGAGATCATATCCTAAGCTCGATACCAACCGCGACGCCCTAAAATAGGTATACATCACCCATTCCGAGTTGTCAATACATGTATGTAAACAACTACAACTTTATTATTATAACAAGAAATCTGTGAGTTTGAATACAAATATTATCTTCTGACAATATCTATACTCAAATAAATCCTCATCATATTTATTGATACATTATTTTACAAAAATGGTGAGGACTACTAAACAATTCTTTCTAAAACCTTCATTCCATACCCCCGACTGACTACTCGCTATATTCTCGCCTCCCGAGAAGAAAAATGGAACAAAAAGGAAAAGGGTGAGCTCAACTAGCCCAAGAAAAAGAATATTATGACTAAGATAATATACAACAAATTACCGTTAGTCTTCAACAGGGGAAAAATCTAATAGAATACAATAGACAACAAATTTTAAATCAATATTCGCAATGAAATAATAATTCATTAGAAGAGTTAAGTAGAGAATGCAAACTACTATCTTCTATGTATGAATTTAAAAGTTTATCGCCTATCTTTTATCCTCGTAACATCAATCAATATACATCTCGAATCAAATATTCATCTTTGCACTACTGACGTGCCAAAGATATTCATCATTAATCATGTTCATCTAAACACTGCTCATCTTTGCACTACTACCAAAGATATTCTTCGAAATCATTCATCTTTTGCACTACAGTGCCAAAGATATTCAATAATATCATCATTTAAGACCGAGGATGATGAAAAATATTTTTAAAGAAACGAATCCAAAGAAACAAAATGACAAGGATTAAGGATTAAGGATTCGTACTTTGTTTTATCCATGTTCAAAATACCTCAAAAATGATCATAGTGGTGTAAAATTCAAGAATGATCAAAACATGGATACAATCAAAGCTAGTATCCAAAATAGATATTTTGGACAAAAAGAAGAAATTTTATTTTTCTATTGAATAATTAGTTGTCGATACGTGAATAGTGCCGCAGTATCGTGAATAAGAATCTCAGACACCAAAAGATAGAAATTTTCCAAAAAACATCTTCACGCTTCATGAATAGTATTCGTGAATAGTAACTCATGAATAGTAACTCAAGAATAGTAACTCGTGAATAGTAACTCATGAATAGTAACCCCGATATGGAAAAGTTCCAAATTTGATAAAAAGTTTCAACCAATATTTCAGCATAATGATATTGAAGAAATAATATCATTTGAGAAGAAAATAACATCCCTTACCTCGAAAGATTAGTACTTCTAGCTGGAATACCGGGTATAGTGCTGAAGGGAACTTGCACCGTCTAACAATACTCAAAGTATACTCACAAGAATACGCTCAATATATCGAGAGAGAAATAGAGAGAAACTTCGGTTTACGGTGTTTTTTCAATTCTAACCTAAGCACCCTATTTATAGGAAAATGCTTAGAACACCAAAGTAGAAAATTGAATATAATATTAATATATTTTTACATTTTCTTTAGCCCACCTTGTAGACAACTGATCTCAAATTTCATTTGAATCACATGTGAGGCCAACTTAGTTGCAAAAAACTTTTTCTCAAAATAATTAACTAAAACTCCCAAAAATTAATTATTTGAACTTGAACTTCAATAATTCATAATAAATAGCCCTTTTATCGGAAAATTCAAATCTCGCGAGTTTTTATAGGAAATTCAATTCTCTACAACTTTTGCGAGAAGAAAGTTTTTCCAATTCCAAATGTAAATTGACCGAAATCCACAAACCAAGCGATTTTACAGTGCTATAATCAACATATCCACATAAAATCAATATTTTCCTCATCATATAAATCAATAATTAATTATTCACAAATAATATTACGTAATCACAATATTGACAACCAGCGCGTCCTGGAAAGAGGGGCTTTCCAATAAGAATTTCTTCTTCTTGGCGCTGTAATTAGGTGACCAAACCTCTCCTTGATGTAACTTTCTAGACATTGCCAATAATGTTATCTAATAATATTATTCAGATAATATAAATTATTGCTTCGATAATGAAAAATCTTGTGTAATGACAATTATTGAAACAACAAAGAATATAAAATATCAACGCAAAGAATTATTAAATCAATAAAATAACGAATAAAGAATTATCGTAACCATTATTGAGTAGTGCCTTCTTCACGTAAGAATCAATAATTGGTGCAATACCGTAAAGCTTCTTGTGTTTTAACCACCGAGTATTTTAACAAAGATATGATTAGAATAACTACACCATTATTTTTAAACAACTTATATTTGTCGTTTCTTTCATCCAATCGCTTTCAGTTATGGGGCCACACATGGTCATACTGCGCCGCATTTAATATTCCCCGATAAGACGAATATTCCACGACCAAACGAATATTCCCAACAACAATGAATATTTTATAACCACTTGCTTATTTTAAAATATTTGCGTATTTTACCCCTAACTATTCACATTAATCAAATCAACCCTTACTATTTCAAAATAATAAATAGAGAAAATTAAATTTCATTAATAATAAGTTGGGGTCTTACATTTAAAACATCAAATCATAATATGCATTCTCCCAACAATCTCCCCCTATTTGATGTTGACATAACCAAGGAAATTTGTTGTCATGATTATTAGTGACTAGATGCATTTGCAGGAAATTTAAACATGACTTAGTATTTCAGTGAGCAGCTAAAATTTCTAGAGAATAAGTATGAATTTATTGATGATCGGAAGATATTACAATTCAAAGATTACATCAATAGGAAATTTAAGTTTTAACTTATCTCTGCTTCCTTCGACCTCTTATTTGGAGGTGGGTTGGCATACTCCTCAAATTTCTTCTTTTCCTTTGAGCTTCCTCATTTCTTGCTAACTCTTCCAGCTCGCTTAGACTTAGAACTGGATTCTCTTCATGTCTGTGCATGAATGCAGGATCTTCAATTGGCATTCTTATGTGTATAGTAGACACATCTTGTGAGCTAGGAGTTGGCTCCTGATGACTCAGAGGAACAGTGTTACAATTGCCTGCTGACCAGATCGTTGAGTCTGATGATGTGTTAGTCTTGGAAGAGGGCTTCGTGATGTATGAGCATGAAATTGACTTCTTCCCCTTTCTTTAGTTTCATGACCTCTTCCTCTGCCTTGGCCTCCTTGATCTCCTTTCCCTTTCTTATTCTCCCCCTTTATGTCAAGATCAAGGGTTCAATATCTCAGTAAAAAGCGATTAACTCCTTGGACAAGCTCGCTCAGTTGGCTTTGGGTTTGAGCGATGTCCTCCTATTTTCCTTGATCCGTTTCTTCAAGATCTTGCTTCTTTATTTTGGAGGGTTGACGAATCATATCATTATGTTTCTCCTGATTTGCATAAGATTTCTGGAAGTCGCATACGTAAGCTTTCAAGTTGAGAATATTGTCCAAAGATAATTTTATGTTGAAGGTCTTGGTGTTTCGCATTTCGAGTATGTACCTCTATTTGCTTTCGTTAACACGAAGTGGATCTCATCTTTGTGCGATATACTCTTCGAATCTCTTTGATAATTTCCCTTAGCCTCTTTGTAAGCTTCGGTATTCATAGTGCCGTGGAGATTATTTGATTTATGATCATTTGATTTAGCCGATATTGATGAGATCGAGTGAGTTTCGTGCTTGCTTCATAGACTTGACCATTTTTCAGAGGAGTCTTTCAAGTCATCCTTGGTAGGCAGGCTTGGGAGAGTATCATTTGCTTGAGGATTGTTCATTGGAGGGGTTCTTGTTTGAGATTGATCTTGCAGATTGTAAAGAGCGAGATCAAGACTGAAGTAGTCATGTGATGAGGAGGATGGTATATCAGCTGGAGGGGCTTGGGTTTGGATATCTGGGATAGGTGACTCTACGATTTCAATATTGGACTCTATGATGTGGCTTGAGTCTGGAATCATAGAGTTGGTGATTTGAGGGAGCAGGGTAAGGTTGACTTCTTCTGGTTCTTCAGGTACAAAATTTTGGGATTCTACAACTGGAAACTGATTTACTGGATTGAGAATCACTTCTAGCCATTTAGGAAATTCATAGAAATAGCTAAATGAAGATGATGGCAGGTGATTAACTCTAAACTGGTAGGGATAAACAATATCACAGGTTTATCTTTTGATGAGGAATGGTTGGTAAGCAGCTTCTTGGCAAAGATGACTTTCCCTATAAATCCATTAGCCAGAACTGAGATTGCTAGATATTCCTTGAAGCTCCAGAACATGTGATCCCATGAGTTCAGGATTTGAGCTTGATGGTATGTCATCATGGGTAGGTAGGAAAACAGTTGAGTAGCTCCTAAATCCATCTTTCCCTACACCAGTGATTTCAAGCTCATCATTATCATCATCTTTTTCTTCTTCGTTTTCTTCTGAAGATTCCATTATCTCAATGGTCTCTGGAGGGTTTGGCATTGGCTCAATTTTATCTTGAGCAAGGATCTCTTCTTCAGCCATTGGGATGTCATGAGGCTCCCCAAAGATGAACATCTTCTTGAAAGCAAGAGACTTCTCCCCTCACCGGTGTATACTCAATCATGAGAATTTCGTGGATCTCCCCTCACCGAGCAATCGTCCTTTTCGTTTGTTTGGGGCGCTTCTACTTTTGCAGCCCATACTCTTGGCTTCCCTTTTCAAAGACTTTTTTTCATTCTCAAGAATATACTTCTTGGCCAGCTTTCTTTTTTCTTTGTTGGGTTTAGCCACAACTTCTGGACTCTCTTAAGTCTTAGCTTTGTCATGTTGAACAGCTTCTATTCTTGAGGCAGCTTCTTCCATTTCTGCCACACTTGGCCTCGTTTCAAAGAACAGCAGAGTTTCTACGATCGAAGAAATTGTTGGTCTTTTGGACTTATGACCAGTTTTGTTCTTCTTTAGGATCTGTGAAATGGTGGCTTGATCCTCTTCAGCTTCTTCTTGATGTTGCATCTTTCTTAGCCTTCGTAGAGTCTCTATATCAGAGGACTCTACAGGAATGTTAGTTGTAGATCCTTAAGGCTCTTCGACTTTTCTTGCCCTTAGCTTTCTCTTGCCCTTGCTTTTTCTGGCAAGAGTAGAGGTTTCTCCCTTATCTGCTTCTTCTTCTTCAACTTCCCTGACAATAAACATGTTTCCAGGAATGCCTGCGCCCTTTAGTTCCCCAGTTCTCCCACTCGACTCAGTCATCATTCTTACATACTCAAATAGGTTCCTTTCCCGCCTTAAACAACTACTTTGTGTCATTCTTCGATTTGGGTTGATGGCTTCTCCTTCATTATCCCCAATTTTGTCCCCCAGTACGGATTGCAGAATGATGCTTATGAATCTCCCATACAGCATCTTTGGAGTGCTCTTTGATTTCTTCGAGTTGACGATCCACTTGTCGATCCACTCGAGGAATACAGCCCCATAGTTGAGTTGTGTAGCATGAACCATGGCCGACATGAGCTTAAGCTGAGTCTTATTTACCAAGTCATGACCTGAGCTCTTGCAGCAGATACATTTCCCAATAATGTCAGCCAAAAATTCGTACCTTTGAGGGAACTCCTTCTTTTTGTAGCCTTTCACAGAGGAATTCTTCTTGTGGTGCATTTTCTTCAAGCCCTCTTGGAAGCTTATGCTGTCTAGAAATGGGTGCCCCACGCTTGAAACCTAGGGCCAGATTGAAGCTTTCTTCCCTTAGCCTCATTTCAACTCCTCTTACTGTAGTAGTGATGGTGTTGTGTTCGTACACTCCATTCTTGTAGAACTCCTTCACTAGCTTGGGATAGATGAGGGTGTCGGTGCTCAATACCTCTTCAAGACCTGCCTTCAAGATGGCGCTAAGGTCTTGTGAAATTTTGTGGAGCATCCTTGAACTCATCGAAATGTAGTCTCAGAGCTTTGAAATTACATTTGAAGCGACCATTGATTACAGAGTTGAGAAGTGGGATACGACTGAGCTTTCTTTTGATTTAGGGTTTTGCTTTGACAGAGAGAGAGAGATAATCTTTTGAACTTCAGATTTCAAAAACACAGTTCCAATTTGTACTTGTAGCTTCCCTCTCTCTTTTTGACTTAGTGGGACAGGTGTCGCCTTTTGCTTGGCTCTATGATTTTGACTATGCATGAATTTACTGATTTTCCCTTTGAGTCTTCAGAGCTGAGATTTCCTTAGGATGACTACGATCGTAGAGGTAGTCTTTTGGTCGTTGAGTCTGTCCTGCGATCGTCGAGTCTGTCCGGCAGTCGTTGAGTCTGATCACCATTCGTAGAGTCTATCCTACGATCATCGAGTCTGTCTGGATCCTTGTGATGAGTTTTTGACTAAGCTTTTTTTTAAGGTAACTCAGGAAGGGCCAACCTCTTGGTGTGATTCAAGGGTTAGGTTTGTCCCTGAGGCACCTCTTCGAGAGATTGCTTTGTTATGAAGCTTGTCATCACAGGATTCACTTTGCTTGTTGAAAGGACTTTTGGTCATCATCGAGTCTGCACTATGATAGTTGAGTCTTTGCTACGATCGTTGTGGTAATTGTCTGTTCGGCTCTACGATCGTGAAATTTCCTTGATAATGTCTACGATTTTGAGTACAGTCTTTATATCTGTAGTGGTTAGCACAATCTAGAGCATACATTTCATGGTTGAAGATTTAGCATGCCTAGCTCACTTATTAACTTGTTAAATCTGGATTCATCTAGTGGTTTTGTAAAAACATCAGTAAGTTGATTTTCAGTAGGGATATATTGTAAAGATATAGTTCCATTTTGCACATGATCCCTAATGAAGTGATACCTTATTTCTATATGCTTGGTCCTAGAATGCATGACAGGATTATGAGTTATTGCTATGGCACTTGTGTTATCACAAAGGTAATATGGAATAGATTTGAAATTGAACCCATAGTCACTTAGTTTGATTTCTCATCCATAGGATCTCGACAACAAAGAAATGCCAAAGAAGAATATATTCAACTTCTGCGCATTGAAGTAGACACCGAGTTTTGCTTTTTGCTAAACCAGACATGTGTCTATTTCCAAGAAGTTGACAGTGCCATCGGTAATTTTTCTATCTATTTTTCATCCTCGCAAAATCAAATCTCTGTATCCTATCGGTTCAAATGAGGATTCCTCGGGATACCACAACCCCAAGTAGGTGTACCCTTGAGATACCAAGATCCTCTTTACTGTACAGATAAATGTGCCTCTTTAGGTTAGCCTCGAAATCTAGCACATATGCATGTCTAAACATTATATCCGGTCTCATTGGCGCTTAGGTATAAAAGAGACCCGATCATACCTCTGTATTGAGTGATATCAATACTTGTACCTTTCTCATCCTTGTCAAGCTTGGTTGCAGGAGCAATTGGTGTTTTTATGGGAGAGGCTGATTCAATACCATACTTCTTTAGTAAGTCTTTGATGTATTTGGCTTGGTTGATGAATATTCCTTCATCAGTCTGCTTTCACTTGCGATCAAGGAAGAAATTCAGCTCACCCATCATGCTCATTTCAAACTTGCTCTGCATTAGCTTAGAGAATCTCTTACATAACTTTTAGTCAGTAGAACCAAAAATGATATCATCAACATATATTTGACCTAGCAAGACTTTGTCTTTATGCTTTCTAAGAAATAGTGTGGTATCTACTCTACCTCTAGTGAACCCATTTTCTATTAACAAGTTAGTCAGTGTTTCATACCATGCTCTAGGTGCCTGTTTAAGACCATATAAAGCTTTATCTAATCTATAGACATAATTGGAAAGAGATGGATTGATGAAACCTGGAGGTTTTTCTACGTAGACTTCTTCTTGAAGCTCTCCATTTAGAAATGCACTCTTGACATCCATCTGGAAGACTTTGAACTTCATGTGGGCAGCAAAGGTAAGAAAGATTCTGATGGCTTCTAGTCTAGCAACGGGTGCAAATGTCTCATCATAGTCAATACCTTCTTCTTGAGAATAGCCATTTGCCAACTATAGGGTTATAGCCCTCAAATCACCAACTCTACGATTCCAGACTCAAGCCACATCATAGAGTCCAATATTGAAATCGTAGAGTCACCTATCCCAGATATCCAAACCCAAGCCCCTCCAGCTGATATACCATCCTCCTCATCACATGACTACTTCAGTCTTGAGAATAGCCCTTTACACGATATAACGCTATCGTGCTCAACTATCACTGCATCTCTGGCTGATCTGGCCTCATCTCGCTCAATAATAGCGGTATCTATACGAGATAAGGCATCATCTCTCTCTAATAGAGCGGCATCTCTCCCATCAAGAGCGGTCAACATCAATGCCCTAGCCTGATCTCTATCGAAGGTCATCAAATGCAAACTCTGCACTAAATACTTTAAAGGGGGAGTCACAGCCGCAGAAGCATTGGGAGAGTCAACAAGAGCTGATGTCGAACCAGTAAATAACTCCTTCTCCTCGGTGGGGAAATTAACAGCCTTCGTGGGCTCCTCACTGACATACTCAATCCCTGGCACTATGGATACTACCGCATCCGATGAAGTCTCTATCCCCATCCACGCAGAATACTCTGACGAACAGCCCGGATGGCTAACAGGCATACACTCGGGATCTGTCCTCTGCTGATAAATAGAGAGAAGCCACATGCTGACCTAATGCCCCTCAAAAGGATGGAAATCCTGGAACTGGTCAAACTGTGACATCACAGTAAGTGGGTGGTAGGTAGTCATGCCCCTCAAACCAGCCAGAGGGAGATAATCCATGTCAGGAGCATGAGTAATAAAGTTGTAGGGTGAACTGACTGTACACGGCAGAATGCCAAATGGATCCTCGATCCCTGCTAAGAACACCGACTAGGATATAGCGTTTGTACACTCTGCCGGCTGAAAGGAGTAAGACATAGCTATCTCATGGGAAAAATAGTACTCATGTCGTCGGAATATGCCAACCGGTCTCAAGTGTGACATAAACCACACATACAACATGACCGAGCTGCCTATAAATACACCTGCAGGGTAGGTGTGGCAAAACGTGGTTGATCTCAACGTCTCTACCACAATCATCAGAACAATGGTATGACCCTCCTTGAGAGCTCTCACTGCCATGATAACACCGATGTCCATCTCATCCATATACCGTGGCATGTATACATATGCCATTACACACATCACGAGTACATCCACTCTGGCCACATGCCACTGATCCTCTGATGTGGTAAAATCCCCAGAATGTCGCGCATAGCTGTCCAATGAGCCAAATCTGTCTATCAGGAAATGCTGGGACACTACATGACTAGATGTAATCTCGTCCTGTACGAATCTATGCCGCAACCCGGTGAGGGTCATGAACTTCCGGCTCATATCACTAATAGCCATCCGAGTGCAAGGTTTGTCTAAGGGCAAAGTCGTCAACCGCTCATACTCCTCTAATGTAGGAGTCAACTCCTGGGTCCCAAACTAGAAAATGTGCCTTTCCGGTACCCAATGCTCTAGCATGCCATCTACAAAGCCCGAGGGAACCTAAAACATCAAAGAGGGTCATGGAATGTTATAATAGTTGATCTACGGTCACCCTATTTGGAGGTGAAATACTATCATACCAAGATCTCAAACAGGATGCCACCAATACTGGTGGGGTGTGATCAATATGGCTGACTGTCAAAGAAGACATATATGTGGGCCGTATCATAAGACTATCCAAAGGTCAATGCTAAATATCTCTAGATATACATACATATGCATAACATGATACATGCATGATAAACAATAGATGGCAATATGATGTAGGGAATAATAGTATATACATTCCTAAGTACATCATCATCTAATACATCATCTCTGTACATCTAAAAAATACAGGGAAATAGGGCACAGACGCCCTACTACTAACAGAGTCCTATCAAAAGATATAGCGAGAATGGGGCACAGCCACCCAGTATCTAACAGAGGCCTATCAAAAGATATAACGAGAATATACATTAGAAGAAGACAATGGTATCAATATCTACATCATCAATCCTGTCCACCTGATGTAACTCCTCCTGAGTCACTGGATCTCCATCAACGGGGATGTTAGGCCTATACAGTGGAGGATCTGCACCGGAAAATCCATATGGGTCGCCTAAGGGGCCAGCACCTGAGCTGGAAGGAAAAAAAGTATCTGCCTCTAAAGGATCTCTGCCCAAGTGCCGGATGAAAAAATGTGCCCGGTCCAACTGTCGGGTCAAGCTGTCAATCTGTGTCAAATGAGTCGGATCTCGGACATAGGTCATCCAATCCGTCATCATCACGGATCCAGGAACCATATTCCCCATGAACTGAGCGGCGCGGGTCTGTGCTCTGATGGTACGAGGGGACCACCAGCGGTATAATACCTCCTGGGTAAGTGGACCCTCTGATAAAGTGTAGCCATCAACGCCAATCAACGGGATATCACTGACGGGCGACTGCAACACAGGCCAATAACGCCTGGCAGGAGGCAAGATCGGTACACGAATCTCTCATATGGTGATCTTAATAGTACGCTCTCCTAAATAGAGCTCCCATCCTCCATCTGTGAAGAGAGGAATCCTACGGGTGGATATCACGTGCTCGACACCAGTCGGGAATCCATCCTCAAATCCAATGGTCAAGTGTTCCCCAAAGTAGAGAACCCAAGTGATGACATCAGTTGTCAACAACTCCAACTATAAACGACAATGGGTGAAACCCTCAAGCTATAGGAACCTCCACTAATATGGAGTGATGTCATCGCCGTCCTCCTAGATAGGTCTCCAAACATAACACACTCACAGAACGCAAACATGGGAGCCTCTCATAGGCCCAAAATTGGCAACACAAAGGAAAACATCTTCTGTCAGTGAACACTCTTAACCTGCACATGGGAAATCAAAAGAGAAATACTCGCCAGCAGAAACGGGTAAAATCCTAGCCAAGTTTATGTCAAGCCCTGCGAACGCATGCGCATTCCCCTGAGGAAATAGGCAAAGGTGTAGGAGCCCCAATCATACTCTCCAATACGATCCACCTCCCGAGTGGCATTGATCAAAGCGAATGACATCATGGAAGAGTTATCTGCTATGAAATAACCCCTGATAATCATCAGGAACAATCGCGAAGAATGCAATCCCTGACTCTCATATCAGCGGGCATGGGCTCACTTAACAGCCCACTCATAGCATCTACGCTCAAAGGACCTGTACGGACGGTCCTGCCTTTGAGCATCTAACGGCAGTCGGGGTAATGTTCGTCGTACATGGCACTGGCACCCCTCCAAACTCCATACCGGTGATAAACCGCCAATCCATCGATGTTATCATCACCTCAAAATCTAATAAATGGAGAGATTGAGTCTGGTGAAACCTGCACTCAGACAACGCCCTAAGATAACCCCAGGGACAACAGTGAGGAAGAATGAAAAAGAACGCCCCAAAGCCTTAACCATGCATAATACCTCGGTAATCTGGATGCAGAGCCTGTTATAGGGAGTGTATGGTGAACCAGTTCCCTCGAGGCTGCATAAAGTCGAACCTACATCAAATGCAAATCAACAATCAGAATCCTTGTTCCTCATCAATAATAAAAGGGAAAATTAAATCCAGTTTTACCTCATTTGCATGCAAGTAAACTGAGGGGTGGCGACTCAAATCACCCAGAAGATCTGGGATATCTACCTGAATGCCTGGAAGATCCCTATGGGGAACTTGAGCTGCAGGAGCAGGAGCTGCAACCAGAACATCCTCCTCCTCGTCCTCGACATCCGGTACATCCACCCGGAAAGGACGAATCACTGCCTCCGCCAAACGACGTGGTTGTCTAACTGAACGGGGTCGAGGCACTTCAGAAGCCCTCCTCCGTACACCTGAAGTGGTCCTGCAGGAACTACTCGATTGATCCAGATCCATATATATCTGGACACAAGTCTCCAAATCACCTCAAAAAGGGTGTGGTAAATTCTAACCTGGAGCCTTTCAAATACATGTTATGACTACATTCATGCATGCATTACTTTAACATACGCCCAGAGTAGAGTTAAAAATGCATGTCTACCCAATGCCTAGACTTTTGGAAAAATTTTCCAAAGTCTATTTTGTAAACAGGAATATCCACATACACATAGGCATGACTATGTGGTCATTCAGTAGCACACCTACCCACAGTCATAAACATCTTATAATGCATGAACATGTCAAAGTCATAATCCGTAAGGGTAGCCTAGTTACCAAGATTACTTTGTTTTCTTACCTTTGCTCATTTGTCCTCAAATAGGATAAGAAATAGCAGAAAAGGTACCAATTTGATTGTTTCAAAAAGTTAAATTTTTTCACATCATTGTGTTCAGCATAGTTTAATACTAACATTTACTATGTTGAATATTTGTTATCAAGACATATGAGCATGCATATCCATTACTATGTGTTTAGACGCATTTTATATGATAAGTCATTTTCCAATGGATAAAAATGGGAAAAGAAGACATACATACGTTACTGTGGATGATGTAGAACACTTGTATCGGTGGATGATTTTTGCAGAAAGACGCCTTAGAACTCGAGAGATCTGAAGAAGAGCTCTCGGATTCTCTATATGGCACAGTTTGAAAATGACTTATGAAAGTAACAGGCATCTTAAAACCACCCATTATTGGCTGTAGGCGTACCTGCGGCTCCCTTGGGTGGGGCCCACCCCTCTAGCTCGGTCCAGTTCGAGTTGCAAAGGAGATTTCACAAGCTGAAAAAGCCAAATCAGGAAAAAGAATGCTACGCGATTTAGCGAAAAAGCCTGAAATCCTGGTTTTCATGGACCAAACTACAGGTCTACATGTCACTCATTGGTATTTGTCCGGATTCGCTTACTATACCAATGATTACAACAATTGTAAACTACATTCGGTAATACCTCACAAAGGTCCGATGCCGTCAATTTGGGGTCGCAACTCCAAAACATTTCTCCCCAGCGGGAACTTCATACAATTCAGTCGTTGATACACATGTCGATGAAGGTCAAGCAACCTTGACAACACTCAGCCAATGGCAAGTAAATCCATCGAAGAATCGGAAGCCATCCGATGATTTCAGCCGTTGATGCACACGTCAACGAAGGTCGAGCAGCCTTGATGTTATCACCAGCAGGGATTTCATCTGTTGATGTACATTTCAGTGAGGGTCGGGCAACCCTGACAAACAAAAACTGTTGGCAGTAAATCTAACAGAACACTAGAAAGACCTGGCGATACAAACCAAGGAAGAACATCCTCATCGGGGAGGACCGATGATGGAACATGTTATACACGTCTTCAAAAGACAGAATACATCCCCACAGGTCTCTCGTACATGAGAGGTACATCATCAATGGGAAGTCTGTACCAAATATTAAGGACTTTGGTGATGACCTCAATGTCAACATCCTGGAAGTTCCTGAGAACTTTGGAGCACACATCCAAGCAGTTCATCAGGGATATCTGTGATAACTCAAGTCCCCATCACAAGTTATGGGAGCAAACGGTCATCACATCCCATTGGAAAACGGTCCAACAAACCACATACATCATACATTTCCATCATGTTGCAGTACATTACATCATGAATATCTTGTCACATTTCAAGTGTCTAGTATTCTTTATCCTATCCATGCCATTACACTACATTAATATGATAAAGAGGGGCATCTGTAGACACTCAAAATTTTGCATTCTCATTATTAACCTCAGCGGAGGGCAAAATTATCTTCCGTAGATAACCCCGAAGTCAAATCAGCACAGTCCCAGAGACAACCCCGGGATACTCAGTTTTCCATCTCGGAGATAACCCCGAGATATACAATTGCAGTCCCGGAGACAACCCCGGGATCTTCAGTTTCAACCTCGAAAACAATCCCGAGGAATACGCCCATTAGGAGATAACACCGAGAAGTTTGCCATCTCGAGACAACCCCGGTATTCGATTCAGCCCCGAGACAACCTCGAGTTTCGCACCACTCCAACCTCAGAGATAACCCCGAGGAGTGCAGTTGCAGTTCTAGAGATAACCCCAGAAATGCTTGTTTCAAATCCCAGCAATCAGCTTCAACACTCGGTGATAGCCCCGAGGCACTCAGTCCCAAAACCTAGAGACAACCCCGGGAGGTCAGACATACCTCAGAGACAACCCTGAGGACGTTCAACACTTACAGCAACCCAATCTCAGAGATAACCCTGAGCAACAACTGCTAAATCAGGCTAGAACTGGAGATAACCTTGGTGAGGGGAAAAATCATCATTTTTCCACCTCGATCCCCCATCGCGTCGTCTCAACAACATCGCAACATACATTCTACGCAGAAGTGTCCTACAAGAACCAATAGCTCCAATCCCGAGTGACAACTACACAAGACAGCACACCGGATAGAATTTGAAGCTTGAAGACCTGGGCATGGTCCCATCTTCCCGACATCGTATAACCTCTTATCCCATGTCATTGTGTATCTCTCGACAATAGCATGCCATAAAAGGTCTTATACACCTCGATCGGATGCCCGAATTGAAGTTCTAAAAGTTTGAGCGGACAACACGTTGCACGCGTGCACGTACTTTGAGATGGCGAGACCATGAGCCTCGGCACCACAAGCACAGCGAGTGCATTTATACGCCGAAGGTACACTATGCTCCCCCTCTATAAATAGAGGGCTTGCGACCATTTTAAGAAGAGAAAAGGCGAGGAAGCCCTGTCCAATTTGCACTGTACACACTATAAATTGAGTGATTTCTCATTTTAAATATTGCACTGTACACACTATAAACAATGGAACCAAAAGAAAAAAGGTGAGCTCAATTAGCCCAGTAAAGAATATTATGACTAAGATAATGTAGAACAAATTATCCTTAGTCCTCAACAGGAAAAAATCTGATAGAATACAACAGACAACAAGTTTTAGATCAACAACTGCAGCGAAAATAGCAATCCATTAGAAGAGCTAAGTAGAGTAAGATGTCTACTATCTTCTATGATTTAAAATTTCATCATCAATATTTTATCCATGTAACACCAATCAATAAATATTTCAAATCAACGAATTATCCATGCACTACGGGCCAAGGATATTCGTTTGTATCACCAGTGGTCATGGTCATGCCAAACAACTATCCATCTATGCATTATGGGCCAAAGAGAACTTTCACCACAAACATTTGTCTGTAACATTACAGGTCATGATTATACCAATACACAATTCATGGTTATAATCATACCAATCAACAGTCCATCTATGCATTACGGGCCAAAGTTCAATGATATAAAGTATAATTATTAGAAATTTATAATTCAATTTATCAAGAGTTCAAGAATGTCAAAATTGTCAAAATGATCACCAATTGTGGAGTAAAATTCAAGAATGATATTTAAGATTCAAATTTCAAAGATAATTTGGACAAAGAAGAGAAACTAAATTCTGTTGTGAATAGTACTCTAGCATGAATAGTACCTTAACATGAATAGTACTTCGTATGAATAGTACTCGAATGAAAACTACCCTGACATGAATAGTACCCCTCCATGAAAAGATTAAAATTTTAATAAGAAAGTTCAGACCAATAGTGAAATGATACTAGATGAAGCACAAACTATTAAGAATGTTCTACTAATTTCAAGGGTTTTCACCATTTAATAATAAGGTTATGGAAACAAACAATAAATTCGTACCATAAATGGAGAAATATGAAAGAAGACGATATCTCTTGATGAGTACAAAAGAAATGATATCTCATACGAGTATGAAAGAATAAACAAAATTGCAAATGGATTTTCACCCGTCATGCGGTAATCCGCGTAGACAAATCATTTTCATAATTTAATAAAGAATGAATACAAAGGGTTATTCACCAGGCATGCAGTAATCCGCGTAGACAGGTTATACTCACAGATTAATAGGGAATGGAATGACAACCCTTATGAGTATGAAGTAAATAACATCCTTTACGAATACGAAAGAAATAATACCCCTTACGAATACCAAAAATAATATACCTTACCTTAGTAAGAAATTGGATACTGCAATAGTATAGTAGCAAAATACTTTTCTTATTTCTCTCTTATTCTCTCTATAGTTTCTTTCTCTAGAATTATTGTGAATTGGTGAGAAAGAAGGAAGAAATGAGCTTCTATTTATAAGAGAATGGACTAAATAGTAATTGATTCACGGACGGTCCATATTGATTTACTATTAAAACTTCAACTGACGGTCCATATTGATTTACTATTAAAACTTTAACCAACGGTCCATATTGATTTACTATTAAAACTTCAACCGACGGTTCATATTGATTTACTATTAAAACTTCAACCGACGGTCTTAAAAATTAGTACATCTTCCCATGGAATAATAAACCAAACTTATAACAAACGCCTCATGACAAGCCCTTCTATTTATATCAAAAATTGAATAAATATTTACCATAAATCACTTATCTCTAATCAACACATTTTTAATCTTTCAACAATTATTCATCATTAATATTATAACTCACAATATTGACAACCATATCGTTCCCAGGAAAGAGGGGGCTTTCCGATAAGGATTTCTCCTTACTGGGGCGTAATTAAATAACCAAACCTCTTTCCTCGATAAAACTTTCTAGACATTGTCAATAATGCAAATAATAATATGAATAATTGTGTCATCTCAATTATTGATTTACTAATATAAAATATTGTGCAGATGATACTGTGACAATAATTGAAACAATAATATGAGATACTATGAAATAATTATTGTGTCAATTATTGAATGAAACTGAGTGACTTCTTACGTAAGCATCAATAATCAGAGATACTGTGCAATATCATGTGCTATTGTGCAACAACGCGTATTACTATACTTTTATCACCGGGTATTTTAACAGTTTAACGGTAAAAGTCTTGTCGTTATTTTATGAAAATGTTATTTTTGTCGTTTTCTATACCTGACAGTTATTTCGTTATGTGGTCCACCAATTATTACGTTGTCGTACGAATATTTCCCGACAAAATGAATATTTTATAACAACTTACTTACTTTGCAAAATTTGCACATATCATCCATAACTATAGCATTATATCAAATCAATACCTTACTATTCAAAATAACATTTAGAGAAAATTAAATCTTTATTCATAAAAGTTGGGGTCTTACAGATGGATTTTTAATTTGGAGAAGATAGTAGACATTATGTTCTACTTGACTCTTCTAATGGATTGATGATTCCGCTGCAATTATGGTTGAACACTTTTATCATCTATCATATGTTCTAAATAACTGATTTATTACTGATGAATGTTATTGATAATTTGATTATGTTTAGTCATTATATTCTTTACTAGGCTATTTGTGCTCACCCTTTTGCTTCACAATTCCTTTCAGGTAATAAGAGTGTAGCTGGGTCGAGCGGGGATAACAGAGGAATAGAGTGATGGTATGTGGCTGTTGAAGTTTCTCAATACATTTTAAAACACCATGACAATATATAACTGTATTGAGTACTTAAAATGTGTGTGTCGTATTTTATACGCCATTTAATAGTTAATTTTGGTGAACAACAATAGGGTGATTGAGAACCCGACTTTGGAAGAGTTAAAAATGCACCCCATGAGAATGAGGAGGATAGAATTGTACGGAGAGTTTAAAGGGTGGGTTGCCATTATCACACATGATGTCTAACCACATACAAATTCGTGTTATCATAAGATATATATAATTGTGCGCATCCACTTGCTGACTACATCTATGAGCATTATCTATATAATCTTGGAGTATGGTTGGAATATAATCCTCAGTTTGAGACAATGGAGATAATAATATGGCAAGAAGATACACACTATTGGAATGAACATGATAGTAATCTTCTCGTTCTTCTTTGGGGTCTAATGGGTCAACCAAGGTTAATTCTCAAGTCATATAATATCTATTATAACTTATATGCATAGCCTCCCATGTATGAAGGTTTCTTTGAGCATTTTTCAAATATTTTAATTCCTAAAATAGTGATCGACTGTACCTTTATGTAAAGTATCATTGGTTTGGAGTGTAGTCTCATTATTTGTATTGAAACTCACAAACATTTGTGTTATTGTCGATTTTACACTTTACGCTTTATTAGTTATAAATTAAAATATTTGTATTTAGATTTAGTAGTGTGTATTTGGCGACCCAAAATGGTTGTGTTGACCTATTTTGGGGGCATCACACACACACACACATACACACACACACACACACACACACACACACACATATATATATATATATATATATATACACACACACACACACACACACACTAAATAAAGACCATCCCAAATGAAGATCGCATTCTAAAACGAGAGTCTCACTTTAAATAAAAAATAAATAAATATTAACTGATATTTTAATTTTCTCTTTAGTAATAAATAATTAGGGATTGACTAAGGCGTTGAATTTTACTTTTTCTTTTGTTAATAAAAATATTTTTTTGTTAATAAAAAAAGTAGTGTAGTTATTTGAAGCGAGGCTCTAATTTTTAAGAATTTAAAAAGTAGTTTAGTTATTCAGTTACGTGGATTATCAAATCTTAGGAACTATTTGTTTAGAAATGAATGGATGAATAGCTGAATCGATCAGTCATTCAGTGCTTTTATTTTGAAAAAAGGTTCGTCTAAATGACTGAATCAGTCAATCATTCAGACAATTCAGACTGAATAGTTTAGTGTCATTTTTTTGATTGAATGGGTTGAATGAGGACTGAATGAAGATTTTTTTTTTTACAATATTAACTATTATATTAAGTAATATTAAATAAATTTACAATAATTTTGAATTTTTTAGAGGGTAAAATAATAAAAATCTGTTATTTAGATGTGTCAATTATCAAATAACTTTTTTGATTCAGATTCAAATTTATTTAATTTTTATTAAACACCCCTTAGTAATAATTTTTTAAAACGATGTATAAAAGTAGGGTTCTCTTATAACTCTTATTAATTTTATATATTGATAAATTTCATAATTATAATTCAAGGTCAATTTATCCCAATACGACTCTTTTTGACATGTCCCACTATAGAAACAAAATTGAACTTAATGAAATCAACAAAAAAAAAATTCACTAGGAAACATCAACTAAATTTATAATAAGATCCAACTCATTATTTTAAACTCCAATTATTAAATTTAATTATTCTTAAAGTTTATCAAGCATTGAAAATTTGTACTTTTTAAATATATTTGCCATCCGATCGCATCACATTCATTTAAATAATTGGATTGATGGGAAGTAAATATTTTATTTTATTTTATTTTTTCTTTTGGACCGTAAGTTGCGTGACCGACATTTACATCTTTTTGGAAGGGAGTGAATAATTTAGAGATGTTTTTGGATCAAAGGGAATTAGATGAGTAGGATAGGAAATGGACACGTTAGGGTTTGGCCTTTGGGTTTGGCTGGTCATGGATCACCATTATATTTTTTGGATAAAATGCAATTTAATACATACGGTTTAGTGATAGTTGCAACTCACCATCTGTGGTTTTAAAACTACCAAATAACCACTTAGGGTTTACATAAAGTTGCAACACACATCAAACCCCAAATTTTTGCTAACTCCGTTAATAACAATAGTTAACTTACCTTATTACCCTTCATATATATCATTATATATACATTTTACTCTAATTTACTTTTAATATATATTTAAATAGTATTTTATCATTAAAAATGTATAAAAATACAAAATATGTTGAGAAAATAAAAGATTGTTATAAATTAAAAATAAAAATGTGCTGAGAAATTGAAATTGATTGTAATAAATTTAATGTTAAGGATTTTTTAATATTGATATTTGTAATAACTAAATAAAATAAAATTTATTTTTATATGCTTGTATTAAGATTAAATTTAATAATAATAATAATAATAATAATAATAAAAGTTATTTTTTGTACGTAGTAATTGTCAATTAATTATAAAAAAGGAAAAAATAAAATTGTTATAAATTGTTGAGCTAAGGAGGACATTTAAGACAATTGTAGATGGAATATACTAATTTTATAGTTAACCACTCGCATATGGGCGAGTGTTTTACACTTGTTGTTAACTTAGATGAAAATGAGTTAACGTGCAACATAGTATAAACCACATATGCTAATTTGGTGATTTTTATACCATAGGTGGTGATTTATAATTATCAAAAAATTACATTTATTAAATTACATTTTTCCTTCTTTTTTTCTTGTTTTTTTTAATCAAACATGTGAATTTATTAGTTGTTTTTCTTGAAGAAAATGGTGCTTAACAAATACTTTGAAAATTGTGGGCATCAAATTGGTAGCAAACAAACACAAACCTAATTTTTGACTTGAATTAGTTGGAAATTTGTGGATATTATGTTTAGATAATAATCATGTCCATAAAAAAAATTCTACAAATACAAAAGTAGGTTTTCCCGACGTTACCCTCATAAGTTATTCTTTTTGTCTCATAATATATGATATTTTAAATAATATTTTTAAATTATTTGATATTTTATATAATTTAGTAGAATTAATCACAATCTTTCTAAAATTATCTCTCATAGAAAAATGTTAAAGATGAGAGAAAAAGAGTATAAGTAAATATATAATAAAAAAAGTATTATGGACAATTAATACTACGCTTATTATTATATAATTAATTTTTTAATTTATTTATACAACTCTAAAACGTCATATATTATTGGAGGAAGAAAATATATATTAATTTTCTTCTCTTTGAGCTAGAAGTTTTATTGTTAGGATATAATATCACAAAAGTAGGGACTATAAGATCTACTTCAGACTAGCATGCTCATTTGAAATATCATTATTATACGAAAAAGTCTAGGGGCTCCGGCCTTTTCTAACCGGGGTAGTGATCCGCCGGAATTTTTTAATTTTTTTTTTTTTTGCTTTTTGATTATAAAATAATTAATGTGATTTATTGGAACTGATATTTTTTACAAAATGCAGTGATTTAGGTGTCATTTGGATACACGTAAAAAATAAAATTGTACAGACTGTATAACCCTGTTTATTACGTGTATTCAAAAAGATACATAAATCACTGTATTTTATATAAATTTCAATTCTAATAAATCACATTAATTAGTTTGTAGTCAAAAGCGAAAAAAAAAAAAAAAAATCAGGCAGGTCACTACCCCGGTCGGAAAAGGCCGATCCCCCTAGAAAGACTCTTATTATACGTGGTCCAATAATCCTTGACATAATATTAATTAATTAAATGAGTCACACACTCTCTGCTCATGACAATGTCAAATTAATTAAGTAAAGACCAAACCTTGCTAAGCACAATGTCCTAAATAGAACGTTAACTTTTATGATGTACACCAAGTGTCCTAGTCAATAATCATTTACTCCTAAATATAAATCATTTTTGATAAATATTTTTGTCTTTTAATATTTGTCATTTAAAATTTAATTATTTAATTTTCAATATTAGTCTAAGTATTAAATATAATTTTGGTTCTCTTACTATTTTCTATCCAATAAATAACACTTTTTTTTTTCAATATATGTACAATATGAGCAATTGATATTATATTTATCGTTATACAATCATTTTCTTAATACTTATGCACAACTCTAAAACGACTTATATTAAGAGAAGAATAGAGTATTTAGGTCCATGTTAAATAGACTAAATATTTTTAGGGTACGAATGTGTCTATATATATCTTTTCACTTTCACTTGACATACAAGTACTTCTTCTGTTCCAATTTATAAGATCATTATCATTTTTTTTAAATGAATTTTAGATATTTCAAATTCAAAATTAATATAAATTTCTTTAATTTTAATCAATACTATGATTAGTATTTTAAAATATCTAAAATATATTACTTATTATAAGATATATTGTCAAGGGTGGATCCACTTGAGGGGCAGTGGAGGCAATTGACCCCACTGAATTTTCAGGGGGTAAATTTGTCCTCGTTCCCAGAAAATGAATGTTCCCGAAAAATAAATGTTATAATTTAGTATCAATTTTTAAGTTAAACCACAGTCATTTATTTATGAACACTCTCAAACAAGTGAATTTTATCCCTAAACCAACTCGTTTTGAAGTATGGTGGTTGCTAACCTCGGAAGGTGTAGATATTTTGAATATTAATTAGGATAGGAGTATAGTGGGCTCGCACTTCTACGGGGTTATGAGAAGAAATCAAATGATGGTAAAACACTCCCCTCCCCGGCTTCCCCCTCTATATAATTTACTTAAAAAATTAATAAATATCTCAAATTTGTACCCACTCTGCTATTTCTTTTTCAGTTGTCTAGCCACAATATTAACCCATCAAAGAAAAATTATTCAAAACATATTGTAATTTTTCTTTTTTATAATTTTACAAATTTAGTAATTATTTGTGAATTTTTATAATTGTTTAAAATGAAGTTATCATGATATTTTTACAACAACGTCGATCCATCAAAAAAAAATTCAAAGATGAATGAATGAATGATTATTTAATAACTTATATTATTGGACATGATATTTTTGTAACTATCGAAAATGAGGCTGTGACACCCCCAAAATTAGGTATACATCACCCATCTTGGGTCGTCAGATACATGGTACAAAATTCAAATACAACTTACTAATACAACTGTCGTGTACAATACGACAAAACATAACTGTGAGTTTGAATACAATTATTGTCTACTAAAGATTATACAAACTCAAAAGGAGTCATCATTACAATTATTAACACACTATTTCACGTAATAGTGAGGAGGACTACTAATGCTATCCTTTGACCGATCAACCACTCCGCTTCTCCCGACTAGTCCTCGCTATGTTCTCATTTCACGAAGAGAATAAAAAGAAAGGGTGAGCTAAACTAGCCTAGTAAGAAATATTATGACTAAGATAATGCAGAATAAATTATCGTTAGCCTTCAACAGTGTTAAATTGATACAATATAACAACATCAAGCTTAACTGCAGCGGAACAAGAAATCCATTAAAAGAGTCAAGTAGAGAATAAAATCTACTATCTTTTATGATTTAAAAGGTTTTTCATGACTTTTATCGTTGGGACTCAACTTAATAAATAATTCACATCATCGAATCACCTCTGCACTACGGCCAAGGATATTCTTTAGTATCACGACCACAAATTATCCACGACACTACTGACCAGGACATTCGTGTATTCATTAATGGTCATGATCATGCCAACAACTGCTCATCAATGCACTACGGACCAATGATAACTTTTACCACATCATTTGTAACATTACGGTCACGATTACACCAAATAATCCCAGTCGGTCATAATCATACCAAGTCCATCTATGCACTCTGAATACACGTATTGACTTTCAATGAGAATATAAACATGAGGATGATGACAATGATATAAGAATTCAATAAAACAAGTTCAAGAATTAATTTATCCAGGAACTAATAATGTCCAAATTGTCAACATGATACTGCTTTGTAGAGTAAAATTCAAGAATGATCAGAAGAATATTTTCTTGAAAAGATACTGGATGAAGAGCAAATATCAAGGATGTGACAACCCCAAAATAGGTCCATTCCATCCAACCCATTCTGAGTCGCCAAATACATGGTACAGAAAATAATTACAACTTATTAATACAATTGCTGTGCAAGATACGACAACACTTAAACTGTGAGTTTAAAAACAAATATATACCAACCGTGACTCGTGTCCCAACCGTGGACAGCACCTCATAATGACACCTTACATAAAGGTATAGTCGAAAACTATTTTAGAAATTAAAATCTTTGGGAAGTGCTCAAGAAAACCTTCGTACATGGGAGGCCATGCTTCTAGGTTATGATAGATATCATATGGCCACATAATTATCCTTGGTTGACCCAATAGACCCCAAAGAAAAATGAGAAGATTACTATCATATTCTTCCCAATGGTGTGTCTTCTCTTGACATATCATTATCTCCACCGTCTCTAATTGAGAATTATACTTCAACCAAACTCCAAGATTATATAGGTAGTGCTCGATATATATACTCAAAGAAGTGGATGAGCACTGACTCGCCTTATTACGATGATACGAGGTTGTATGTCATTAGACATCTTGTATGATAATGGCAAAACACCCTTCCAACGTTGGGTTCGCTTCACCCTATTTGATTCAACAAATATAACTACTAAATGAAAACCACGCTTCTATTCCCATATTTACCCCGGGCTTCGACCCAACTACACTTGTATTACACGAAAGGAATTGTGAAGCAAAAGGGTGAGCACAACTAGCTTCGATAAAGAATATCATGACTAAAGATAAATAAATTATCAATAGCCTTCAACGATAGTAAATCGAGATTTAGAACATATATGTAGATGATAAAACTTTTCAACCATAGTTGCGGTAGAACGAACAATCCATTAGAAGAGTCAAATAGACCATAAAATCTATTATCTTCTCCATGTTAAAAGTCTATCAACAATGTTTTATCCCTGTAACATTAATCAATAATTCCTGTCCACAATCACATGAATAACTCATAATCGTAATTGTAGTTCTAAATTCCTTTCCTCATCCAGGACAAAGTTAATTTTCATCACCTGAAACATCAAAGATCATGGTTATACCAAATCACAGTTCATGTTCATAATCCTACTAATAAATTCATCTTTGCACTACGGGCCAAAGATATTCGTCAACAGTTCATCTTTGCACTGCTGGCCAAAGATATTCAACAACATGTCATCTTTGCACTACAGGCCAAAGATATTCCTCAACAGTTCATATTTGCACTACAGGCCAAATATATTAATATTTCAAAAAAATATATAATCATTTTAGAATTTATATAAATAATAATTATAACCATGTTGATCAATTCACCTTTGCACTTAAGCTAAAGATATTCAATTATAAATTCAATGGTCATGATCATACCAATCACAATTCAACTTTTCACTACTGGCCAAAGAGAACCCTAGTCATGATCATACCAATAATCTACCCATCTTTACACTCCAGTGAAAGAGAATTTCAACATCAGGGTTATAAAAATGTTATATATGATAATAAAATCAATATAATCAACATATAGATTTAATCTCCAGAGTAATATTCATAAATCAACTATAATTTGGTTAGAAAAAGAAACCAATTTTGTAGTGAATAGTACCCGTGAATAGTAACTCGTGAATAGTAACTCATGAATAATAACTCATGA
This sequence comes from Panax quinquefolius, assembly GCA_020205615.1. Classification (NCBI taxonomy): domain Eukaryota; kingdom Viridiplantae; phylum Streptophyta; class Magnoliopsida; order Apiales; family Araliaceae; genus Panax; species Panax quinquefolius. The sequence goes on along the minus strand of CM035170.1, from coordinate 75,024,429 downwards.
ATAGTAACCCGTCATGAATAGTAACTCGTGAATAGTAACTCATGAATAGTAACTCATGAATAGTAACCCCGACATGAAAAAGTTTCAAATTTAATAAAAAGTTCAAACCAATATTTCGGCATAATGATATTGAAGAAATAATATCATTTATGAAGAAAATAATCTCCCTTACTATCCCTTACTATCCCTTACAATCACTTACTATCCCTTACCTCAAAAGAGCAGTACTTCTGACTGGAATAACGTTGAACGAACTTGCACCGTATACCAACACTCAAGATATCAAAATACTCACAAGAATACACTCGATAATATAGAGAGAGAAATAGAGAGAAAACTTTAGTTTCTGGTGTGTTTTTCAATTCTAACATAAGCACCCTATTTATAGAAAAATGCTTAAAACACCAAAGCAGAAAATTTAATAAATTCATAATATAATTATAAAATTTTCTTACGCACACCCAAGAAATCTGAATTCAGCATCTAACATGTGCAAGTGAGGCCCACCCACTTGTTAAAAACGTTTTTCTTTTAAAAATTATTTAAAACTTCAAAAATTAATTATTCCGGAATTTTAATAATTCATAATAAATAGCCCTTTTATCAGAAAATTCGAATCACGCGAATTTTTATAGGAAATTCAATTCTCTACAACTTTTCAGAAGAAAGTTTTTCCAAATTCCAAAGAGAAATTGACCGAAATCCATAAACGGGCGATTTTACAAGCTATAATCAAATTTTAGTCAAGAAATGGGTCCACCAACATGTTTAACATGTAAGACCCCAAATTATTAATAAATGAAATTTATTTTCCTCTATTTATTATTTTGAAATAGTAAGGGTTGATTTGATTAATGTGGTTAGTTATGGGTAAAATCATGAAATATTTTAAATAAGCAGTGGTGATAAAATATTCATTATTGTTTGGAGAATATTCGTTTGGTGCGTGGAATATTCATACTGTCGGGGAATATTAAATGCTGACGGCCTTGTGATCTTTGTTAGGGCCCCATAACGGAAAGCGATTGGATGAAGAAAACGACAAATATAAGTTGTTTATAAATAGCAGGCGTAGTTATTCACAGATAATCTTGTTGGAATACCCAGTGGTTTAAAACACACTAATACGCGTTGTTGAAAAAGAGTAGCACTGCGGTATTGCACCAATTATTGATTCTTACGTAAGAAGGCACTACTCAATAATTGTTACGATAATTCTTGCTCAAATTATTTTATTTTATTGATTCAATAATTGTTGCGTTGATATTTTATATTCTTGTTGTTTGATAATTGTCATTACACGTATTTTTATTATCGAAGCAATAATTCATATTATCTGAATAATATTATTAGATAACATTATTGGCAATGTCTAGAAAGTTACATCTAAGGAGAGGTTTGGTCACCTAATTGCGCTACCGAGAAGGAGAAATTCTTATTGAAAGCCCCTCTTTCTCGAGGCTGCACGGTTGTCGATAATGTGATTCTCAATATTATTTGTGAATAATTAATTATTGATTTATATGATGAGGAAAATATTGATTTTATGTGGATATAGATGGAGAAAATTTTAAAATGACAATTGTTGAAAATTAATATTTTATCTTTTTCGATAAAATAAATCATTTAAATATATTATTTTAATAATATATTAATCTGGTGATATTTTTACAACGAATGTGGGATATATGAGTATCTGAGGAGGAAGAGTATTTTTGTTACAATAAATATTTAAAACATGTTAAACATGTCGGTGGACCCCATTTCTTGACCGAAATTTGATTATAAACAGTAAAATTGTCCGGTATGTGGATTTCGGTCCATTTTGTTTGATTTTTGGAAAAACTTTCTTCTGCAAAGTTGTAGAGAATTGAATTTCCTATAAAAAATCGCGAGATTCGAATTTTCTGATAAAATGGCTATTTATTATGAATTATTGAAGTTCAAGTTCAAATAATTAATTTTGGAAGTTTTATTTATTTTATTAATAAAAACGTTTTTTATATGTTGTGGGCATATTTAACATGTGGATGGTGGATGAATTCAGATTCAAGATGTGGGCATATGAATTTTGTTTATATATAATATTATTATATTTAATTTTCTGCTTTGGTGTTCTAAGCAATTTCCTATAAATAGGGTGCTTAGGTTAGAATTGAAAATCACACCGTAAATCAAGTTTTCTCTATATTATCGAGCGTATTCTTGTGAGTATTTTGAGTATACTTTGAGTATTGCTATACGGTCTGCAAGTTCAAGTCATAGCTTTATATCCTGTTTCAACTAGAAATCTTGTCTTTCGAGGTAAGGGATGTTATTTTCTTCTCGGATGATACTATTTCTTCAATATCATTATCTTTGAAATATTGGTTGGAACTTTTATCAAATTTGGAACTTTTCCATGTCGGGGTTACTATTCATGAGTTACTATTCACGAGTTACTATTCATGAGTTACTATTCACGAAAGTTACTTATTCACGAAGTACTATTAATGAAGCGTGAAAATATTTTTTTGTGGAATTTCTATCTTTTGGTGTCTGAGTTACTATTCACGTATCTGGCCTTATTCACGATATCTGACACTATTCACGAATACGGCACTATTCATCGAAAAATGAAATTTCTTCTTTTTGTCCAAAATATCTATTCTGGATACTAGCTTTGATTGTATCCATGTTTTGATCATTCTTGAATTTTACACCCCTATGATTATTTTTGAGGTATTTTTGGGCGTGGATAAAACAAAGTACAAATCCTTAATCCTTAATCCTTGTCATTTTGTTTCACTGGATTCGTTTCTTTTAAAAATATTTTCATCATCTTCTATCTTAAATGATGATATTATGGAATATCTTTGGCTTTATAGTGCAAAGATGAATGATTTCTGAAGAATATCTTTGGCCAGAGTGCAAAAGATGAACAGTGTTTAGATGAACATGACCAATTGATGAATATCTTTGGCTCAGAGTGCAAAGATGAATATTTGATTCGAGATATATATTGATTGATGTTACGAGGGATAAAATATCGATGATGAACTTTTAAATTCATATATAGAAGATAGTAGTTTGCATTCTCTACTTAACTCTTCTAATGAATTGTTGTTTCACCGCAGATTGTTGATTTAAAAACTCGGTTGTCTATTGTATTCTATTAGATTTTTCCCTGTTGAAGACTAATGATAATTTGTTGTATATTATCTTAGTCATAATATTCTTTCTTGGGCTAGTTGAGCTCACCCTTTTCCTTTTTGTTCCATTTTTCTTCTCGGGAGGCGAGAATGTAGCGAGTAGTACTAGTCGGGTATGGAATGAAGGTTCTAGAGAGAGTTGTTTAGTAGTCCTCACCATTTTGTAAAATAATGTATCAATAATTATGATGGGGATTTATTTGCGTGTGGATATTGTCTGCAGATGGCAATATCGTATTTAAACTCACAGCTTTATATGTTGTAATAATAAAGTTGTAGTTATTTACGCACCATGTATTTGGCGACTCGAATGGGTTGGATGGAATGGACCTATTTTGGGGGCGTCACGGTTGGTATCGAGAGCTTAGGATATGATCTCTGGCGGAGATCTGGGAATAGAACTAGGAGGGAGAGACGAGTAAATCCTTCGCTAGTGTGTCCTACCTAAGCTTATTTGTTGGTTGGTCAATATATAGGGATATTATGTGATATATTGATTTCCTTAATTAACCCTTGTTTTATGACAAGATTTGAGAATGTCGAATGAGAATATGAACAAGTAAGTAAATGAGACCGTGGAGATGCTCAGACTTACCAACGAGGAGAACGTGCAACAGTGACAATGTACCTCCCGTGAACAACACCACCGAGCAGATGATGAACGAGGGAATGTTTAGAAGCTTTTTGCAGTTCATGCAAAATCGATTTAGGAAGACTCGTGTTCAAAATGCACGGGAGGAAATGATAGCAATTCACGGGTGGTCACAAACCAGCGCTTCAAAGAGTTGGGACCACCGTAATTCAGGGAAAGCCGAATCCGATTAAAGGCGGAGACGCGTGGGTCAAACAAATTACCAAGATATTCGATGTCTTGGGATGCACGGAGGAACGAAAAAGTTCCATTCGCTACTTTTATGTTCCGTAAACGAGGCAGATTACTAGTGGGAATCATGAAGCGTACCCATCCAAAATTACTCGGCGTATGTCATAGGAGACGTTTGAGAATAGTTCAATGACAAGTACTTCCCCGAAAGTATTCGTCATATACGAAGGAAATGGAGTTTATTAGGATGGAGCGTAATAATACGATGATTGTCCCAAAGACGAGGCGAAGTTCATGCGGAGTTATCCGAGTTTGCACCTCATTTGGTGGAGAATGAGGAACGATGACGCGGATGTTTCTCGAGAGGTTTGAAACCCGCATCGTCGATCTCTCATTTCTCATAAATTTTCTCTATTCAGATATTGTCAATGGGGCTCGATTATTAGAGCGAGATAACGAAATACGTTCAACCGAGGACCATAACCGAGGATCATACAAGAAGATAGCGATCCATCGAATAATGATAACCAAGTGGAGAAAGAAGAATACGGACAAAGGCGGTAACCTACTCCGGTGTAATCGTGGCCATGAAAATAGAAGAAGCGAGTCGGGAGGAGATTTTAAAAGAGGAGATTCAATAACGACCATTTGAAGACGCTACCGCCAAGAGCAACTAGTTCCAAGGGAGAAGAAAGACCATCTATCGTATGTTACAAATGCGGAAAGAGGACATATCATTGAACCGCCCACAACAGTTTAAGGTATGCTATAATTGTGGAAAAGAAGGACATATCGCTTTCGAGATTATACGATATCGAAACCCAGTCCAATGAAATGGTGACTCAAAAGGATGTCCCGGAAAAAGTCAAAGTCAACGATTCTGGAAGAAGCGTTTATCGTGGCCGGTCAATCGAATCGAGAACCCGAACGAAGTTAGCACAAAGTTAGTTAATTATAAATTCTTGCGAAGTTTATACCTTACTAGAATCTGGGTTCTACCCATTCTTTTATCTCTCTTGCTTTACGCTCAACGTTTGAACTTGACTACTGGAGAAATTAGACTTTGACCTATTTATGAAGACTCAGATTAGGAGAAACTTTCATTACATCCGTTGTTTAGAAATCTTGCTTGATTCGAGTTGGCACTATCACATTATCTCGTTAACCTTATTTCGTAGAGATATTTGCTTTTGATGTGATTTTAAGGTTAACTACTCATCATGCCAAATTGATTGCTTTTGTAAGGTTGTTAGTTTTCATATTCCTAAGCAACCCGTTATTCAATTCAAGCAATCAAACCATTGTAGTCAAACATTTTCATATCAAGCCATGAAGTCATTCGTTTATTACGAATGTCAAGTTTTCTTAGTCCATGTTATGGATTTGAATAAAGACACGCCGATTTGAATAATATTCCTGTTGTTATTGATTTTTCCCGACGTATTTCAAGAATTTCTTGGCTTACTCCTAAAGCCCGATATTAAATTTTGTATCGACTTTGAACCCAGATGACAAAACTCATTTCTAAAATCTCAAATCGAATGGCTCTATTGAACTTGTGGAGTTAAAAATTCAACTATAAATTTGGTACACGAGCCTTTATCTGGTGACTTCCTTTGTGGAATGCACCGAAGACAGACTCTCCATAAGGGACACCATATTCGTGCGATAGTAAACTGATAGGTGTCATTATAACGTCTTTATCCAAGGTTGGGATATGAGTCACAGATTGAGAACAACCTAAGTCGATGTCGAAATACGTAGCTTTCAGGCTTAGTTGGTTATTATCGGAGATTCGTTGAAGGATATTCTCGAATCGCTATTCCATTAACGCAATTTGACTCGTAGAGATACAAAATTCGAATGGAGCAAGGAATGTGGGAAGAGCTTTGAAGAACTCAAGAGGAGACTCATTTCAAAGACATGTTCGACCATGCCATCCTCGAAAAGAGCGTGGTAGTTGGCGTGTTGAGTAGAAGATCGTATACAAGTCTGAGTACGATATTATCAAAGACTCATTTCAGTATAATTTACAAATAATAGAGATGGAGATGAAAACTCTAGTTACCCACGTGATGATATACGAGTATAATCGACTTTTAATCGATAAAGTTAAAGTTGTTCAAGCTACACACCGAGTGATGAATTTGAAGAAGGAGGTGGAAGAAGTTGTTATTTCAAAAGCGAGAGAATCGGTGAGGTGAGGAAAGCTCAAACCTTCGATTTATTAATCCATTTAAAATTCTCGATCGAATAGGAACTGTGGCCTATAGACTCGCTTTTACCGCCAAGTATGACGCAGCATGTTCATAAAGTTTTTCACGTGTCGATGTTAAGTAAATATGTGGACGACCAACTACGCTATTGAGTTAGAACCGGATGAGATAGTCAAAGACTTAACGTCTGAGGAGGTACTGTCAAGATCTTGGATAGAAAGAACATGTCCTATGTACTGAGGTTATACCACAAGTTAAAGTTTTGTGGAGAAACCATGCTATTGAAAAAATGACACGGAGTTGGAAACGAAAATGAAAGCGAGGTATTCTCATCTTTTGAAAACACTGTGTACGTACGTCAATTTCGAGGACGAAATTTCATAAGGAGGGGAGGTTGTAAGACCCCAAATTATTAATAAATGAAATTTATTTTCCTCTATTTATTATTTTGAAATAGTAAGGGTTGATTTGATTAATGTGGTTAGTTATGGGTAAAATGCGCAAATATTTTAAATAAGCAAGTGGTGATAAAATATTCATTATTGTCGGGGAATATTCGTTTGGTGGTCGGGAATATTAAATCTTTCGGGAATATTCGATGACTGACAATGGAGTCTTTTGTAGGCCCCATAACGGAAAGCGATTGGATGAAGAAACGAAAATATAAATTGTTTATAAATAACGCGTAGTTGTTACATCAAGTTATCTTTGTTGGAATACCCGATGGTTAAAACACACTAATACGGCGTTGTTGAACAAGAGTACCTGCGATTGCACCAATTATTGATTCTTACGTGAAGGCACTACTCAATAATTGTTACAATGAATTCTTATTCAATTATTTTTATTTTATTGATTCAATAATTGTTTAGCGTTGATATTTTATATTCTTTGTTGTTTGAATAATTGTCATTACACGATATTTTTTATTATCGAAGCAATAATTCATATTATCCTAATAATATTATTAGATAACATTATTGGCAATGTCTAGAAAGTTACATCTAAGGAGAGGTTTGGTCACCTAATTGCTGCGCCGATGAAGGAGAAATTCTTATTGAAAGCCCCTCTTCCCTGAGGCCTTTTGGTTGTCAATAATGTGATTCTAATAATATTTTTGTGAATAATTAATTATTGATTTATATGATGAGGAAAATATTGATTTTATGTGGATATAGATGGAGAAAATTTTTAAAATGACAATTGTTGAAAATTAATATTTTATCTTTTTCCGATAAAATAAATCATTTAAATATATTATTTTAATAATATATTAACTGGTGATATTTTTACAAATGAATGTGGGATATATGAGTATACGAGGAGGAAGAGTATTTTTGTTGCAATAAATGTTTAAAACATGTTAAACATGTCGGTGGACCCCATTTTTTGACTGAAATTTGATTATAGCCTCTAAAATTGTCCGTATGTGATTTCTTCGAATTTTTGTTTGGATTTTGGAAAACTTTCTTCTGCAAAGTTGTAAAGAATTGAATTTCCTATAAAAAGTCGCGAAATTCAAATTTTCTCTGATAAAATGGCTATTTATTATGAATTATTGAAGTTACGAAGTTCAAAAATAATTGATTTTTGAAAGTTTTATTTATTTTATTAATAAAAACGTTTTTTTATATGTTGTGGGCATATTTAACATGTGGATGGTGGCTGAATTCAGATTCAAGATGTGGGCGTATGAATTTTGTTTATATATAATATTATTATATTCAATTTTCGCTTTGGTGTTCTAAGCAATTTCCTATAAATAGGGTGCTTGGGTTAAAATTGAAAATCACACCGAAATCTGAAGTTTTCTCTCTATATTATCGAGCGTATTCTTGTGAGTGTTTTGAGTATACTTTGAGTATTGCTATACGGTGCAAGTTCAAGTCATGCTTTATATCCTCTGTTTCAACTAGAAATCTTCTTTTCGAGGTAAGGGATGTTATTTTCTTCTCGAGATGATACTATTTCTTCAATATCATTATCTTTGAAATATTGGTTGGAACTTTTTATCAAATTTGGAACTTTTCCATGTCGGAGTTACTATTCATGAGTTACTATTCACGAGTTACTATTCATGAGTTACTATTCACGAGTTCTTATTCACGAGTACTATTAATGAAGCGTGAAAATGTTTTTTATGTGGAATTTCTATCTTTTGGTGTTTGAGTTACTATTCACGTTATCTGGCACTATTCACGTATCGACCTTATTCACGAATACGGCACTATTCATCGAAAAATGAAATTTCTTCTTTTTGTCAAAATATCTATTCGGATACTAGCTTTGATTGTATCCATGTTTTGATCATTCTTGAATTTTACACCCCTATGATTATTTTGAGGTATTTTTGGACGTGGATAAAACAAAGTACAAATCCTTAATCCTTAATCCTTGTCATTTTGTTTCAATTGGATTCGTTTCTTTAAAAATATTTTTCATCATCTTCATTCTTAAATGATGATATTATGGAATATCTTTGGCTATAGTGCAAAGATGAATGATTTCTGAAGAATATCTTTGGCCGTAGTGCAAAGATGAGCAGTGTTTAGATGAACATGACTAATGATGAATATCTTTGGCTGTAGTGCAAAGATGAATATTTGATTCCGATATATATTGATTGATGTTACGGGGATAAAATATCGATGATGAACTTTTAAATTCATATATAGAAGATAGTAGTTTGCATTCTCTACTTAACTCTTCTAATGAATTGTTGTTTCCATTGCAGATTGTTGATTTAAAAAGCTGGTTGTCTATTGTATTCTATTAGATTTTTCCATGTTGAAGACTAATGATAATTTGTTGTATATTATCTTAGTCATAATATTCTTCTTTCGGGCTAGTTGAGCTCACCCTTTTCCTTTTTGTTCCATTTTTCTTCTCGGGAGGCGAGAATGTAATGAGTACTAGTCGGGTATGGAATGAAGGTTCTAGAGAGAGTTGTTTAGTAGTCCTCACCATTTTGTAAAATAATGTATCAATAATTATGATGGGGATTTATTTGCGTGTGGATATTGTGCAGATGGCAATATCTCGTATTTAAACTCACAGTTTATATGTTGTAATAATAAAGTTGTAGTTATTTACGTACCATGTATTTGGCGACTCGAAATGGGTTGGATGGAATGGACCTATTTTGGGGGCGTCATGGTTGGTATCGAGCTTAGAAGTCAAAACTTTAACCAACCGAGTATAATAAAGAATGGAATAACAAAAGAAATCACCATGTACGCGATTGCGATGTATGCATTATTCCAATGAATAATAATAACGGAACCAGGTCAGGAAAAATTTGCACCGATAGGATGATCCAACAAAATAATAAAGACAGAACCAAGTCCGGTGTAAAACACACAGACAGGATGTTCCAACAGAATAATAATAAAGACGGAACCAGATCCGGTGTAAAACACACATACAGAATGTTCCAACAGAATAATAATAAAGACGGAACCAGGTCCGGTGTAAAACATACAGACAGGATGTTCCAATAGAATAATATAAGAATGTCACCAAGTATAGGGTAAACCGCATGATACTGAGTTATTCCAATGAATAATAAGCAATGGAATAACAACAGTTCTCTTCATGAATAAGAAAGAATAACACCCCTTACATTAGTAGGAGATTGAATACTGCAGTAGTGTAGTAACAGAATGCTCTTCTTCTTTCTCTCTTATTCTCTCTATACTTTCTCTCTCTATAGCTTGAATGAATTCGTGAAAAATAATGAAGCACTAGGCCTCTATTTATAGAAGATTTCTAGTTTAGCACTTGAAATGTGAACAGGCAAGTGGCTTGACGACTGGTGATGTGAAAAGAAAAGTGGTTTGACGCCTGTAATGTGAAACGACAATTGGTTCTACGCCTGTAATATGAAACGGCAAGTGATTTGACGTCTGGTAAAGGTAATTACTATTGACGAAGGTAATTATTATTGACGAAGGTAATTACTATTGACGAAGGTAATTACTATCGACGAAAATAATTACTATTGACGAAGGTAATTACTATTAACGAAGAGACTCTTAGATGATGACATATGGGCCCCCCCATAAAATAACCAAACATACCACAAACATCTCATAATAGACTCTTTATATACATCAAGGATTGAATAAATATTACCACAAATCATTTTATTTTTAATCAACACATATTTAATCTTTCAACAATTATTAATCATTTATAACTTGTCGTCTCAATTATTGATTTAATAATATAACATATTATATAGATGATCTTTGTGACAATAATTGAATTAATAATATAAGAGATATGATGCGTGCGAATTATCGTAGCAATAATTGAGTATAGTGAGTGACTTCTCACGTAAGCATCAATAATCAATACCGGTAGTTACTTATGCAACCACGCCAGATTCATCGTACTTTTACTACCGGAAGTTCAATGCTTTTAACGATAACACCTCCGTAGTTATTTTCATAAAGTATTTTTGTCATTTTCTCAATCCGACAATAATTCCATTGTGGGGTCCACCAATGATTGTGTCGTCATACGAATATTCCCCGACCAAACGAATATTTTATAACAACTTGCTTACTTTGCAAAATTTATAAATATTACCCACAACTATAACATTATATCAAATTTACTCCATAATATTCAAAAATAATATTTATAGAAAATTCATCTTTATTTATAAAAGTTGGGGTCTTACAACCTCCCTTTCTTATAAAATTTAAGCCCTCGAAATTAGGGTACGCGACTGGTATGTCGAAGAGGTAAGGATACCTTGATTTCATTTTAGATTCTAACTCCCAAGTCATTTCCTCAACATCGTGGTTTCTCCAAAAACTTTGACTTGAGGTATAACCTTGAGCGTAGAATATGTTCCTTCTTATCCAAAATTTGAACAGAACCTCTTCATATGTCAAATCTTTCGCTATTTCGTCCGGTTCTAACTCAATAATGTGGTTCGGGTCTTTCACATATTTACGTAACATGGATATGTGAAAAAGCGTTATGAACACGAGACATACGTGGTCGAAAGCGAGTTTATAGCCACGCCTTCCTACTCGATCGAGGATTAAAATGGGCCAATGAATCGAGGATTGAGTTTTCCTCTCTTCCAAATCTCATAACTCCTTTCCATGGAGCAACACGCAACAACACATGATCTCCTATATCGAATTCCACGTCCTTTCGATGAAGATCAAGATAACTCTTTTCATTGATCTTGTGAGGTTTTTTATCGTTGTCGGATCGTTTGAATCTTTTCCGTAGTAGTCATACGTACCAACTCCGATCCCAACAACGTTGCTTCACCCACCTCATCCTAGCATCGGAGAACGACACTTTCTTCCATACAACGCTTGAATGGAGCCATGCCAATACTTGCTTGATAAGCTGTTGTTGTGGAAAACTCCACCAATGGTAAGAACTTGTCCCAACTTCCTTGAAATCAAGGACACAGTAATCATAATAGATCTTCAAGAGTTTGAATATTCCTCTCCACTTCCGTCTGATGCGAGGATGATATGCTTAGAAGCTAAATCATAAGTTTGTGCCCATAGCTTTTTGCAAACCAACCCAAAATCGTGAAGTGAATCTTGGGTCTCGATCGAAACTATGGATACCGGTATACCATGCAGTCTTACAATCTCGTTTATGTACATACGAACAAGACGTTCAAGTGTATAAGTTTCTCATATCGGTAAGAAATGAGCAGACTTGGTCAATCTATCAACAATGACCCAAATCGCATCTATGCCTTGAGAAACCTTAGGAAGACCGGTAACAAAATCCATGGTAATGTGCTCCCACTTCCATTCTAGAATTTTAAGTGGTTGCAATGGACCTTTTAGTACTTGATGCTCCGTTTTAACTCGTTGACAAGTTAGACACCTTGAGATAAACAACGTTATCTCTCTCTTCATATTGCTCCACCAAAATGTATGACGAATATCATGATACATTTTGGTACTCCCAGGATGGATTACAAACGGTGTGTTGTGCGCCTCCATCATGATTTTATACTTTAAATCAGGGTCGTTAGGAACACAAAGTCTGGAGTTGACTCAAATTATTCCTTATTCATCGATTCTTGCTTCCAGCATAGCACCTTCTTGCACTTTCTTCCTCATACGCATCAGCTCCAGGTCTGTAACTTGAGCAGCTTTAACTTTATCGATTAAAGTCGATTCTACTCGTATATTCGCCATCATCACATGGGTCCCTAGAGTCTTTAACTCTATCTCCATCCTTTGCAAGTCACACAAAATGGGCCTTTGCGTTGACAATATCGCACTAGTACTTGCATATGATCTTCTACTCAATGCGTCAGCTACCACGTTAAACTTTTCGGGATGGTATTGGATGGTATGATCATAATCTTTCAACAGTTCAAGCCAACGTCGTTACCGCATGTTGAGTTCCTTTTGAGTAAAGAAATATTTGAGGCTTTTATGATCTGTAAAGATCTCCACCTTCTCCCCATACAAGTAATGCCTCCAAATTTTAAGTGCAAAGACAACAGCTGCCAACTCTAGATCATAAGTAGGATAATTCCTCTCATATTCTTTAAGTTTTCTTGAGGCATAGGCTATGACTTTCCCATGTTGCATGAGAACACATCCCAACCCTTTGCCCGAAGCATCACTGTAGATGACAAATCCCTCCGAGCTAGATGGTATTGTCAAAACAGGTGCCGAAATGAGTCTCCTCTTGAGTTCTTGAAATCTCTTCTCACATTCTTCGCTCCAACCGAACTTTGTATCTTTCCGATTCAGCTGAGTTAATGGAGTAGCGATTCGAGAAAATCCTTCCACGAATCTCCGATAATAACCAGTTAAACCGAGAAAGCTACGTACTTCGGTCACTTATTTAGGTTGCTCCCAGCTTTGAATTGCTTCAATCTTTGCTGGGTCAACAGATATTCCATGACTTGATACTACGTGCCCAAGGAATGCTACTTCCTCAAGCCAGAATTCGCATTTCTTCAACTTGGCATAAAGCTTGTATTCACGAAGCTTTTGGAGTGTCAGCTTCAAGTGTTGCTCATGATCTTCACGGCTTTTGGAATAAATAAGGATGTCATCAATAAAGACGACCACAAAGTGATCCAAATATTCCTTGAATACTCGGTTCATCATATCCATGAAGGCAACAGGAGCATTAGTCAATCCAAAGGACATGACTAGGAATTCATAATGCCCGTACCGAGTTCTGAAAGCCGTCTTTGGAATGTCATCGGCTCTAATCTTCAATTGATGATATCCGAAACGAAGATCAATCTTTAAAAAAAATTTGGCTCCTTGCAACTAGTCAAACAGGTCATCAATTTGTGGCAATGGATACCTATTTTTGATGGTGACATGATTCAACTCCCGATAATCAATACAAAGTCGCATACTCCCATCTTTCTTCTTCACGAATAGAACATGAGCACCCCAAGGAGAAGTACTAGGACGAATAAAGACGATGTCTAACAATTCCTGCAGTTGGGTCTTTAACTCCTGAAGTTCAATAAGAGCCATTCGATATGGGGCTTTGAAAATGGGTTTTGTACCGGGTTCAAGGTCGATACAAAATTCAATTTCACGCTCAGGGGGTAGGCCAGGAAGTTCTTCGGGGAATACGTCAGGAAATTTATTAACAATAGAAATATCGTTCAAAACTGACGTATTTTTGTTTAAATCTGTGACATGGGCTAAGAAAGCTTGACATCCGTTTTTTCAATAAACGAATAGCTTTATGGCTTGAGATGACCGTGATTGATTTTAATGGTTTGGTCGCTTGAATTCGCATAATAAGCTGATTAGGAATATGAAAGCTAACAACCTTACGGTAACAATTAATTTTTGCATGATGAGTAGTTAACCAATCAATCCCTAGAATCGCGTCAAATGCAAGTATTTCAATGAAATAAGATCTACAGGTAGTGTGAGGGTACCAATTTGAACCAAACAAAACTTATAAACAGTGGATGTAATGAAGATTTCTCCCAACGGAGTTTCCACAGATAAGTCAAAGTCTAATTTCTCCGGAGTCAAATTTAATCGATGAGCGCAGTAGGAGAAATAAAAGAATGGGTAGAACCCATCAAATAAAGTATAGATTTCGTTAGAGTTTATGATAAACTTACCCGTGATGACCTCATTCGGGTTCCTTGCTTCGAGAGAGGTCACAACAAACGCCTCCTCAGACTACTGGGTTTGACTTTTCTCGACGGCCTTTGGTGCCTCCATCCTAGCTGAATTTGTCTTTGGTGAACGACAAAATTGGGCTAAGTGACCTTCTCTTCCACAATTATAACATGCTTTGACGGCATCATACGGTTGGACCGATGTACCCTCCCCTCGCATTTGAAACATATGATAGGTGGTCGTTCTCCTTCCTTAACGACAGTCTTTGGTCTTGACGTCTTTCCATCATTGTTGAATCTCCTCTTCTTGAAATGTCCATTCTTATTGTTTTGGCCTCGATTACCACCAAGTGGTTACCATTTCGGCTTGTTGATTCCCTCCATGATCGCTTCTCATTTGGTATTATCATTTTGTTTTGCCGCTTCTTTTAGTCAAGTTGACTCGTTATCGCTACTCCACTAATCGAGCCCTATTTACAACATCCGAATATAAACACGGTTTATGAGAAATAAGATGTTGACGTATCTCCGACTTCAAACCTCTTAAAAACATCCGTGTCATTCTCCTTCATTATCCACCAAATGGGACGATGGCCGGATAACTCCGCAAATTTAGCCTCGTATTGCGACACGGCCATATTGTTTTGTTCCAACTTGATAAACTCCACCTCCTTCATACGTATAGCGAATACTTTCGGAAAGTATTTGTCGTTGAATGACTCTTGGAACTTCTCCCAAGACATCTTCAAGACGGGCGAGTTGAGTACGTTTTACCGATTCCCACCAATGAATCGCCCTCTCCACGCAACATAAAAAGGCGTGAAAGGAACCTTTTGCTCCTCGGAGTATCCCAAGACATCAAATATCTTGGTGATCTGCTTTTATCCATGCTTCCGCCATAAGTGGTTTTGGCTCTCCTTAAACTCCGGTGGTCCCAGCTCCTTGAACTGTTTAGCGGTGACCACCCGAGAGTTTCCAAGTGTTTCCACCTCGCATTTTGACAAGAGCCGCTCTCGCTTTCTTTGTTGCAATCGTGCATAAAGCCCCTAACATTTGATCATTCATCATTTGGTCAATGTTGTTGTTTGCATGAGGATTGTCGCCTTCCTGATGCACATTATCCTGATTATTGATATTTGGTGAATCAACGGTCGCCTGTACTCCATTGTTATTCTCAACATTCTCGGATGTCATTTTTAGATACTTCCACAAAACAAAGGTTAATTAACATGTAACATATTATCCCTAAATTACGTGACCAATTAAATACCACATAAACTTAGGTAGGTCATACTAGCGAAGGAATTTCCGCCTCTCCCCTCCTAGTACTATTCTCACATCTTAGCCGTGGATCATATCCTAAGCTTTGATATTAATCGTGGCGCCCCAAAATTAGGTATACATCACCTATCTTGGGTCGTCGACATCATGGTACAAAATTCAAATACAAATTACTAATACAACTCGTAGTGTACAATACGACAAAACATAACTTGTGAGTTTGAATACAATTATTGTCTACTAGAGATTATACAAACTCAAAAGGAGTCCTCATTACAATTATTAACACACTATTTCACGAATAGTGAGGACTACTAATGCTATCCTTCGGACCGTCACTCCGCTTCCCGACTAGTCCTCGCTATGTTCTCATTTCACAAGAGAACGGTGAAAGAAAGGGTGAGCTCAACTAGCCCAAGAAGAAATATTATGACTAAGATAATGCGTAATAAATTATCGTTAGCCTTCAACAGTGTTAAACTGATAAAATATAACAACATCAAGTTTAACTGCAGCGGAACAAGCAATCCATTAAAAGTGTCAAGTAGAGAATAAAATCTAATATCTTTTATGATTTAAAAGGTTTTTCATGACTTTTATCGCTGGGACTCATATTAATAAATAATCCACATCATCGAATCACCTCTGCACTACAGCCAAGGATATTCTTTAGTATCACGACCACAAATTATCCATGCACTACAGCCAAGGACATTCGTGTATTCATTAATGGTCATGATCATGCCAACAACTGTCCATCAATGCACTACGGGTCAATGATAACTTTTACCACATCATTTGTAACATTATGTTCATGATTACACCGAATAATCCTCCATTCATAATCATACCAAGTCCATCTACATACTTTTCAGCCCCTGAGATGACTTTCAACATAATATAAACATGAGGATGATGACAAAGATATAAGAATTCAATAAAACAAGTTCAAGAATTAATTTATCCAGAACTAATAATGTCCAAATTGTCAACACGATCTTCGCTTTGTAGAGTAAAATTCAAGAATGATCGAAGAATATTTCCATGAAAAGATATCTTTGGATGAAGCGCAAATATCAAGGATATTCTACTAATTGCATGGAGTATAGAAGTCAAAATTTTAACCAACCGAGTATAATAAAGAATGGAATAACAAAAGAAATCACCACGCATGCGGTTTGCAGCATAGACAAAGTTATTCCAATGAATTAATAATAATCTAACCGTGTCGTGCAAAATTTGCAAGCGAGGATGTTCCAACAGAATAATAAAGACGGAACCAGTCCGGTGTAAAACACACGCATGTGATGTTCCAATGTAATAATAATAAAGACTTTTAAACCAAGTCCGATGTAAAACATGCAAATGTGGATGTTCCAATGTAATAATAGAAGAATGTCACCAAGTATAGGGTAAACCGTGTATATCAAAGTTATTCCAATGTAATAATAAGCAATGGAATAACAACAGTTCTCTTCTTCATGAATAAGAAAGAATAACACCCTTTACATTAGTAGGAGATTGAATCTTTAAGATGTAGTGTAAACGTAATACTCTTCTTCTTTCTCTCTTATTCTCTCTATACTTTCTCTCTCTTTAGCTTGAATGAATTAAGTGAAAATAATGAAGCACTAGGCCTCTATGTATAGAAGATTTCTAGCTTAGCACTTGAAATGTGAAAAGGCAAGTGGCTTGACGACTGGTGATGTGAAAAGAAAAGTGGTTTGACGCTTGTAATGTGAAACACCAAGTGGTTTGATCACCAGTAATGTGAAACGACAATTGGTTCGACGCTCAGTAATATGAAACTAAAAGTGATTTGACGTCTGGTAAAGGTAATTACTATCGATTTAAGGTAATTATTATTGACGAAGGTAATTACTATTAACGAAGGTAATTACTATCGACGAAGATAATTACTATTGATTGAAGGTAATTACTATTGACGAAGAGACTCTTAGATGATGACATATATAGGCCCCCATAAAATAACCAAACTTACTACAAACGTCTGTAATAGACTCTTTATATACATCAAGAATTGAATAAATATTACCACAAATCATTTTATTTTTAATCAACACATATTTAATTTTTCAACAATTATTAATCATTTATAACTTGTCGTCTCAATTATTGATTTAATAATATAACATATTATATAGATGATAATGTGACAATAATTGAATCAATAATATAAGAGATATGATGCAAAGAATTCTCGTAGCAATAATTGAGTATAGGTGAGTGACTTCTCACGTAAGCATCAAATAATCAATACCGTGCTACTATGCAACCACGCCAGACATCGCTTTTTTTTACTAAGGGTAGTTCAACAGTTTTAACGGTAACACCTCCCGTTATTTTCGTAAAAATATTTTTGTTATTTTCTCAATCCGACAATAATTCCGTTGTAGGGTCCACTTGATGATTGTAATATCGCCGCATCGAATATTCCCCACCAAACGAATATTTTATAACAACTTGCTTACTTTGCAAAATTTATAAATATTACCCACAACTATAACATTATATCAAATTTACTCCATAATATTCAAAATAATATTTATAGAAAATTCATCTTTATTTATAAAAGTTAGGGTCTTACAGAGACTATCATGCAACAATTTCAAGTTATGGAGCCTCGAAAAATATTATTGTAAACAATATACGAATATTATTTAATTTTGTGATTTATTGTATTATATTTTTATTTTTTATTAAAAAAAATTCTTCAAATTTGACGTCATTGAACTAAAGGACTGAATCCGCCCTGTATATTGTTTCATATTTTTTTCCCATTAAATCGATTAGCATGAAATCAATACACCAGAAATTCTCCTTTTGAATTATTTTAGATAACCATGGTGTCATATATTGTATACAACAGACTCTTGATTGTTATAATGTCAATGTTAGCCTGAAGAATTATTTGATAGATTTATTAGATCCAACAAAGTGTTGGATAAGGTGAAATGTGTCAATTTTATGGCTTGAAATTGTCGAAATTATCAGAATTTTCATATGGTCTCCTTCTCCTATTAGTGATATGACAAATTTTGGATCATATGAAACTACAAAGTATATGTTACCACCTCCTTAATAATTTGTAAGAGCCATAAACATTAAAGGAGAACACATGCACATTGACAATATGATTATTGGTCCAGCGTAATTTGGATCCAACCGAAAGAAAGGTATATATCTCTTTCATGTGCTACATAAAGAATGCTTTAGGATCTGTTTAAAGTATAGGTTTTTTTTGGGAGGTGGAGGTGGGGGTGGGGGTGGGGGTGGGGGTAAGAAGGGGTCCTCCCTCTATTTCCAAATTTATCCATCTGTCTTAATATGGCATTATTTCCCTCTTAACACATAAGATTTTATCTTTTTCTAAAAGCTACTTTGTTATACAAAAGCCAACTTTTTTTTTTTAATTTATATTTATTTTGGGGGGTTTTGGTGCAATTGGGGGAGGGGTATGTAGTCTAAATATCAAAGACTGGACTAATGCCATATGCAGCAAATTGATTTTGATGGATCTGGATCCCTCTATTTAGATATGACAATATAGTTGGTTAACTGTTGAATCAATCTATATTAATTAGAATCAAATGAATTGGTTAACTAATTTTATTTATTTGGGTTGGTTAAAGTTTGGAATCATATTTTTAAAAAGAAATATAGTTCCAACCCGGTTAACCATTTTTCGACCCATATTTTATTCTAAATCCAAATCAAAAGTTCTTTCCATCCATATTTACATATTCAAGAAGCTCAACCACCCACCCCCACCCCACCCCATGCCACACACCCACCCCACCCCCACCACACCACACCCCACCAAAAAAAAATATTATGTGATTATGTACACACCCCTTACCCCCCACCCCACCCCACACCCCCACTCCCACCCCCAAAAAAAATAATATTATGTGATTATGTATACACCCCACTCCCCACCCACACCCACACCCACACCCACACCCAAAAAAAAATAATATTATGTGATTATGTATATCTCATAGCATTACTTATGGAGCCTAAATTTCACCCCTTATATCCGTCACTTTATCTATAGTATATATTAATTTCGTTTTTTAAAAATTTTATTTAAAAGTCAAAACATCTTAAAATGGTTAATATGATTTTTAACCATAACCATATGGTTCCAACCCACATAACCCATATTAAAAATGTTTAATATGATTTTAGTTCTTAAATGGAACCATAATCATATTTTGAAAACCAAAACCAACCCATAACCATATTTTGCCAGACCTACCTCTATTACACCTTACCTCTAATTCTATCCAATACACTATTTTTTTAATTTTAAATAGTATAATTGAAATTAACACCGATCAACTAATAATACTGTGTAATATTATAATTTCAAAAATGAAAGCAATCCGACACTTGTTCACAATTTGATGAACATGTAAATTTTTTTATCAAAACTTCAATGGTTGAATATTTTTTAAACTTTTAATAAAAATATTTTTAGTGATTCTAATTTTTGAAAGAATTGATCCTAATATCATCAACTATTTAACAACATAGTTTGATCATTAGTGATAAAATTTTAAGATGTAAGACCCCGGCTTTTATAAATAAAGATGAATTTTCTATAAATATTATTTTTTGAATATTATGGAATAAATTTGATATAATATTATCGTTGTGGGTAATATTTATAAATTTTGCAAAGTAAGCAAGTTGTTATAAAATATTCGTTTGGTTAGGGAATATTCTTTTGTTTTAATATTCAAATGACGACTACCAATCAATGGTGGACCCTTTATGAATGGAAGTATTATCGTAGTTAGAAAACGACAAAATTATTTTTCTATAAAAATAACTAGAGAGGTGTTATCATTAAAAACTGTTGAACTACCCTAGTAAAAAGTACAAGAATATGCCTGAGTAGTTAATAAGACACGATATTGATTATTGATGCTTACGTGAGAAGTCACTCACCTATGCTCAATTATTACTACAAGAATTGTTGCATCATATCTCTTATATTATTGATTCAATTATTGTCACAAGATTATCATCAGATAATATGTTATAGTATTAAATTATTAATTGAGACGACAAGTTATAAATGATTAATAATTGTTGAAAGATTAAATGTGTTGATTAAAAATAAAATGATTTGTGGTAATATTTATTCAATCCTCGATGTATATAAAGAGTATGTTATGAGACGCTTTGTGGTAATTTTGATTATTTTATGGGGGCCCATATGTCATCATCTAAGAGTCCCTTCATAATAAGTAATTACCTTTGTGAATAGTAATTACCTTTGTGAATAGTAATTACTTCGTCGATAGTATTTACCTTCGTCAATAGTATTTACCTTCAATCGATAGTAATTACCTTTGTGAATAGTAATTACCTTTGTGAATAGTAATTACCTTCGTCAATAGTAATTACCCTTAAGTAAATAGTAGTTGTCCCTTCAATATTACCAAGAGTTAATCGCCTCTTGATTGTTCCAAGGGTTAATTACCCTTCAAGAATAGTAGTTGTCTCTTCAAGATTACTAAGAAAGTCATTTCAACCCTTCGTTAAGACTTCAAGAGCCACCCTCGCTTTTTCTATAAATAGAAAGCTTCATTCCTTCATTATTTCTTACGAATTCACAAACTCTGTAGAGAGAAACTATGAGAGAGAAGAAAAAAGATTCTCGCTACTTCACTTTTTCAATATTCATTTCTTTTAAGGTAAGGGATATTATTTGTTGTAATTCGTGAGGGTGTTATTCTTTCTTATTCATGAAGAGAACTTCATTTATTCCATTCTTTATTATTCTGCTTGGAATAACTCAGATATATCTGTGACATACCCTATACTTGGTGAAATCCTCTCATTATTCCATTCTTTATTATTCTGTTGGAATAACTCAGATACGCTGTGACATACCCTATACATAATCTGTATCGTGGTTTACCCTATACTTGGTGACATTCTTCTATTATTCTACATTGGAACATCCTGTGCAGTATGTTTTACACCGACCGGTTCCGCTCTTTATTATTCTGTTGGAACATCCATGCATGTGTTTTACACCCACTGGTTAAAATTTTATCATTCTGTTAGAATATCCTATCATGTGTGTTTTACACCGGATCCATTCCATCTTTATTATTCTCGTTAGAACATCCTGCTTGTGTGAATTTCACCCGACCGGTTCCGTTATTATTATTCTCGCTGGAATAACTTTTCTATCGCAAGCACCGCATGCACGGTGATTTCCTTTGTTATTCCATTCTTTATTATACCCAAATGGTTAAAACTTTGACTTATACTCCATGAAATTAGTAGAATATTCTTGATATTTGCTTTTCATCCAAAGATCTTTTCATGGAAATATTCTTCCGATCATTCTTGAATTTTACTCTACAAAGCAAGATTATCGTTGACAATTTGGATGTTATTAGTTCCCAATAAATTAATTCGTGAACTTGTTTTAGTGAATTATTATGTCATTGTCATCATCCTCATGTATATTATGTTATCTTTGGCTTACGTGCATAGATGAACTTAGTATGATTATGACCAAAGATCATTCGGTATATAATCATGGCATTGATATAAATGATGTGACAAAAGTCCTCGATGGCACGTGTAATGCAATTGATGGATAGTTTTTGGTATGATTATGACCGTGGGTGATTCTTAATAGTCATGACCATTGATAATTTGATGAAAATCCTTGGCCGTGATACAGGGGATGATTAGATATTGTGGTTTATTCATTAAACCTGAGTCTTAGTGATAAAATTGATGAAAACCTTTTAAAACATAAAAGATAGTAGACTTTATTTTCTACTTGACTCTTTTAATGGATTGATATTCAATGCAGATTAAACCGGTTTGTCATTGTATTTTATCGCTTTAACATTGTTGAAGACTATTGATAATTTATTCTCGCATTATCTTAGTTATAATATTTCTTCTTTAAGGTTGAAATCACCTTTCTTTCACCGTTTCTCTTCGGAAATGAGAATATAAATTTGGAGACGAGTCAGGGAACTAATAATGGTCCGAGGATAAAGATTAGTAGTCCTCACTATTCGCGAAATAATGTGATAATAATTGTAATGAGGACTCCTTTTGAGTTTAGATAATATCTAGTAGACAATATTTGTATTCAAATCATGATTTATGTCAGATTGTATACCTGCATGCTTATATTAATAAGTTGTATTTAAATTACATCTTACGTAGTAAGTGGCGATAAAGATGGGTAGAACGATACCTAATTTTGAGGCGTCGTGATAAGATAAAAAAATATTGTGTATTTGTAGATATCTATGATTCTCAAAAAGTTTTGCCTAGTTATTTAAGGTAGATAAAGCAAACTAGAACATATTATTTTTATCATTATATTATTATCACTAGTATATATTGGGCATGACCAATTTGTGTTTTGGCCTTATTATTTGTCACATACCAGTAGAGCACTTTAGTCATCTTCCATTGATATTTTCCTTTGGCTCTTCAATGAGTGATGGTTGATCTTTCAGTCAATGATCTTTAATTGGGGAGGTGGGGAGGGGGGAGGGGGGGGGGGGGGGGGGAGAGGGGGCGGGGGCTTCTTTCAAAACAATTGAACATGATGAAACAGCATCACCCACTTTTATTATATCAAAACAAACACACCCTCCAAGTCCAAGCTAGTGATGGGTCAGAGGTGTTAGCAGATGCATTGATTTGAGAGAGAGAGAGGAATCTTCTAATCATTTCTCCTTTAGAACTTGAAAAAAAATAAATTAAGAATAGAAACACCCCCACATCTAGTTATTGGAATCTTTTTGGATGATGTATAACATAACAGTGACTTTGAATTTCAATCTTAAACCTAAAATAATTCTTGATATTCCACTAATGAGAAGATAAAACCCAAACCTGAGATAGTATTGGTGATGTTGTCATCTTCTCCCAAACTGGCCTTTCAGAAAAAGAAAGGTGCAAGGATTTAGCTTCAAAGTGGTCAAAAGAAGTTTGAAAAGAAACTCCTGATGTTTCTTTCATGGTGGAGCCAGTTTGGTCAGGATCAACCTCACCCAAACCATCCTCCACCAACCTTACCAACACACACACACACACACACACACACACACACATATATATATATATATATATATATATATATATATATATATACACACACACACACACACACACACACACACTACTAGTCTACTACTAGTATACCATAATATCAAGATGCATGCATGTAAGAAACTTCCAAAAAAATTAAGCTGATTTTCCACTAGTTGACAAGAAATAAAGGCAAAGGAACATTCATCCTTTATTTTTCTCTCAAATTCCAAAAAAGTAAAAGAACATGCATATCAAAAGTTACAATACATTAAAAGTTTTCTTCAACATTAGCCGAGAAAATTCCTAAGGTAGCACATAAAGATCATAATAGTAGTCAAATTACTTTATGATTTTAAATGAAGTAACCAATCAAGATTGAAACTAACTTCTTTTTCCCTACTGTTACACAAGAATATGTACTTTGACAACTGAAAAATATCTATTAAAAAGTTGGGGGAATATAACTTGAGTAGACAAGTCCTGTAACAAATCCTAGTGCAACACATCCCAGCCGACGCCCCCACCCCCCCAAACCAAAAAAAAACTACAAAAATAATAATAATCTGTTAAGTTTCAAATTTGATCTCCATTAAAAGCCTTCCATAACTAAAGCCCAATGGAAAAGCAAATCTGTAAAAGAACCCCATTCTAAAAACAAAGGGAGAGAGCAAATCTATAAAAGAACCCCATTCAAAAACAAAGGGAGAGAGATACCCATCAGAAAGCATGCGCATCTCGTTGTAGCATACATGCACAATACCAAAAAAATTGTCTCGTTGCCACTATTGAAAGCTCGAAACTTTATATGAAACATACTTTCCAAGGACAGAACCCAGTCCTCACCAACAATCCCAACAAAGAAACCACAAGCTTCTTGCCAACCAACAATGAAGGAACAAGAATGAACACAGGACATGAAAACTAACATTTTAAAAAGAACTATAACATCACAACTGTTATTCCCATTATCAGTACTAGATTAATAGAGCTCCTACCATTTCTACTGCTTATTGCTCTAAACCTTGATCAAGATGAGAATTTCAAAAAAAAACATCTTTTCTTAGAATTGATATACTAAATAGAATCATTCCAAGTTTGATGTATTGTCTTACAATTAATGAAACATCTCCAAGTAAGATCAGACAGATACAACGCTAGTCATGCAATTCAATAAAAACCTAATTTATGACGCCATTGGGAATCAAAATTTTATTGCCATAAAATATATTATAAAGGCATGAAATACTTCTTTGAATGTATTATGGACTATAGAAACTTCCAAGAATACAGTTTGTCCTGATAATCGGTCATGATAACAAAGCACGGTTATTTTGCTACTCACGGGAGAATAAAAGAAACACGAAGTAGAAGAATGAAAATACTAGAAACAGAAGAGAACACGGAAGACACTGTAATAATGACTTATTTCACAATGAAGACGCTGCAATTGCTAGTCAGGGAGCCAGCCGATTGATTTTCCACGTCCTCCCCCCATCAATCTCTTTAGGAGAATAACGTAACCTGCGGGGAAAACTATTACTTTAGTAACAACACCCAACCATCATCCAACGAAATCAAATTCAAATAGTCTCCTTCATGGTTCCAATTCCATTCAAAGGGAACTTGTAGTGTAATTGTTGGATGTCAAATTCGGTCTATTTAATGTGCCTTTTAAGGATACTATCCATAATTCACATAGGATAAAGAAGTGAAATATCAAATGTTTTTAAATCCTCTAAATGCCATGTTTTCTAATGCAAATAAATTTACCCTCCATTTGGAACAATAAAAAAAATTACTGTATGGAAAAGCTTTTATAAGTACCCTTTTTCTCCTTATTTTTTTGTGGCTGCTATATTAAACATAAATTTCTTATATAGAGCACTTACTATACGATCCTGATCAGGGTCGCATTGAACGACAATAATTCAATTTTAGTACCAGGGGTTCATCAAGTGATTTTAAGCAATTTGGCTGAAAGGTTGCTTAAAATGGAGCTCAAGGATAGATTATATGATTTGGGTCTTCTAAATTGAACATTCAAGGAAAGTCAAGTCATCAAATCCGTGTTCGTTTAAATCTCAACAAAACTATGTTTCAATTTATGGTGGGATTAGCGTTCACGCAACCATGTGAATTTCCAAGCACAATAACGAGCTCATCAACAATCATGTGGCAACACAAGTTTGATAAGAATTCGAGGGCATTCGAGGTGGAATCTAAAACTTGGTGCAAATGATTGGTCCAAGTAAAAATCGAATTCAGAACTTAAAAATGATGAAGAAGCAAAATGGAACATTGACAAAACAACGCTGCCGCGCCAGGTTTTGTTCTACAGACGGCTCTGCCGGGCCAAAGTGGCAAAGAGGTTCTAATGAATTGGTGCTGCCGTGCCAGTTCCTAGGCCAAATGCAGCGCTATCGTGTCAGGCCCTGATCTTAGAAAAATCTGGAATGTTGATTGCACGAGATTTTGAGGGATTTTTCCAATTCTAATGTATTTAGGAATCATATTATTCATTGCAAATTGATTTGTATTTCCTTTTAAAGTTAGGGTTTCTTTTTACTAGTATAAATAGGGATCATGGTTGATGTAATTAACAACACTTGGTTCATTTTATAATATACTTGTGAGAATTTTCTCATCTTTTGGTTCTTCAAGAATTCCTAAATTATTCTTGGTTTTTCTTTGAGATTCAACTTCGACTTATCATACAACAATTTATAGTTGTGTGTGGCATCTTCTACCGCATCAATCGTCGATTTTACCAGATTCTTGCTTACATATAAGTAACGGGTCAAGGTGTCGGTGTCCATTCAACGCATAATTCCTTGCACTATCGATTGTACCAGGTTCTAGTCTCAATATAGGCGAAAGGGTTGAGGTGTCGAGCGTGTTCCATCGTATAACTTCGCTAGAAACGATCCAAGTGACGACCACCTTACGCAAGCGTGTCGTGGAGTCAATCACTTACTGTATGTATTTTACGCAAAATCCGACAGTTGACTGATTCAGTTTGAACTTCAAATGAGTGGTAAAGCTTTTATTTACAAATTACAAGTTCAAGCTTTGACTGATTGGTCGGTTGAGCCTTAAACGAGCCTGATCATAAAGTCTGTGTAATTTACATCCTATTAGAAAGGTCAACACTAAGGAACCATATGATTAGGCTCAAATTCCACCATATTTTATATACAGATGCAGATGCAACTTAAGCCTTGACAAGTGATCCAGAAATGCTACATCTCAAGCTGTATATATCCAATGAAACACTAGGGCCATTAAGAACCTACAAAAGTATCAAGTTATGCAAAAGTTTTAACTTAAATATATTTTAGTTACTTTCCCTTGAGTTTTCTATAAAGTAACAAACAAAAGTTAGAAGCTTCGTTGTTCAAATGGCATCATTTTAAACAGTACTGTCAGACCAAGTTGAAATGCCTCGCATATTCCCTACATACAAGGAGGATAAAAGTAGCAACCAGAACTGGGATAAAAAAACAAATACCTATCATGCAAGCGAGATTGTTGTCCTTGCCAGAACTCAAAAACTTCTGGTTTAAGCCGGTATCCTCCCCAATGTTTGGGTTTGGGAATCAAACTTCTGCACATTACTAAGATATCATATTAGAATTTCACATCAAATCCAGAAGTTATAGTTAGATAAGAAAAAGAAAGAAAAAAATGGTCTTCATACACATCATAAAAGAAAAATTGCATCCTTGAAAATGATAAAATTCACCACAGATAATTGATATATAAACTAGGCAGAAAAAATTTGTACTTATTAACTCGCATATACAAACATTTTACATGTGTAATGCATGCATTAGAGCTGCAAACGAACCGAACTTTGTCGAACTCGAACATGTTCGAGTAACTTGATCGAACCAATAGCAATGTACGAGTTCGGATCGTTTGGTGTTCGCGAACATGATCGAGTTCGCGAACAGTTCGCAAAACACAAGCTTGTTCGCGAACCCAAACTATGTTCACGAACACAAACTTGTTCACGAACACAAACTTAGAACTCTGAAGCAAAAAACAGTTAAATACACACCAAAAATGTCTTCTCTAAGAGTCTAAGTATTCAATCAAAAATTAGACCAAATATTGTAATCATCATTCATCTAAAAAGACTAAAACCAAAAATGATTACTTAGAAGTTAGAACTTAAAAGTTAAAAGTTAATAAGTACTTAGAAATTCTTGATTTACAAATATCAACAATCAAATATTAATATCGAAAAGCCTTTCAACTGTTCAAAGTCCAACCACTTCAAGCAGAGTCTACAAACAAATGATTATCAAAAACTCACAATTTAATATCAGTAATGTATTTCTTTTGTTGTCATTTTTAATTAATTTTCAATTTTTTTTACAATTTTTAAATTTAATATCTAAGATTTTCAATCTTCAAATTTATGTATAGTTTTTTAAAGTTTCAAAATTATTCAATAAATAATTTAATGATTATTACTCTATTATTGAAGTCTCGATACATACATTGAAGACTTGATTTCTCTATTCTCTATCTCGATTTGACAATTTCAATAACTCATGTACATGTAAGCAACTTTATTGTATCATTCTTTAATTAATGTCAAATTGTCATTGCATGATGATTAATGACTTTATATATGTACTTTATGACATGGGTTATAATTTATTAAATTATAAGGGATGTAAATTATAATAATCCAATAATTCAAAATTTTATGAAAATATGAAAATTATTTTAATTAAATTAGAATTTAGAGGTGAAGAAGTAGATATTATTTTTATTAATTATTTAATAAAAAGCTTACTTATAATAAATTATTAAAAAAAAAAAGATGTTTAGGTAATAAAAAAAATAACTACAAATTTAACAATTATTAATAAGACAAACTTTAGAATTTAATATGAAATAACCAATTATTTGTATTTAGAATTTTAGAAACAATTTAAACATGTAATTAAGAAATCCAACTACTCTAACTTATCGAACCGATCTCGAACTTACCGAACCGAACTCGAAATGTTCGCAACAACAAAGACGAACCGAACCACATGGTTCACAAATGTTCGATCGAGCAATCAAACGGAACACTATGTGTGAACTCGACTCGACTAGACAAGCAAGTCAAACTCGAACCGAACTGAACTCGAACCGGTTCGCGAACAGTTCGATTTGTTTGCAGCTCTACATAGCTTGCCACATAATTTGATTAAAAAGTTGGTTTGCTTGTTAATACCAGACTGGAAATAAATATTTCCGGGAAATTAAATCAGGTAGGTAAAACTAGCAGAATTTCTGCAAAACTGAACTATTAAAGATTGGTTCTCCAGCCACCCAAAATTAGAGATCTGAATTGCTGACCCGTTAGAGAATTTTGCTTCTAGTTCTTTGTACTCTTTATGGAGAACATCCCGTCCAGGAATCACTGTGCTCTGATATAAAACAAGAAAGTGGTCCAAGTGATATTTGCAGACATGTCATCTATACACAAAAACATTGAGAGAATTAAAGATAAGAAAGGTTAGACACCTGCTGGCTAACTATAGCCCCAAGCTGACTTCCTCGAGGACGGCTGTGAAAATAATGCTCAGATTCCTCGTCAGAAACTCTCTGCACCGACCCTTCCACTCTTACCTGGAAATAGAATGATGTTTGAAATGGCCATCTAGAACATTTATCTAAGGGACATTATTAAGTGAGAATTTTTTATTAGATAGAATATGAGGTTAATTGAATTATACTCGTGTAGACAATGAAAAATGAATACTTTTTGTTTAGATAAAAGCAGAATATTTTATTAGAGAAGAAAAAGTGGAACTAAAATGAAGATGGAGGATAGAAGTCCATCCAAAAGAAAATACAAGAGGAAACAAGTAAACAAATGAAGCTAGAAATTCTCTGGCAGGAAAAACATTTGAATTTGAAGAGAAAGAGAGCATTTTGAGACGCAATGGCGTAATTTAGGGCATACTTAAAACTTTTGTGAGGATTTCTCCAAAAGAGAGCCAAAGACTTGGTCAAATTATTTAAGCAGATGAGTCTCTAGAAATGGGCCACGACTCCAATTGCAGAAAAAAATTATGTATCACCACATATTCACGATGCTCAGAAGTTCAGTATACATCCAAACTTATTAAAGTTAGTGCATAAATCGTAGATGATAATTTAGTGGGCTCTTATTTCTTCTTTTCCTAAACAAGTATAGAAAAGGTCCACGCTTACAAAGCCTTTCCTTCTCAAAGCTTTGTTTGTATCAAAACGAATATTTATGATTTACCTGACGATTTAAACCATCCCAGTAAAAAAGAAGTGCTGCATAAGGATTTTCAGATAATTCACAAGCCTTTTGACTTCCATAATTAGTATACCTGCATATAAAAAGTATATACGTTCAGTTATTTTTATTTTTTTTAAAAAAAAAAAAGAAGAAGAAGCTCAGTTGGCATTGAAAATTCTTTAGCAATTTTATTACCATACAAGCTACACCACATGACTAACCAGATAAAGCCATCTTTATCAAATCCTTTCAGCAACACCATTCGTGAAGAACTGCAGCAAAGATTAGAAAAGATAAGAGAATTCTAGTTAATGACTAGTATTCACCTACACTGCTAAATGAGCTAGAAGCATGTCAAGTTACCCATTGCTCTGAGAAGCTTGAGATAGTAAAATATGGTAAAAATATGTTATGTAATGCTTCAACACTCCCCCTTCCACGTTTCACCTAAACTCTCTCCACATAGAGAGGTAAATCAGAGTGTGATATGGTGTACAAACCAAACAGTTTAACTGGAAATGGGGAACCAAATGAAAGTGGGAAATCCCAAGACTACATGAAGTCAAAGCTCTTATGTTATGTCATGTTTCCAATTTATTTAGAAGCTTAAACTGTTAGAAATGGTTTGTCACTGTGTATCATGCTTTACAAGCATTAGGGAACAACCATCTAATCTTGATATTACTTTCTCTCTGAAAACATCTAGAAGCAGAGAACAGTATAGAGCATTTCTTAATATCTTAATTAAATGTTGTATCCATATAGATACTTGTGAGTGTCTAATTCTAAACATATGACTACTTCAAAAGTTAGTGTGTAGTTGTGACAGAATAAAAAGTTATGATCATTGCCAAATCTAAATTGACAGCTGCTCAGCCCCAACTTATCCATGATCTGCACTTCAGATTCTAGGGGATTAACAGAAAGAACCGATGGTGGACAAGACTCAAAAACTGATGCAGCTGTGGCAATTAACAGTGCCAGCTTGAAAACACAGCAAGGAAATGTTTGATAATCTAGCAATTTCTGTGATTCAGGCCTTCTCTTATTCACATACCAATTTTCTTCTGCACAATAAAGCCATGAAATTCGGATAATAAAATATGGCAGATTTTCAAACTCACAAGTCATCTTTCTTTCTTAATACTCCCACAGTTCCACAAAAAGAGTACCATTTTGCTAATTAATTTTGTTCCACAAAAAGAGTCTATTCTTTAAAGATAGTAGTATCAAATAGCAGCACATCTTCAAGTTTGCCATCATAATATTATTATCATACCACACAACTAAATTAACAAGTTATGATTTTTAAAAGTATACATGGGAAAAAAAATATATCTCTAATATTCACAAATTTTGCAAACGGAAATCTTTTTGTGAAACGAAGGAAGTATTATTTTGTATCAGTATAATAAATTGTTACTACATACCATTTCATAAGAAAAAAATCATATGACCTCAACAATGTGATGTCTTCAATAGGCATGAAATTTTACATATCACAAATCTAGGAGGAAAAAGTACTTGAAAGAATCTGGTTACAACAAGAGCAAATAAATCTTTCAAAGGTGGATACTCAACCTAGAACCATCAGTCATACTGAGAAATCTAGAAAATGGTAAAAACTTACGGTTTGCCATCTTTGCCAGCAGTTGACAAGGCCATAGCATTTGGTTCCTTCAAGTTCGCTGCCACGGCATCATCAAACCATTTCTTAAACTGTGAAATGGAACAGACATATATGTTTAATACTGGAACAGTAAAGATGTTTTCTTATCAATTGTGACAACTCAAAACTAAACGAAAATTGTCTAATTATTATCAAAATGGTGAGGATTAACTTTTTATGATGCTTTTTTTCATAAAAGGACATTAAAACATCTTCACTCGTTTTGTAAAATAGATATTGAAGAGTCTCCAATTGCAATTTATAATGGAGACTGAAAATTATAAACAGTAAAACAGATATCGAAAAAACTCAATTTATTTTGCTAAATGGATATTTGAAGTGTACGAGTTGCAAGCAGTAGAATGGATATTAATATTTTCTCCATTTATCTTGTTGAATTAATAATGAAAATGTACTGAACTTTCACCAAACCAGCTATGCCTTGTGGTTTCAGATATTACATTAGATTATATTTGATTTGACAACACAAAAACAGAAGAAGTATCTGGTGGAAACAATGTTAGATTATGTCTTACATTACTCATACCTGATCGAAAGGGTCAGCCTCCACCTGATCCTCACGAAACTCGGGAGAAATATAGTTCTCTCTCAAAGTAGATATGTCAATTGCTAGAGCTTTTCCAATTCGAACACACATAGAAGTGCCGGGATATGGGGGAAGTTGGAGCTTAAATTTGTCGATAATAGAAGGTGGGACAAATCTACCACCTAGAAAGTGGTGCATTCCACCAAATTTCTTGGCACATAGCTTAGGAGCAGTTAAAGAAACCTACAGTATATCAAAGTCCAATAAGATGCTGCACTCAAAATGGAACATGTAAACTTTTATCCATGCCTCATAAGAGTACAAATTCAAATATTATCTCCCAAAATATTTGATACAAGTATGACACAAATTTGCATCAGAGACTTACCAACATGTCAGGTTTGATACCTTTACCCTCAATATCTCCTTTTTCAACATCCCAACCAGATGGGATATCAATAGAAATAATAGGTGAACCGTGATGTGTTTGATTAAGGCTTTGTTGATGCACCAGCCTATGGATCAGTTCATCAAAAGGAGGCCTTGGGGTACCTAAAGGATTATAACATAAAGAACTCAGATGAAGGGTAGGATTCATAAGAATTTAGAATTCCCTAATTAGGCGTACTTTGTAGCGGATGTTAGTTGTTGATATAAATCTCTAGACTGCTGTGAATATGATATGAACTATGGAAAGGATGCATTTAGCCACTGCAAAAAGATTTCAATTGGCAAAACTAATGATTTAACCATCTTGGCAAGTTTTACTTAATGCACTACTGAACTTTTAATTTTTCGAATTACGTCATTGAACTAATTATTATTTTAAAATTAAGTCATTCTGTCAACTTTTAAGTCACGGCCGTTAAATTTTTACCTACGTGGACGTTAAAAAAAAAGAAAAATAAAACAAAATGACATGGCCTATTTTTATTTTCTTTCTCTCTCCACTCCTCTGACTCTCCCTTCTTCAAACGTACTTTGTCATCTTCCTCTTACTTTCTCTCTCTTACTCTTGTCTCCCCACACTTCTCCGGTACGAAACCCCTTCTCCCCAGATCTCTCCCTACACCCCAATCTCTCACATGGACTGAAGATTCCCAAACCCTCCTCCCCAGATCTCTTCCCACCCGAGATCTCTCCCCAAACCCAAAACCCTCTCCGCCATCGTCGCCATCAAAACCAACGCCATCGCCGCGTGCAGCGGCTGCAAAGGAGGTAGACACACCACGAACCCTACCCACCACCACTAGTCCCTTCCCTTCCCTTCCCACCTTCTTTTTCTCTATAGCTGCTGAAAAACAAGAAGATTTACAAGGAAACAAACAGCTAAACTCAGCCCCAAATCCCCTCAATGTCTCACAAATCGTCAATGGCAAATGAACCCAATGAATCCGGGTTTTCGAATCCGGACCCTCTCTTTCTTTCTCACGTGGGGAACATCGGAGAGGATTGGTCGATCTTGATGTTGTCGCTGGTTCTCAGTCTCCGGTTGATCGAAGTGGAGAGAGAAATTGGTGGGACACGTGCCCGATCCGAACTTAAAATTGATGATTTGGATGAGATTTTCATGGAGGAAGAAGAAAGACGGGAGGTGAAACAGATGAATAACTCATTGGTGCTGGTTGTAGTTCCGATCCGGTGGGTTTTATCGTCGAAGGAATCCATTGCTGAAATTCAATTTCTTATTTTTAACATGAATCATGTAGTACAGTTTGGAAAATGAGATTGTTCGTATGGAAGAGATGAATTAATGGGAAATTTGGAAGATAAAGTTGTGATTTTAATTTTGTGGGTTGCAGAAATCTAGAAAGAGATATACAGAAATTACAAATGTTGTGACTGAGATTTAGAGAGAGAGAGAGATGATGATGAAGAAATGGGTTTAAGACGTCTCAGAAATTATAAAGTTGTTCCCCACTTGCTTGGTTGATGCCTATGGCATTTTTTTCTTTTTTTCCCTTTTCTTTCTCCTGTCCACGTCAGATAATAACAAAGAATTTAACAGTCGTGAACTCAAGTTAACAGAATGACTTAATTTTAAAATAATAATTAGTTCAATGACGTAATTTGAAAAATTAAAAATTCAGTAGTGTATCAAGTAAAACTTGCCAACTACGATTGTTAAATCATTAGTTTTGCCGATTTCAATTTATACTTATCCACGGATCAATCTACAAGATAGCATAATCTGTGTGGGATATTCCGGCTTATGAAATAACAGCGTAAAAATGAACTTTAATCAGGTTTGAGCAACTATAGGAATAAGATAAATGAGTTTCATCGTATATATTTGGATTTGAAGAAACATTTATCCCTCGTACTTTGCAACTAGATATGAAACATACGAGTGTTTTGAAAACTTTCATTGAAATGTTGGACTAGGGGTTGCAATCGTGTCGTGTTAGGCAAATTAGTGTCGTGTCAAGTTATAGATATTACACTAAATAGGTCAACACTAACACTACCAATTTAATTATTCATGTTAATATGCTCAACACTAACACTAACTTGTTTATTAATCGTGTTGACTCGTTTAACCCGTCTACTACATAAATTAAAAAAATAAATATCATTCACTTATTTATTGAATTATAATGTAATTTATTCACCACAATAATATATATTTAAAAAAATGCAAGATAACATCCTTAGAAAAGTAATTATGAAAGCTAAAAGTCAATATTTAAGGTAAATTATAACGTTATATCATATTTATTTTCAAATTATTTTAAATAAACGTGTCTAATCGTGTCAACCCGTTGATTATACATGTTTGGCCCATTTAAATTTCGTGTTGAACGTGTCAACCTGTTTATGACACGGAAACTGTTTATACTCAACACTAACCCTCTTATTTTATGTTGTGGTCGTGTCAGGTTACCGTGTCAAAAATTGTCACTCCTATGCTGGACCCAATAGATTTTATCTAAGAATACAACAAATATTGTAAAAGTAAAGATGTGGGCACATTCACAGAAGACTAAGACAATATGTGTGACCACATTAGGAAAAACATGTTGCATGCACCAATGACTGGCCCCAATAGATTGGCATGTAAGAAAGAACAGAAAGAGATGATAAGGGTTTAAATCCAAAATATATTCACCACAAGGTTAGGTTTCAGTTACAAGAAGTGGGCATAAGTTGAAAACACTACAAAAAGAGAGAGGGTCAAAAAGGAAAGATCAAGTTTTCATGGGATTCAGTCAATTGTCTTGGATCATGGAATATAAGAAATATAATCTTATCCTTCAAATAAAGAGAGTTACATGGGTCAGATTGTAGAAATAGTAAAGTAAAGCTCCCTTTAAATACTTGTGGTAAGTGATAAACTGATAATTTCTTTCCTTACCTTTTCCTAGAAATTGGACTACGAAGTTCAAAGTTCTTCAACTTCTTTACAACAATTTGACAAGTATATCCAAGTATTCATTTTCAAGAAACAAATTCTGGTCACAAGTACATACAGATGTTTGCAGTAAGCCAGCACTATAGAAAGGAGAGATTACCATGAAACGAGAACCCAAACATTGCATCTACTAGTATGTCAAAGTCATCCGATAAGCCCAGATGCAGATCTTCCACTGAGAGGAAAGGAACTCCTACTGATTCCAGCTACAAAATTATTGAAATAGATGAGCACTTCTGATATATAATCTAAAGGTCAGTATGGTAATTGTTTTTGCTTCCAAATTTTTGCTTATGCTCCACATTTTTGAAATAGTAAAAAGAAATGTTGTTCCTAACTGCTTTTGCTATGAAAAAAGTGGAAGTAAAACCTATTTTGACAGCAAAAAAGTGATAACACCAAAAACTTGCTTCTTCAAATTTGGCAACACATGGAGCTAAAATTAAACTTTATTTTTTTATATAAAATATGAGAAAATTAAGGGCAAATTTCATATGTCCGCTTGAGATTTACACGTTTTCTCACATCACCACCTGTGTTTTAAAAAGTTGGCACATAAACACCTATAATTGTGAAGTAAAGTGAAATTGTTAGTTTTTCCATCCAATTAGATGGTACTAGTAATGCAATCTCTCAAAACACATGAAGAACCAATCAAACTATTAAACTTTAAAAAGAATGCCCAAAATGCCCTTCTCTTATCCGAAACCCTAACAGTAATTGTAACCTCTAACTTCTTATAATCTACAGCAGCAATGGCCAAATGGGATAATATGAGAATTAAGGTAAATAATCAACATACAATAGGAGTAGATATGAGTACATTTTAACTTCTTTTTCAGACCCATAAAATGAAAACCAAATAAACTAATTATATCAAACTCATATACAATTAATGCAATTGGATTGAGTAAATAAACAAAATAGCAGAAGCTCAGAAACATAATCACTGTATACATATAAATTAACAATCAATGAGGACCTAAATGGAGTAAAACTCATAAGAAAATATCACACAAATAACATATATATGTTTGTATATGTGTGGAGATAGGTAAGAATACTTGGGTTACTGTACTGAAACAAAAAAAAAAAAGAGGAAGGAAAGAGAAGAGAAGAGAAGAAGAGAATAGAGGAAGGCCCGATTTACCTTAATGCTCATTACGCACCCAATTGCCTCTAATTTGCCTTGCGTTGTGGGTTTGAGTGGTGTTGGTGGAGCTACGGTTCGGTTGGCGGTATTGCTGCTGCGAGTTTTGGTGGTGGTACTGCTATTGAGGGTTGGTGGTGTTGATACTGTAGGTTTGGATGGTGATGCTAGAGCGTTTTTGGGTGGGGCTGCTGTTGTTGGAAGATGATAGGCCGCTAGGTGATTATTGTGGTCTTAAAGTGATTGTGGTGGTGCTAAGACGGTGCTCAGAGATATACATCTGATTAAGTTAGCTATTGGGTTAGGGATTTCGGGCTAAGCATTGGGGGATAGGGGGTCTGGAACTTTGATTTTGATTTGGGATTGAGGCTGGGAAAAGAGAAGAACAGACATAAAATATAAAAAAATAATAAAAAAGGAAAAAACACATATTTTGGATCAGCTTTAACTTTATGTATAAGGAGTATAACAATATTTGTACATTTTATTTAACAATGTCAAAATGGAAAGGAAAGCTATTTTTCACTTGACCTCGCAACTATAGGTGTTTAAGTGTCGACTTTTAAAACTCAAGCGGTGATGTGAAAAAACGTGTAAATCTCTAGTGGTCATCTAAAATTTACCCTAAAACTAATGTTAAAACAAGGTTATTGATGTAGATAAATAAATCCACTTGTAGGATGCTCCATGTGTACAAGCTATCTACTAAGAGGGGTGTTGTCTGGTCCCTAGGTGAGGGCACATAAATCCTATCCGCCGTGGGGACCTCCTCACTAGTATTTCCCAAAGGAACCCCTCACTCATGAAGACATGTTATCACAACAATTATATTATCTCGCTTGGACATGCCATTGCCAATGGAGTTTCAAAACGCATAACAATTACAAAACGATGCCTCCGTGTTCACAATTATTTCCCCAAATTTTGTAAAATTACCCTGAAGGTTTTACAAATTTTGGAAAATTCCAAAAAAGTCCTTCAAGATATAATTTAATAATGGGGATTTAATTATTCCAAAATATATTTTTTAATTATTTCAAAAATATTCCAAAATATTTTTTTTTTGTCCAAATCTCCAAAAGTGGTTATCTCAAATAGCAAGGGCCTTCTAAGAACAATATTCTCTATTTTCTTTTTACTCATTTGACCTTTCCCACCTCTTGGGTCACAAAGGATTCGGGGGACAAATGATGTGGGTAAAAATATCTACATGCACAAGTAAAGACATCTCAAGGGAGGGGTTATGTCCCTTGGCGAGGAGTACATAACCCTAACTGCCTAGGGAACTTCCTACAGCATCCTAAAAACACTAAGAATCCTAGACGGACTCTACCAAGTAATATATTGAGTATGTTCAAGGATACAATCTTAGGTTGGCACGACCAATAAACCTCCTTCCTTGGGGGGGGGGGGGGGGGGGTGTACTCAATGAGGATACACCCCTATAAATACCTTCCTCCGTTAATTAACCAATGTACGCATAATCTTAGCCTCTACATAGCTATGATTCGCATAAGGTAATTTTGCTAATTTTCTCGAATGTGGTTGTCACTCCTCGAAAATCTCCAACGGTTCGGCTCTACAGTTTTTGGCAGCATCAATTAACAAACACTGTTATTTGATTTTATTTTCACTAGTGAAAACAAGTAAGAGTACAAGCATATGGAAACAAAAAAAAAGAAGCAGATACATGAAAGCAGAATTAGTTAACAAATGAACCATAAACTTTCATAAAAAAGAAAAAACTAGACTTCAACTTCCATCCCGATACCTGAGTCACCAAACCAGTATAAAGAGTTTTCGCAGTACGTTTTGGATAACAAACAAATGGTTTATATCCGAAGTGATGTAGATGACGAGCAGCAACAAGACCATCACCACCATTGTTTCCTGGACCGCAAATGACTAGTACACGGTTATATTCACCTGATCTGTATACCTGTAAAAAGAATTGGTTATAAGTATACAACCACAATCAGGCTCTTATATCTCAAAAAGGTTCCTGTGCTTCAACAACGGTGCACTTCATAAACAAATTGAGATACTTTTTTGTTTCTTTTACAAGTATTACACATGGACACATGCTCCAATTGGAATTTGATTTCTACGTGACTCAAGCTAAGAGCGGATAGTTTATCCCCTATAATTAGTTATGAAAAAATAATTAGGGGAAAAATACACCCATCATATTTCTGATCAACAAGTACTTTAACCATGGTAGTCTTATTTTATGACGATAGGACCCAAAAAGTGTTGAGGCTGGAACTTACTATTACTTAGCTGAATGGTGATAGTTAATCCCCGAAAGGGATTGGGATCGTAGATAGGAGGTGGAAGAGTGATATATCTGGTGAGTGCTACAGAAATTTATCAAAAGGCTCCTTACACATCAAAACTACTTCCATTGTGGCGGAGTGGAAATGTACTGTTTTCCAGATAACATCAATACCAGTAAAGACTATCAACATATATCCATTAACATCCTACGAGTATTAAGACAACTACAACTAAGAGTAGAGTTCACACCATTCTCCACAATCAATGATACCTCCAAAATCACATGAATATACATTCTTTCCTTTTTTTTATGAAGCCCGTCATCCCCTCAGTCATAAATATTAAATCAATAGGCCCACTAACACACCCTAAAGGCACAAATTCTAATATCCTTGAAAAATCTATTGTCTAAACTCTAAACACCAGAAAGATAATAATAGCCAAGCACAATTCTTGTAGTACCGATGGTTTGATGCAAGAATTAGGTAACTATTTTTGGATATTTTTCATATATCCAGAATAGTGACTCCGTTCATTTTCTCAGCCTGTCTTGATTACCCATAGATTTCATGACCAGTAAAAACGAATTGATACATAGGCCCTCATCACTAATTTTGTATACTGACTCACATAAGAGACAAATACACAATGCTAAGTTGACTATCCTTTTCATGGTTGTTTGGTGAACTTCTAGTTCAATCAACTTGTATTCTCTTTCCTTCCTCGTTAATATTCTTATATCTAAAAAAAATCACCAATTTTTTGTTCCAAATGTTCAACCATATGTTATATTATTATCAATTAACATCCACTGATTCAAATTAACCCAAATCATAACCCATATGGCAAGCACAAGGAAACTCAAGTAATTAAATAATCTATAAAATCCAAATTAGTCTCCAGGAAACCACTCCACTAAAAGGTTTATGGTTCACATGAAATGCACCACATAAAGCAGTCAAATCTTTCTTTCCAGGGAGCTCAACGTACTTCCGATTATTACATCTTCCAACTAGTAAACTAAAACTACAATTAATTTGGAACACCCTAGATCCAACTGGTTCAATTTCCATCAAATACAACACCTTCTAGGGGAAACCCAGTCAATTCTGATGAGAATGTGTTCAACTATCTCCTCCTCTTTGTCATACAAGTATGCAACTCAATATGGCAGCCATATCACCTCCTAACTTGAATTTCACAACAAGATAACAACCAGGCAATTATAACTAACTTGAAGGAACTTTAACATCCCAAATGCATTACAACAAGAAGGGCCTTGAAGGAAACCAATCATCTCCTTACAAAAACTTTAACATCTAAGCTTCCATTCCTAAAAGAATACCTACATAATCTCTTCCTAGGCAGCCTCAAATGAAGTGATTACCAAAAACGATGATCTCATAACAAGATGCAGTCTTTGTAATTGCATGTAATAACAATAAAACATCTCTTTGTGCTATTTTAATAGGACAATGACACCTTCCCCACCCCTAGAATAAATTATATTATATATATATATATATATATGGGAAAGAAAACATGTGGCTTGTCATAGCCAAACTTGGCTATAGATGCGTTCATTTATTAATGGCATCTTT
Organism: Panax quinquefolius; assembly: GCA_020205615.1. NCBI lineage: Eukaryota > Viridiplantae > Streptophyta > Magnoliopsida > Apiales > Araliaceae > Panax > Panax quinquefolius. The sequence goes on along the minus strand of CM035170.1, from coordinate 74,983,757 downwards.
GCCTTTCCATCACTTTCATTAATGGCATTATTGAAATTTCCCTGTTGTATTACCCAATAGGTCCCAATACTAACCACCTGGAGAATTCAAAATTCATGAACTTTACATAATATCATTATTTTCAAACAACAAACTGAAGTACAACTTATCCACCACTTACCTCTGCTATAGCCGAGGCAACACTCAAACCAGCCAATTCCTACAAATACAATTGCATTCCATTATTAATTAACAATACCACTTGAGAGAGTTGTTGTATTAGAAAGCTTGAAATTCCGAAAACACTAACCATTAGCTGATCAACGCTAAACCCTAAAGGACCCATGAGAATCTCATCGATCTCACCAGCTTCTTTCTGCGATAAATACGATACAGAATTCGAATTCTGTATACTCTGAATTGATGAAACCAATTTACTCGCCATTCCTCTGTCTTCACCAGAGCTCCGACAGAAATCTCGAGATTCGGACCTCAAATTTGGACCCTAAAAAACCTAAAAAAACATCAGTCACGTGTGCAGTTATTTTGGCAAATACACTGTATATCATATATTATACATACTACTCCATAAATGTATATAGAGGGAAATAATTACCGAGAAGAGAGTGGGAGGAGGGTTATGGAGAACGCGAGAGTAATTGAGAATGGAGGAGTTGCCGTTGATAACAGTGAAAGAAAGTAATTGGGTGAGAAAATATGTCATTGTTTTGCTTTTCCGCAACAGTGGAAACATTTTATTACTACCGTTTGAAACATATGAATTTTGGGATTTTGAATTTGTGTTCTTCAAAAAAAAAAGTGCATAATTTATATTTCCCCCCATTGTATTATATATTTATTTCATTCCAATGCACATAGTAACAGAACTACAGAAGGGAGTGCCCGGGAATAACTTATAAGTGGGTCAAATTATCTTATGAGTTATTTTTATGAGTTGTTTTCTATTGTTGATGTGTTTAAAAATAATTTATTTTTTTATTTATAAGTTATTTTTGATAAATAATATATTTTGACTTATTTAAAAATGATTAATAAATCATTTTTAATAAGCATGATTGATCAAATATAATAACAATTTTATTCTTTTCTATTTTTCTAAATGACATCTTTATCCTCACTCCTCCCCTCTATTGTTGGAAATAGGATTTGATAACATTAAATATTAGAGCATTTTGAGGCTCAATTAAATGAGGGACCCAGATTCCGAAAATGTCGGGTCTTTGCACCAATGTGTTCTCCTTCATGAGGAGTATAACTTGGTATATTTGTGTGTTCAAATTCATTAAGAATTGAACGAGAAAATTGACTCCAAAGTCACCTACTTGAAGTTGTAAATTGCAAAAGTCCCATAAGGCATTAGTAGAAAAAACGAAAGAACATATATATGGGATGTTTGCTCAATGGGAAGGTGTGGCGCCCCAAAATTAGGTATATATCACCCATCCCGAAGTCGCCAGATACATGTGCATGTAATTCAAATACAACTTAATTATACAACTTAAGAACTATCAAGTTTAATCTGCAATGAACAAGCAATTCATTAGAAGAGTCAAGTAGATAATAAAATTTACTATCTTTTATGATTTAAAAGGTTTTTCATCACTTTTATCACCGAGACTCGACAATAAATAATCCACATCATCGAATCACCCCGCACTACTACGGCGAGGATATTCTTTAAGATCACGACCACAATTATCCATGCACTACGGCCAAAAAATATTTGTGTATTTATTAATGGTCATGATCATGCCAACAACAATTCCATTAATGCTACTACGGTCAATGAGGACTTTTACCACATCATTTGTAACATTACTGGCCATGATTACAATCAATAATCTCTCGGTCATAATCATACCAAGTCCATCTACGCACTATGCGCCATATACGACTTTCAAAAATATAAATATGAGGATGATGACAATGATATAAGAATTTAATAAAACAAGTTCAAGAATTAATTTGTCCAAGAACCAATAACGTCCAAATTGTCAACACGATCGCTTTGTAGAGTAAAAAATTCAAGAATGCTCGTAAGAATATTTTCATGAAAAGATATTTGGATGAAGCGCAAATATCAAGGATATTCCACTAATTTTATGGAGTATAGAAGTCAATGTTTTAATCAACCGAGTATAATAAAGAATGGAATAACAAAAGAAATCACCACGCATGCGATATTTCGCATGTATGTTATTCCAACAGAATACTAAATAACTTAACTAGGTCGTGCAAAATTAACCGATGCTGATGTTCCAATGTAATAATAAAGAATGGAATAACAACAAATCACCATGCATGCAGATTTATAAAACAAAGTTATTCCAATGTAATACTAATAAGGATTTTAATCGGTCCCATGAAAAACATGTGCATGACGATATTCCAATGTAATAATAATAAAGATTTTAACCCGCATCCGCCAGAAAACGCATGATGTGATATTCCAATGTAATAATAAAGACGGATCGAATCAGCGTAAAACGCATGCATACGATGATATTCCAAATGTAATAGTAAAGACGGGATAATAGAAGAATGTCACCAAGTATAGGGTAGCCCACGATATACAAAGTTATTCCAATGTAATAATAAAGAATGGAATAACATAAGTTCTCTTCATGAATACAAAAGAATAACACCTCTGCATTTAGATTTAGTACAACAAATAATATTCCCTACCTTAAGAAGAAGAGTAATCGGATATATAAGTAGTGAAGTAGCGTATACTTTTTCTTTCTCTCTCTATAGTTTATCTCTCGGTGAATTCGTAAGAAAATAATGAAGGAATGAACTTCTATTTATAGAAAAATGGATCGCATAAGAACTAACTCATGAACGGTCCGATTGATTTACTTTAATCTGACGGTCCATATTTAAAGCAAAATCTTTTAAATAAAATATAATATATTCTATTTATAATCTAATAAAACGAATAACTTTTATAAAAGATTTTACTATGCAAACACTATGCAGCACTATGCAAACACTATGCATAATAAAATAAAATATATTCTAATTATTGTCTAATAAAATGTATAACTTTATAAAAGTATTCTGCTTTTATATAAAAAAATTTTATTATGCAAAACACTATGTAGACACTTATGCAACACTATGCATAATAGAATATAATATATTCTATTTATAGAATAACTTTGTAAAAAGTATTCTGCTTTTATATAGAAGATTTTCTCAGATTATTACATTAATAATACCAACAAAAAACCGAGTGACTTATCATGTAAGCATCAATAATTAATATTATGTGCTACTATGCAACCACGCCAGACATCAGCATTTTTTTAACACCGGGTGTTTCAACAATTAACTGTAAAACTTCCACCGTTATTTTCATAAAGTATTTTTTTATTTTCTCAATCCGACATTAATTCCGCTTGTCCACCAATGATGATTGTCTTGGTTGCATTTAATATTCCTCGTTAAAACGAATATTCCCCACCAATCGAATATTATATAACAACTTGCTTACTTTGCAAAATTTATAAATATTATCCACAACTATAATATTATATCAATTTCACTCCATAATATTCAAAAATAATATTTATAGAAAATTCATCTTTATTTAAAAAGTTGGGGTTTTACAATCTCCCCTTCTTATGAAATTTTGCCCTCGAAATTAGGGTACGTACGTACTTGGTATATCGAAGAGGTAAGGATACCTTGATTTTATTTCAGATTCTAACTCCCAAGTCATTTCCTCAACATCGTGGTTTCTCCACAAAACTTTGACTTGAGGTATAACCTTGGAGCGTAGAATATGTTCCTTCTTATCCAAGATTTGAACAGGAACCTCTTCATACATCAAATCTTCCGCTATTTTGTCCGGTTCTAACTCAATAATGTGGTTCGTGTCTTTCACATATTTACGTAACATGGATATGTGAAAAACGTTATAAACACGAGACATACTTGGCAGTAAAGCGAGTCTATAGCCACAGTCCTACTCGATCAAGGATTAAAATGGGCCGATGAATCGAGAATTGAGCTTTCTCTCTTTCCAAATCTCGTAACTCCTTTCCATGGAGCAACACGTAACAACACACGATCTCCTATATCGAATTCCACGCCCTTTCGATGAAGATCAACATAACTCTTTTAATCGATCTTGTGAGATTTTTATACGTTGTTTGGGATCGTTTGAATCTTTTCCGTAGTCATACGTATCAACTCGTCCCCCAACAACGTTGCTTCACCCACCTCATCCCAACATACCGGAGAACGACACTTTTTCCATACAACGCTCGAATGGAGCCATGCCAATACTTGCTTGATAATTGTTGTTGTAGGAAAACTCCACCAATGGTAAGAACTTGTCCCAACTTCCCTTGAAGTCAAGGACACAGAGTCTTAATAGATCTTCAAGAGTTTGAATCGTCCTCTCCGACTGCCCGTCCTTCTGAGGATGATATGCCGAGCTAAATCGTAAATCTGTGCCCATAGCTTTTTGCAAACTAACCCAAAATCTTGAAGTGAATCTTGGGTCTCGATCAGAAACTATGGATACTGGCATACCATGCAATCCTACAACCTCGTTTATGTACATAGGAGCAAGAAGTTCAAGTGTATAAGTTTCTCGTATCGGTAAAAAATGAGCAGACTTGGTCAATCTATCAACAATGACCCAAATCGCATCTATGTCTTGAGAAACTTTAGGAAGACCGGTAACGAAATCCATGGTAATGTGCTCCCACTTCCATTCTGAAATTTTAAGTGGTTGTAATGGACCTTTTGGTACTTGATGCTCCGCCTTGACTCGTTGACAAGTTAGACACCTTGAGATAAACAGAGCTATCTCTCTCTTCATATTTCTCCACCAAAATGTATGACGAAGATCACGATACATTTTGGTACTCCCAAGATGGATTGCAAACGGTGTGTTGTGTGCCTCCATCATGATTTTATACTTTAACTCAGGATCGTTAGGAACACAAAGTTTGGAGTTGACTCGAAGTATTCCTTCATCATCGATTCTTACTTCCTAAGATCGCACCTTCTTGCACTTTCTTCCTCATATACGCATCGACCCGGATTCAGAATTTGAGCGACTTTAATTTTATCAATTAAAGCCTGTTCTACTCAGATATTCGCCATCATCACACGTGGGTCCTGAGTCTTTATCTCTATCTTCATCCTTTGCAAGTCATACAAAATGGGCCTCATATTAACAATATTGCACTCGTGACCAAGATATGATCTTCTACTCAATGCGTCACCTACCACGTTAAACTTTTCAGATGGTATTGATGGTATGATCATAATCTTTCAACAGCCAAGCTAACGCCATTGTCGCATGTTGAGTTCCTTTTGAGTGAAGAAATATTTGAGGCTTTTATGATCCGTAAAGATCTCCATTTTCTCCCCATACAAGTAATGCCTCCAAATCTTTAGTGCGAAGACAACAGCTGCCAACTCTAGATCATGAGTAGGATAATTCCTCTCATATTCTTTGAGTTGTCGTGAGGCATAGGGTATGACTTTCCCATGTTGCATGAGAACACATCCTAACCCTTTGCTCAAGCATCATCAGATGACAAATCCTCCCAAACCGGATGGTATTGTCGAATGAGTCTTTGAAATGAGTCTCCTCTTGAGTTCTTGAAAACCCTTCTCACATTCCTCGCTCCAACCAAACTTTGTATCTTTCCGAGTCAGCTAAGTTAGTGGAGTAGCGATTCGAGAAAACCCTTCTACGAATCTCCGATAATAACCAGCTAAGCCGAGAAAGCTACGTACTTCGGTCACTAATTTAGGTTGCTCCCAGCTTTGAATAGCTTCAATCTTTGCTGAGTCAACAGATATTCCATGACTTGATACCACGTGCCCAAGGAATGCTACTTCCTCAAGAAAGAACTCGCATTTCTTTAACTTGGCATAAAGCTTGTATTCACGAAGCTTTTGGAGTATCAGCCTCAAGTGTTGCTCATGATCTTCACTTCGCTTTTGGAATAAATAAGGATGTCATTAATAAAGACGACCACAAAGTGATCCAAATATTCCTTGAATACTCGATTCATCATATCCATGAAGGCAAAGAGGAGCATTAGTCAATCCAAAGGACATGACTAGAAATTCATAATGCCCGTCTTCGAAGTTCCGAAAGCCGCCTTTGGAATTTCATCGGCTCTAATCTTCAATTGGTGATATTTGGAACGAAGATCAATCTTTGAAAAGAATTTGGCTCCTTGCAATCGGTCAAATAGTCATCAATACGCGGCAATGGGTACCTATTTTTGATGGTGACATGATTCAACTCCCGATAATCAATACAAAGTCGCATACTCCCATCTTTCTTTTTCACGAATAGAACAGGAGCACCCCAAGGAGAAGTACTAGGACGAATGAAACCGATGTCTAACAATTCCTGTAGTTGGATCTTTAACTCCTGAAGTTCAATAGGAGTCATTCGATATGGGCTTTGGAAATAGGTTTTTTATCAGGTTCAAGGTCGATACAAAATTCAATTTCACGCTCTGGGGGTAGGCCAGAAAGTTCTTCAGGGAATACGTTAGGAAATTCATTAACAATAGAAATATCATTCAAAACTGATGTATTTTTGTTTAGATCTGTGACGTGGGCTAAGAAAGCTTGACATCCGTTTTTCAATAAACGAATAGCTTTATGGCTTGAGATGACCGTGATTGATTTTAATGGTTTAGTCGCTTGAATTCGCATAATAGGTTGTTTAGGAATATGAAAGCTAACAACCTTACGAAAACAATCAATTTTAGCATGATGAGTAGTTAACCAATCAATCCCTAGAATCACGTCAAATGCAAGTATTTTTAATGAAATAAGATCGACAGGTAATGTGAGGGTACCGATTTGAACCAAACAAGACTTATAAACAGTGGATGTAATGAAGGTTTCACCCAACGGAGTTTCTACAGATAAGTCAAAGTCTAATTTCTCCGGAGTCAAATTTAATCGTTGAGCGCAAGTAGGAGAAATAAAAGAATGGGTAGAACCGGTATCAAATAAGGTATAGACTTCGCTAGAGTTTATGATAAGCTTACCCGTGATGACCTCATTCAGGTTCCTTGCTTTTTGGGAGGTCACAACAAACGCTTTACCTTGAACTACACGGCTGATTTTTTCCGGGACTACCTTTGGTGCCTCCATCCTTCTTTGAACTTGTCTTTCTGTGAATGACAAAATCGGGCTAAGTGACCTTCTCTTCCACAATTATAACATGCTTTGGACGACATCGTGCAGTTTGGACTGATGTGTCCCTCCCCTCCGCATTTGAAGCATATGATAGGTGGTCATTCTCCTTCCTTAACAACGGGTGCTGGTGTTGACGTCCTTCCATCATTGTTGAATCTCCTTTTCTTGAAATGTCCATTTTTACTGTCTTGGCCATGATTACCACCGAAGTGGTTACCATTTATGGCATGTTGATTCCCTCCACGTTTGTTGTCACCATTTTGATGACTGATACCACTGGTATTTTCATGCTGCCGGCTGCTTTCTCTTGGTTGCATTGACTCGTTACCACGCTCAAATAACTGAGCCCTATTTATAACATCTGAGTACAAACATAGTTTATGAGAAATAAGATATTGACGTATCTCCGGTTTCAAACCTCTTAAAAACATTCGCGTCATTCGCTCCTCATTATTAACCAAATGGGATGCAAACTAGGATAACTCCGCAAATTTAGCCTCGTATTGCAACACGATCATATTGTTTTGTTCCAATTTGATAAACTCCACTTCTTTCATGTGACGAATACTCTCGGGAAAATACTTGTCATTGAATAGCTCTTGGAACTTCTCCTAAAACATCTTGAGTGAGTCAGGCTGGGTACGTTTTGCAGATTCCCACCAGTAATCTGCCTCTTCACGCAACATGAAGGTGGCGAAGGGAACCTTTTGCTCCTCGGAGCATCCCGAGACATCAAATATCTTGGTGATCTGCTTTATCCATGCTTCCGCCTTAAGTGGTTTTGGCTCTCCAATAAACTCCGGTGGTCCCAGCTCCTTGAACTGTTTAGCGGTGACCGTCCGAGAGTTTCCAGAGTTTCCACCTACATTTCGGACAGGAGCCGCTCTCGCCTGATGTTGCATGAATTGTATAAAGCCTCTGAACAATCCATCATTCATCATTTGGTCCGTGTTGTTGTTTGCATGAGGATTGTCGCATTCCTGATGCACATTATCCTGATTATTGATATGTGGAGACTCAACGGTCTCTTGTGCTCCATTGCTATTCTCAACATTCTCGGATGTCATTTTCAGATACTACCACAAAACAAGGGTTTGTTGACATGTAATATATTATCTCTAAACTCTGACCAACCAATTTAAATACAAAATAAATTTAAGTAGGTCATATTAGCGAAGGAATTCCCCGTCTCTCCCCTCCTAGTTCTAGTCTCACATCTTAGCCAGGGATCATATCCCTAAGCTTTGATACCAACTGTGACGGCCCCAAAATTAGGTATACATCACCCATCTTGAGTCGCCAGATACATGGTACAGAATTCAAATACAACTTAATTATACAACAGTCACGTAAAATACGACAAAACATAGGCTGTGAGTTTGAATACAAATATTGTCTACTAGAGAGTATACAAACTCAAAAGGAGTCCTCATTACAATTATTATCACACTATTTCACAGATAGTGAGGACTACTAATGCACCATCTAGGACCATAACTCTGTTCCCTGACTAGTCCCAGCTACGTTCTCATTTCCTGAAAAGAACAGTGAAAGAAAGGGTGAGCTCAACTAGCCCAGTAAGAAATATTATGACTAAGATAATGCAGAATAATTTATCGTTAGTTTTCAATGATGTTAAACTGATAAAATATAATAACTATCAAGTTTAACTACAGCGGAACAAGCAATCCATTAGAAGAGTCAAGTAGAGAATAAAATCTACTATCTTTTATGATTTAAAAGGATTTTCATCACTTTTATCGCTGGGACTCAGCTTAATAAATAATCCACATCATCGAATCACCCCTGCACTACGACCAAGGATATTCTTTAGTATCACGACCACAATTATCCATGCACTACGGGCCAAAAATATTTGTGTATTCATTAATGGTCATGATCATGCCAACAACTGTCCATCAATGCACTACGGGCCAACGAGGACTTTTACCACATTATTTGTAACATTACTACCATGATTACACCGAATAATCCTCGTCATAATCATACCAAGTCCATCTATGCACTACAAAAATACGTATGACTTTCAAAAATATAAATATGAGGATGATGACAATGATATAAGAATTCAATAAAACAAGTTCAAGAATTAATTTGTCCAAGAACCTATAACGTCCAAATTATCAACATGATACTGCTTTGTAGAGTAAAATTCAAGAATGCTCAGAAGAATATTTCCATGAAAAGATACTAGATGAAGCGCAAATATCAAGGATATTCCACTAATTTCATGGAGTATAGAAGTCAAAGTTTTAATCAACTGAGTATAATAAAGAATGGAATAACAAAAGAAATCACCATGCATACGATTGCTTCATGATAAAGTTATTCCAATGTAATACTAAATAACGAAACCGAGTTTAAACAGATATATCAAAGTCATAACTTCTCCGGAGTTAACTTCAAACATTGAACACAACTAGGTGAAATAAAATAGTAAGTAGAACCGGTATCTAACACGGTATAGACTTCACAAGAGTTTATGACTAACATACCCGTGATAATTTTATTCAGGTTCCTTGTCACAAAAAAACGCTCTCTCTTAAACTACCGGCTTTAGCTTGTCTGGACATCCTTTGGCATCACTATCCCAGCTGGACTTGACTTCACCATACGACAAAATCGAGCTAGGTGATCTTCCGCAATTAAAACACGTTTTGGATTGTTACGTCATGCAGTTTGACGGATGTGTCCTCTGTCCGTCTCAGATTTGAAACATATCGACCGGTGGTCGTTCTTCTTCCTTTGAAACGGGTCTTTGGTGCCGACGCCTTCCGTCATTGTTGAACCTTCTCTTCTTGAAATGTCCATTCTTATTGTTTTGACCATGATTACCACCGGAGTGGTTACCATTTCTCGCATGTTGATTCCTCCCGCTTATTGTCACCACTTTGATGGTCATTATCACCCAGATATATCATTTTGTCACCGCTCTCTTTTGGTTACGTTGACTCGTTATCGCGCTCCACTAATCGAGCCCTATTTACAACATCCAATATAAACACGCTTTTATGAGAAATAAGATATTGACGTATCTCCCGCTTCAAACCTCTTAAAAACATCCGCGTCCATTCTTTCTTCATTATCAACCAAGTGGGACGAAATCGGGACAACTCGGCAAACTTAGCTTCAGATCATGCGACACTGGCCATGTTGTTTTGTTGCTCAACTTGATAAATTCCACCGTTAGGTTTGTAATATTTATGACGCAATCAAATTGCAAAATTAATGCGAAGCGTGGTAAAATCGAGTTTAAAAATTTACAAACCATATACCCTTGATCACCCTTTATGCGTAATTATTAATTAAACGAAAAGATAAAGAATAAATCATACCCTTGAAGATCGAGCTTCCTCAGTACAAGTTCACCTCAATCCTTTTCGCTCAACTTGAATCCACCGGGCTTTGGTTCCTTCCTTAGATCAACGCCACCACCCAAACGTTTGGCCTCTAGAGGTGATCCACCAAGGAAGAATAAAATTCAAGAAGATGGGTGTTATGGCTCAAACCCCAGTTTTTCCTATCTCTATAGTAAAAGGGTACTCTCCCAACAATTGAATTATTACGTATGTTGTTAAAGTCAACAACCCATACCACCCATAATAAGACTCCTCTTATTTATAGATGTGGGCAACCCATCTTAACAATTAAGGAATTGGGTTTTATTTAATTAATTAAATTTTTTTTAATTAATTAATCTCCTAATCTTATTAGGGATAATTAATTAAATTCTTTTAATTAATTAAGCTCCTAATCTTATTAGGGATAATTAATTAAACTCCTTTAACTAATTTTCCTTCCTAATCCAATTAGGAATAAATGAGAGTACTTATATTAAATTAATTCCTAAACTCTTTTAGAAATTAAAATAATAATAATTGTAATAATATTAATAAGACTCCTCTTATTAATTTATATTTAATATTTCTAAAATATTAAATAATAAATATTAAGCTATTTAATTTATTCTATCACCATAGATTAAATTAAATATACTTAACATATTATTACGATTATGCCATTAACTTCTTAAATAATTATTCTTCCTTTTATGGTGTGACCCTTTAGGTTCTCCATATTAAACCCATAAGTGAATAAATCAATTAGAACAATTCTAATCTTATTTAAATAAATAAATTAAACAATAATGGGATTACAAGTCTTATTTTATTTAATTATATGTATTTCGATTCTTAAATGCAACTCCAAATAATGCAAATTAGAAACTCCTTTCTAATTTCATTCTCATTTTGGCCAAGACTACTACTTGGGTTGTCATTTATCTAATCACATAGACATTTCTCTTCTTTTATTAAGTGGTAGATTCATTTAATTATTATACCACCCTTTGATATACCCTAAGCGAGATGATCTCAATAGGATTACTTGTTACCTACTGAGAATTCCTATTGACAAATAAAACTCCATTAGTATTCAATCTATTCTCCACCACACAAAATGATCAGCGAGATCAATCATCCTCATCCAATGAGCCAACGATGTACCAATTATCCGGATTCACTAATCCCCAATTTAGTAATCCAACGATTGGGAACTATTTTAGTTTTAAGCTTTCTAATTTAGATCCATTAGAATGATCATCATCATTATTCTAAAAGCATGCTTTATCATCAAACATTTGCACTAAAGCCAATCATATCTTATACTCTTCTTTCCTAAGTGGCGATTATCCTCGCTTGTTGGATAAGCTTTAGTTAATGGATATGTAATGTTGTTCTTGAGAGTCCACTATCTCTATATAGTGATTTCCCATCTTCAAACACCTGCTCAAGGTAACACTTTACCTTAAAGTGGATTTCTATTGTCTTGGTTCATCTGAAAAACTTGAGTCATAAAGCCCTCTGTTTTAATTAAGACCCACCATGAATATGATCACATCCTTGAGTCTTAGTGCCTAAGCACTTTTAAGATGTTTTTCAACGACTACGTTGAACTTCTCCGTAATACGACCGATCAACATCAGTCTCGTATATTTCATTGCATACATGATAGTTACTCATCTCTCTTTTAGGAGTCTATATCTATTAAGAGATACACTCCGTGAGCTCATCGACTTTAGCATCAAATGAATATACATTCCTTGGGTTAAGTCGAAGCATCTGTTGTATCTTCATCTTTATAGATTTTATCCCCAATTAAGATACTCTTCCCAAATCATTCATAGAGGAATGTTTAGACAACTTTATCATTATTGATTGTAGCATTAGTATGTCATTCCTTATCCGTAGATATCAACATATAATATTAGGAATGTCAGTCCCTAATTCGTCCCTTTTGTACACACTAGAAGTCTTACCTCATCGAATGTAATCGGATCATCATCTTCTATGATGTGCACATCATCATCATCATCCATGATGAATCCATACCTCCTGTATCTTCTTGGGATTATTCCGATTTAATTATCGGTTGTGATCTAACAACATCTATAGGTTCCTCTTATTTGACTTATAGTGTTTTGTGGTTCTTTTGAACTCTTCAAGATCTATTATCCTCCCACTAGCCCCTTCAATGATAAACACCTTTATCTTTTGTAAGGCATGTTTCGTGAATGAAACACCTTTGCTAAGTAGTAATTATAGAACATATACCCTAAACTTACTTTAGATGTCCCACAATTCAAATCTTGTCCCAAGCTTATCCTTTGAAACCTTTTCACATAAGTTGGAACCCTTATCTTAACAAACTTAAGATTAGGAATCCTCCGTGTCCATAACTTTTATGGAGTCTTGGCCGGATTTTGAGGTTACCATTTTCGTGATATGCATTTCTAGGACATGACCACTGAAGGATACCGGAATGCTCGGTAAAAAATCATTATGCATCTTTCATTCCAACAAGGTCACGATTTTTTCATTGGGATACATCAATCAATTATCACTGATCGGGATGGTCCATTCAAAAACCATTTGAGATGATCTAGAAACTTTATCAAGACAAGTATTTATTCCTTGATAATCAAAGAATCTTAATACTTTGCCAATTTGTTTCACTTCCGAATCTTTGAACCTTTAAGTATAATTCCACACTTGTATTTCAACAAATACATACATTCAACTCTTTCGAATGATCATCTCCTTTTCTTATACTAGTTTGTTCAATTTTACAAAATTATTTTTCATGTAAGTCAAGTATACAAAATTTATTAAGTAATATTCCGCTTATACAAAACATTATTATTATAAATAGAAACAACAATTGTTCTTAATTATAATACCAAAGATTTCATTGTCCAACAATAAAATGGAAATAATATTTTTAATAAGAATCGAATAATAACAACTTATCGACTTAATAGATTTTCCGTAGTATTACTACAAACTATAAGTTTCTATGGCTAATGTAGCAACCTTATTACATTTCCACTTAGATTACTTATATTTGTTTAACTTTCTACTGCTTAATATTTATGATAACCAAAGCTCGGTATCAATACCCAGTTTAACTTAAAGAAAAAATTATTTCAATCATGAACAAAAAATCTATTGCAAAACTTCACTAACTTCTTTTTCGTTAACCTCTCGCAAGATGCTTCTCATTTTTTCTTTCCAAAGGTCTTATTGCGGGTATAGCAAACTCCTTTGCCATCTATCTCTGCTTATTATCCTTTGTTTAACTTCTTTTGAGATCCTTTATTCCTCCTACCAAAAGCGACTCTCAACATTTTTCATATGTTAGCAAATCAATGAGGTCGATATCTAGCTTGCTCATAGAAAAATTCACAACAATTGGGGAAAGAAGTCCTGATCAAACTCTCCATCCATGACAAAACCAACAGCTTGTCCTAATTGATCAATCAAATTGATTATGTTAAGAACTTTTTATCATTATATAGTGCCGTTGGACTTTCCTCACCATCAACTACTTAATAATGCGGGAATATAGTAGGAGCATCCATAGTTTTCATCTTGACGCTAAAGCTCGTTACTTCATGGATGCGAATGCATCGAGCCAACCGGTGTGCATCATCTCGCCACTTTCTAAAAGTAGTAAATTCTTCCTCGGAGGCATTTTCTCGCAACCAAATAGGCGTAATGACATAAGATAGCTTTTTTCACTATGAGAACTATTTTCAAATTCCTTAACCAATCCGGAATTAATTGATTCGATTAATTTAGATCTAATATGCTTCGAAGATAGTAATTTTAGACATTGTAAATTGCAAATGAATTTGTAATTAACAACATTTTAACATACATTCTAATTAATTACAAAATCGCTAGTGAGAATAAGGATCCCATTTCAAATGTATATATTTCCTTGTGGTGACACACAAACTATATATAAATAAATAGGTAGACTTTTATCAAATTACATCAACTATGCAACTCCTCTCTTAGATTATTTCTGATCAGTGGTACATCCGAATCAAAATTATCCAAGTTAATCGCTAGCACTCCATATATTCAAAAAGAAAATATCATCCTTGGTGACAAGTTTTCTTTATAAGCATCAAATGCTTTCTTTGAACGCTTAGGACTTAATATAAAAATTGAGGGGTTTGTTATTAATTTGTCTCATCTTTTTTTAGCGTATGCACATATATATATAAAATACTGCCATATATTATTGAACATGCTAAGCATGTTTGCATAATATAATATATATAAGATAAGCGTTGCACATATAGAATACTATATTCTACCGGATTGATTATGGACTTTTATTCTAGTTTGGTTCACCAGAGCCACCAAGGTGAAACTAAAAGGTCAAACCTCCCCTATAATATTTAAATATAACTATTACATTTAAACCTGCTCCCTTTATAAACGGTTTTCACGCTTCTCCTTTGATCTCCAATTTTCAAAATTTATTCTAACTATTCCTATTACAAAACTATTTAAAATAAATAGAAACCTCGATAAAGGGAGAGATAGAATTTACATTAAGAAAAATTAGAAGGCAAGATGCTGTTGAATGATTTAATTTAAAAACCCATACATTCAATGCATCCAAACTAAAATAAAATCCAATCGCGTTGGTCGATAATCCATAATCAATCCCATTTATTATCACATTACATCACCAATGCATCAATAAATAAATATTAATCTCATTAATAATAAACATTTAATATATATATGATATCGTTTAATGGGCAATTTAGTTAGTATAAAATTCATTTTGAATCAAAATAAACTCCTTTATTTTAATCCAAATTTAAATCAAAATAAAAACTATTTTATTTTATTTATCCAATTTTGAATAAAATAAACTATTTTATTTAATCAAAATTTTAATCAAAATAAACTCCTTTATTTTAATTAATTATGGAATCCAATTCCATGTAATAAAAAAATCTTTAATTAAAATAAACTCTTTTATTTTAATTAATTATGGAATCAATTCCATGTAAAAAAAATCTTTTTATTTAAAGGAAACACTCTGATATTAACTTTTTTTTCCTAATTCACAAATAAACTCTTTTATTTTGAATAATATGAAATCTATTTTTCATATCTAAAATAAATCCTCCTTTATTTGAAGGAAGAATGGATTTACGCCCCTATTCACAAATAAACTTCCAAGACATCTTTTCCATTAGTATTCTTAGCGAGCCATCGAAAGTTAGAATGATCATCATCATTATTCTAAGGCCAGAACTTCTACCCAAACATATTTGACGTCTTAAAGATTTCCACCAAAGATCTACGCCTCTTCACGCAAACAATAAAAGGTGGCAATGGAACCTTTTGCTCCTCGGAGCATCCCAAAACATCAAATATCTTGGTGATTCGCTTTACCACGCCTCCGCTTTAAGTGGTTCTCGGCTTTCCCAAAACTCCGGTGGTCCCAGCTCCTTGAATTGCTTAGCGGTGACCAATATCTAAATAAACCTTTTATTTGCTGTGGGTTGCCATTGTTTCTTCTGCCTTATGAACAGGAGCCGCCTTCGCCTGATGTTGCATGAATTCTAAAAAGCTCCTAAACGTACTGTCATTCGTCAATTGATCGATTGTTGTTGTTGTTTCTGTGAGGATTATCGCCATCCTGTTGCACATTGTCCTGATTATTGATCTGTGGAGAATCAACGGTCTCCTGTGTTCCATTGCTATTCTCAACATTCTCGGATGTCATTTTCAGATACTGCCACAAAACAAAGGTTAATTGACATGTAACATAGTATCCCTATATTCTGACCGACTAATTAAATACCAAATAAACTTAGGTAGGTCATACTAGCGAAGGAATTCCCCGTCTCTCCCATCCTAGTTCTATTCTCACATCTTAGCCGTGATCATATCCCTAAGCTTTGATACTGTTTGTGACGCCCCAAAATTAGGTATACATCACCCATCTTGAGTCGCCAGATACATGGTACGTAATTCAAATGCAACTTAATAATACAACCGTCAGATACAATACGACAAAACATAAACCGTGAGTTTGAATACAAATATTGTCTACTAGAGAGTATACAAACTCAAAAGGAGTCCTCATTACAATTATTATCACACTATTTCAAATAATAGTGAAGACTACTAATGCACCATCTAGGACCATCACTCCGTTCCATGACTTGTTCCAGCTATATTCTCATTTCCTGAAGTGAACAGTGAAAGAAAGGGTGAGCTCAACTAGCCCAAGAAGAAATATTATGACTAAGATAATGCGTAATAAATTATCATTAGCCTTAAATGAAGGTTAAACCGATACAATATAACAAACATCAAGTTTAATCTGCAGTGAGAACAAGCAATCCATTAAAAGAGTCAAGTAGAGAATAAAATCTACTATCTTTTATGATTTAAAAGGTTTTCATCACTTTTATCATTGGGACTCGACTTTAATAAATAATCCACATCATCGAATCACCCCTCGCACTACGACCAAGGATATTCTTTAGTATCACGACCACGAATTATCCATGCACTACTACTTAAGATAATCATATTTTCATCAATCGGTCCCGATCATGCCATAAAACAATTCATCTTTTGCACTACGACCAAAGAGAATCCATAGCCATAATCATACCAAAAACTCGTCCATCAATGCACTACGCCAATGAGGACTTTTTCCACATCATTTATAACATTACGCTTATGATTATACCGAATAATCCCTAATCATAATCATACCCAAGTCCATCTATGCACTACAGTGCCACGATGACTTTCAACATAATATAAACATGAGGATGATGACAATGACATAATAATTCAATAAAACAAGTTCAAGAATTAATTTATCCAGGAACTAATAACGTCCAAATTGTCAACATGATACTTCTTTGTAGCGTAAAATTCAAGAATGCTCAGAAAAATATTTCCATGAAAAGATACTGGATGAAGCGCAAATATCAAGGATATTCCACTAATTTCATGGAGTATAGAAGTTAAAGTTGTAACCAACTAAGTATAATAAAGAATGGAATAACAAAAGAAATCACCATGCATGCGATAGATCAAGCATGTACATGTTATTCCAATGAATAATAAATAACGGAACCAGTCCATGTAAAACGCATGATAATAAGATATTCCAACAAAATAATAAAGAAAACGGAATATTAGAAGAATGTCACCAAGTATAGGGTAGTCCGCGTATACTGGTTATTCCAGCAGAATAACAAAGAATGGAATAACAGAAGTTCTCTTCATGAATAAGAAAGAAAGAATACCCCTTATGAGTACAACAAATAATATTCCCTACCTTTGAAAAAAAAGTACTCCGACTAGTAGGTCGAGGATATACTCGAAGAAAACTTGCACTACGCTCAAAGCTTTCTTAAACTCTAAAGAAATACGCTCAAGATTATAGAAGAAGAACTCTCTCTATAGTTTCTCTCTCTAGAGTTTCGGTGAATTCGTAAGAAATAATGAATGAATGAACTTCTATTTATAGAAAAATGGACTGCATAGTAACTAACTCATGAACGATCCAGATTGATTTACTTTAATCTGACGATCTATATTTAAAGCAAAATTTTTTAAATAAAATATAATATATTCTATTTATAATCTAATAAAACGAATAACTTTATAAAAGATTTTACTATACAAACACTATGCATAATAAAATATAATATATTCTAATTATTGTCTAATAAAACAGACAACTTTATAAAAGTATTTTGTTTTATATAAAAAGATTTTACTATGCAAAACACTATCGCAGATACTATGCAAAACACTATACATAATAAAATATAATATAATCTAATTATTGTCTAATAAAATGAATAACTTTATAAAAGTATCCTGTTTTATATAAAAGCTTTTTCCGCTTTATTACATTAATAATACCAATAAAACAAAACCGAGTGACTTATCACGTAAGCATCAATAATCAATACCGGTGCTACTACTTAACTAACGCCAGACATCTTGTACTTTTTCTACCAGTAGTTCAACAGTTTTAACGGTAAAACTTTCGCCGTTATTCTCATAAAAATATTTTTGTCATTTTCTCAATCCGACAATAATTCCGTTGTGGGGTCCACCAATGATTGTGCCGTTTGTCATTTAATATTCCTGTTAAAACGAATATTCCCACCAATCGAATATTATATAACAACTTGCGTACTTTGCAAAATTTATAAATATTACCCATAACTATAACATTATATCAAATTCACACCATAATAGTTAAAAAATTATTTCGAGAAAATTAAATATTTATTCATAAAATCTGGAGTCTCACAATCTCCCCTCCTTATGGAATTTCGCCCTCAAAATTTACGTACGTACCTGGTATGCCGAAGAGGTGAAGATACCTTGACTTCATTTCAGATTCTAATTCTTGAGGTATAACCTTTGAGTGTTGAATACGATCCTTTTTATCCAAGATTTTAACACGTATCTCCTCATACGTTAAATCTTCTGCTATATCGTCCGGTTCTAAATTAATAATGTGGTTCGGGTCGTCCACATATTTACGTTAAAAAAAACGTTCTGAACACGCAACATACTTGGCGGTAAAACGAGTCTATAGGCCACAATTCCTACTTCATCGAGGATTTCAAATGGGCCAATTAAATCGAGGGTTGAGATTTTCTCTCTTCGTCGATTTTTGCTTCTAGAATAACTCCCTCTTGAACCATCTTCTTCACATTCATCAGCTCTGAGTATGTAGCTTGAGCGGCTTTAACTTTATCGATTAAAGTCGATTCTAATCGTATATTCGTTATCTTCACGTGGGTTCCTAGAGTCTTTAACTCTATCTTCATCATTTGTAAGTTGTACGAAATGGGTCTTTGTGTTAACAACATCGCACTCGTAAATGCATATGATCTTCTACTCAACGCGTCAGCTACCACGTTCGTTTTTCCTACGATGGTATTGCATGGTACGATCGTAATCTTCAACAGCTCGAGCCAACGTCTTTTACACCAATGTGTTCTCCTTCATGAGGAGTATAACTTGGTATATTTATGTGTTCAAATTCATTAAGAATTGAACGAGAAAATTGACTCCATAGTCACCTACTTGAAGTTGTAAATTGCAAAAGTCCCACATAAGGCATTAAAGAGAAAAATGAAGAACATATATATGGGATGTTTGCTCAATGGGAAGGTGTGACGCCCCCAAAATTAGGTATACATCACCCATCCTGAGTCGCCAGATACATGGTATAGAATTCAAATATAACTTAATTATACAACAGTCGTGTAAAATACGACAAAACATAGGCTGTGAGTTTGAATACAAATATTGTCTACTAAAGAGTATACAAACTCAAAAGGAGTCCTCATTACAATTATTATCACACTATTTCACGTAATAGTGAGGACTACTAATGCACCATCTAGGACCATCACTCTGTTCCCCGACTAGTCCCAAATACGTTCTCATTTCCTGAAGAGAACAGTGAAAGAAAGGATGAGCTCAACTAGCCCAAAAAAATATTATGACTAAGATAATGCGAGAATAATTTATCGTTAGCCTTCAACAAATGTTAAACCGATAAAATATAATAACTATCAAGTTTAAGCTGCAGTGAACAAGCAATCCATTAGAAGAGTCAAGTAGAGAATAAAATCTACTATCTTTTATGATTTAAAAGGTTTTTCATCACTTTTATCGTTGGGACTCAGCTTAATAAATAATCCACATCATCGAATCACCCTTGCACTACGACCAAGGATATTCTTTAGTATCACGACCACAATTATCCATGCACTACGGGCCAAAAATATTTGGGTATTCATTAATGGTCATGATCATGCCAACAACTGTCCATCAATGCACTACGGGCCAATGAGGACTTTTACCACATCATTTGTAACATTACGGTCATGATTACACCGAATAATCCTTAGTCATAATCATACTAAGTCCATCTATATACTACAGGCCACAAATTACTTTCAAAAAATATAAATATGAGGATGATGACAATGATATAAGAATTCAATAAAACAAGTTCAAGAATTAATTTGTCCAAGAACCAATAACGTCCAAATTGTCAACATGATCTTGCTTTGTAGAGTAAAATTCAAGAATGCTCAGAAGAATATTTCCATGAAAAGATACTGGATGAAGCGCAAATATCAAGGATATTCCACTAATTTCATGGAGTATAGAAGTCAAAGTTTTAATCAACTGAGTATAATAATTAAAGAATGGAATAACAAAAGAAATCACCATGCATGCGGTACTTCGCATAGACAGGTTATTCCAACAGAATACTAAATAACGGAACCAATTCAAAGCGAAATTAAGCCATGCCATTGGATGTTCCAACGAAATAATAAAGAATGGAATAACAACGAAATCACCATGCATGCGATGATTGCATGTAGACGGGTTATTCCAATGAATACTAATAAGGGCCGGAATCGGTCCCACAAAAACACACAGATGAGGATATTCCAACAAAATAATAATAAAGATTTTACCGTGTTCGGCGTAAAACGCACAGACAGGATATTCCAACAGAATAATAAAGACGGAATTAGGTCCAGCGTAAAACGCACAAACAGAATATTCCAATAGAATAGTAAAGACGGGATAATAGAAGAATGTCACCAAGTATAGGGTAGCCCGCGTATACAGGTTATTCCAACAGAATAATAAAGAATGGAATAACATAAGTTCTCTTCATGAATACAAAAGAATAACACCCCTTACGAGTACAACAAATAATATTCCCTACCTTAAGAAGAAGAATCTTTGGATATATAAGTAGTGAAGTAGCGGGGATACTTTCTTCTTTCTCTACAATTTATCTCTCGGTGAATTCGTAAAAATAATAATGAAGGAATGAGCTTATTTATAGAAAAATGGAATCTGCGTAAGAATTAACTCATGAACGGTCCAGATTGATTTACTTTAATCGACGGTCCATATTTAAAGCAAAATCTTTTAAATAAAATATAATATATTCTATTTATAATCTAATAAAATGAATAACTTTTATAAAAGATTTTACTATACAAACACTATCTCAGAGCACTATCTGCAAACACTATACATAATAAAATATAATATATTCTAATTATTTTCTAATAAAATAGATAATTTTATAAAAGTATTATGTTTTATATAAAAAGATTTTACTATGCAAAATACTATCTGGGACATTATGCAACACTATGCATAATAGAATATAATATATTGAATTTATAGAATAACTTTATAAAAGTATTACATTTTTATATAGAAGATTTTCAGATTATTACATTAATAATACCAACAAAATTGAGTGACTTATCATGTAAGCATCAATAATTAATACCGTGTGTACTACTCTTATCACGCCAGAGTATTCTTGTACTTTTTAACACCGGGTGTTTCAACGAGTTAACGGTAAAACTTCCGCCGTTATTTTCATAAAGTTTTTTTTGTTTTCTCAATCCGATAATAATTCCGTTAGGGGGTCCACTAATGATTGTCTTGCCATTGCGAATATTCCTGTTAAAAAGCGAATATTCCCCAACCAATCGAATATTATATAACAACTTGCTTACTTTATAAAATTTATAAATATTACCCACAACTATAACATTACATCAATTTCACTTCATAATATTCAAAATAATATTTATAGAAAATTCATCTTTATTCAAAAGTTGGGGTTTTACAATCTCCCATTCTTATGAAATTTTGCCCTCGAAATTAGAATGCGATGTATGTACTAGTATATCGAAGAGGTAAGGATACCTTGATTTCATTTCGATTCTAACTCCCAAGTCATTTCCTCAACATCGTGGTTTCTCCACAAAAACTTTGACTTGAGGTATAACCTTGGGCGTAGAATATGTTCCTTCTTATCCATGATTTGAACAGAACCTCTTCATACGTCAAATCTTCCGCTATTTCGTCTCGGTTCTAACTCAATAATGTGGTTCGGGTCTTCCACATATTTACGTAACATGGATATGAGAAAAAAAGCGTTATGAACACGAGACATACTTGGCGATAAAAGCGAGTCTATAGGCCACGCCCTACTCGATCAAGGATTAAAATGGGGTAGATGAATCGAGAATTGAGCTTTCTCTCTTTCCAAATCTCGTAACTCCTTTCCATGGAGCAACACGTAACAACACATGATCTCTTATATCAATTCCACGTCCCATTCGAAGAAGATCGGCCATAACTCTTTGTCGATCTAGTGAGGTTTTTATCGTTGTCGGATCGTTTGAATCTTTTCCGTAGTCATACGTACCAACTCCGGTCCCAACAACGTTGCTTCACCCACCTCATCCCAAAGATACTTTGAAAATGACACTTTCTTCCATACAACGCTTCGAATGGAGCCATGCCAATACTTGCTTGATAACTGTTGTTGTAGAAAAACTCCACCAATGGTAAGAACTTGTCCCAACTTCCCTTGAAGTCAAGGACACAGAGTCTTAATAGATCTTCAAGAGTTTGAATCGTCCTCTCCGACTGCCCGTCCGTTTGAGGATGATATGCCGAACTAAATCGTAAATCCGTGCCCATAGCTTTTTGCAAACTAACCCAAAATATTGAAGTGAATCTTGGGTCTCGATCAGAAACTATGGATATTGGCATACCATGCAATCTTACAACCTCGTTTATGTACATACGAGCAAGACGTTCAAGTGTATAAGTTTCTCGTATCGGTAAGAAATGAGCAGACTTGGTCAATCTATCAACAATGACCCAAATCGCATCTATGCCTTGAGAAACTTTAGGAAGACCGGTAACGAAATCCATGGTAATGTGCTCTCACTTCCATTCTAAAATTTCAAGTGGTTGTAATGGACCTTTTGGTACTTGATGCTCTGCCTTGACTCGTTGACAAGTTAGACACCTTGAGATAAACATCGCCATCTCTCTCTTCATATCACTCCACCAAAATGTATGACGAAGATCACGATACATTTTGGTACTCCCAAGAAGGATTGCAAACGGTGTGTTGTGCACCTCCATCATGATTTTATACTTTAACTCAGGATCGTTAGGAACACAAAGTTTGGAGTTGACTCGAAGTATTCCTTCATCATCGATTCTTACTTCCGGCATCGCACCTTCTTGCACTTTCTTCCTCATACGCATCAGCTCCGGATCTGTAACTTGAGCAGCTTTAATTTTATCAATTAAAGTCGGTTCTACTCGTATATTCGCCATCATCATGTGGATCCCTAGAGTCTTTATCTCTATCTCCATCCTTTGAAAGTCATACAAAATGGGCCTTTGCGTTGACAATATTGCACTCGTACCCGCATATGATCTTCTACTCAATGCGTCAGCTACCACATTCGCTTTTCCAAGATGGTATTGGATGGTATGATCATAATCTTTCAACAGTTCAAGACAATGTCGTTGTCGCATGTTGAGTTCCTTTTGAGTGAAGAAATATTTGAGGCTTTTATGATCCGTAAAGATCTCCATTTTCTCCCCATACAAGTAATGCCTCCAAATCTTTAGTGCGAAGACAACAGCTGCCAACTCTAGATCATGAGTAGGATAATTCCTCTCATATTCTTTGAGTTGTCGTGAGGCATAGGGTATGACTTTCCCATGTTGCATGAGAACACATCCTAACCCTTTGTCCGAAGCATCACTGTAGATGACAAATCCCTCCGAACCAGATGGTATTGTCAGAACAGGTGCTGAAATGAGTCTCTTCTTGAGTTCTTGAAAACCCTTCTCACATTCCTCGCTCCAACCGAACTTTGTATCTTTCGGAGTCAGCTAAGTTAGTGGAGTAGCGATTCAAGAAAACCCTTCTACGAATCTCCGATAATAACCAGCTAAGCCGAGAAAGCTACGTACTTCGGTCACTGATTTAGGTTGCTCCCAGCTTTGAATAGCTTAATCTTTATTGGGTCAACAAATATTCCATGACTTGATACCACGTGCCCAAGGAATGCTACTTCCTCAAGACAGAACTCGCATTTCTTCAACTTGGCATAAAGCTTGTATTCACGAAGCTTTTGGAGTATCAGGCTCAAGTGTTGCTCATGATCTTCACGGCTTTTGGAATAAATAAGGATGTCATCAATAAAGACGACCACAAAGTGATCCAAATATTCCTTGAATACTCGGTTCATCATATCCATGAAGGCAGCAGGAACATTAGTCAATCCAAAGGACATGACTAGATATTCATAATGCCCGTACCGAGTTCTAAAAGCCGTCTTTGGAATGTCATCGGTTCTAATCTTCAATTGGTGATATTCGGAACGAAGATCAATCTTTGAAAAGAATTTGGCTCCTTGCAACTGGTCAAACAGGTCATCAATACATGGCATTGGGTACCTATTTTTGATGGTGACATGATTCAACTCCCGATAATCAATACAAAGTCGCATACTCCCATCTTTCTTTTTCACGAATAGAACAGGAGCACCCCAAGGAGAAGTACTAGGACGAATGCAACCGATGTCTAACAATTCCTGTAGTTGGGTCTTTAACTCCTAAAGTTCAATAGGAGCCATTCGATATGGGGATTTGGAAATAGGTTTTGTACTAGGTTCAAGGTCGATACAAAATTCAATTTCACTCTCTAGGGGTAGGCCAGGAAGTTCTTCAGGGAATACGTCATGAAATTCATTAACAATAGAAATATCATTCAAAACTGACGTATTTTTGTTTAGATCTGTGACGTGGGCTAAGAAAGCTTGACATCTGTTTTTCAATAAACGAATAGCTTTATGGCTTGAGATGTCCGTGATTGATTTTAATGGTTTGGTCGCTTGAATTCACATAATAGGTTGTTTAGGAATATGAAAGCTAACAACCTTACGAAAACAATCAATTTTAGCATGATGAGTAGTTAACCAATCAATCCCTAGAATCACGTCAAATGCAAGTATTTTTAATGAAATAAGATCGACAAGTAATGTGAGGGTACCGATTTGAACCAAACAAGACTTATAAACAGTGGATGTAATGAAGGTTTCACCCAACGAAGTTTTTACAGATAAGTCAAAGTCTAATTTCTCCGGAGTCAAATTTAATCGTTGAGCGCAAGTAGGAGAAATAAAAGAATGGGTAGAACCGGTATCAAATAAGGTATAGACTTCGCTAGAGTTTATGATAAGCTTACCCGTGATGACCTCATTCGGGTTCCTTGCTTTCTGGGAGGTCACAACAAACGCTCTCCTTGCTCTACGGCTTTGACTTTTACGGGACTACTTTGGTGCCTCCATCCTTCTTGAACTTGTCTTGGTGAACGACAAAATCGTGCTAAGTGACCATCTCTTCCACAATTATAACATGCTTTGGACGGCATCACGCAGTTTGGACTGATGTGTCCCTTCCCTCCGCATTTGAAGCATATGATAGGTGGTCGTTCTTCTTCTTTAACAACTGGTGCTGGTGCTAACGTCCTTCCATCATTGTTGAATCTCCTTTTCTTGAAACTTCCATTTTTACTGTCTTGGCCATGATTACCACCGAAGTGGTTACCATTTCTGGCATGTTGATTCCCTCCACGTTTGTTGTCACCATTTTGATGACTGATACCACTGGTATTTTCATGCTTCCGGCTGCTTTCTCTTGGTTGCATTGACTCGTTACCGCGTTCCAATAACTGAGCCCTATTTACAACATCTGAGTACAAACACAGTTTATGAGAAATAAGATATTGAAGTATCTCCGGTTTTAAACCTCTTAAAAATATTCGCGTCATTCGCTCCTCATTATCGACCAAATGGTATGCAAACCGGGATAACTCCGCAAATTTAGCCTCGTATTGCGACATGATCATATTGTTTTGTTCCAATTTGATAAACTCCACTTTTTTCATGTGACGAATACTCTCGGGAAAGTACTTGTCGTTGAATAGCTCTTGGAACTTCTCCCAAGACATCTTGAGTCGTCCAGTCGGAGTACGTTTCTGATTCCCACCCATGTCTTCCTCTTCACGCAAACATGAAGGTGGCGAAGGAACCTTTTGCTCTCGGAGCATCCCAAGACATCAAATATCTTGGTGATCTGCTTTATCCATGCTTCAGCCTTAAGTGGTTTTGGCTCTCCAATAAACTCCGGTGGTCCCAGCTCCTTGAACTGTTTAGCGGTGACCGTCCGAGAGTTTCCAGAGTTTCCACCTACATTTCGGACAGGAGCCGCTCTCGCCTGATGTTGCATGAATTGCATAAAGCCTCTGAACAATCCATCATTCATCATTTGGTCCGTGTTGTTGTTTGCATGAGGATTGTCGATTTCCTGATGCACATTATCCTAATTATTGATATGTGGAGACTCAACGGTCTCTTGTGCTCCATTGCTATTCTCAACATTCTCGGATATTATTTTCAGATACTGCCACAAAACAAGGGTTAGTTGACATGTAATATATTATCTCTAAACTCTGACCAACCAATTTAAATACAAAATAAATTTAAGTAGGTCATACTAGCGAAGGAATTCCCCGTCTCTCCCCTCCTAGTTCTAGTCTCACATCTTAGCTAGGGATCATATCCCTAAGCTTTGATACCAACTGTGACGCCTCCAAAATTAGGTATACATCACCCATCTTGAGTCGCCAGATACATGGTACATAATTCAAATACAACTTAATTATACAACAGTCATGTAAAATACGACAAAACATAGGCTGTGAGTTTGAATACAAATATTGTCTACTAGAGAGTATACAAACTCAAAAGGAGTCCTCATTACAATTATTATCACACTATTTCACATAATAGTGAGGAATACTAATGCACCATCTAGGACCATTACTCTGTTCCCCACTAGTCCCATTCGTTCTCATTTCTCAAGAGAAGCGGTGAAAGAAAGGGTGAGCTCAACTAGCCCGAAGAAATATTATGACTAAGATAAGGCGGAATAATTTATCGTTAGCCTTCAACAGTTAAACCGATAAAATATAATAACTATCAAGTTTAACTACAAATGAACAAGCAATCCATTAGAAGAGTCAAGTAGAAATAAAATCTACTATCTTTTATGATTTAAAAGGTTTTTCATCACTTTTATCGGGGACTCGACAATAAATAATCCACATTATCGAATCTCCCCACTTACTGACCAGGATATTCTTTAGTATCACGACCACAATTATCCATGCACTACGGGCCAAAATTATTTGTGTAATCATTAATGGTTATGATCATGCCAAACAAGCATCCATCAATGCACTCACGGGCCAATGAGGACTTTTACCACATCATTTGTAACATTACGGTCATGATTACAATCGAATAATCCACGGTCATAATCATACCAAGTCCATCTATGCACTTTGAGGCCACACGATGACTTTCAAAAATATAAATATGAGGATGATTACAATGATATAAGAATTTAATAAAACAAGTTCAAGAATTAATTTGTCTAAGAACCAATAACGTCCAAATTATCAACATGATCTTTGCTTTGTAGAGTAAAATTCAAGAATGCTCGAAGAATATTTCCATGAAAAGATCTTTGGATGAAGCGCAAATATCAAGGATATTCCACTAATTTCATGGAGTATAGAAGTCAAAGTTTTAATCAACTGAGTATAATAAAGAATGGAATAACAAAAGAAATCACCATGCATGCGATTGCCGCGATAGACAAAGTTATTCCAACGAATACTAAATAACGGAACGGTGTCAAAGTAAATTACACCGCAAGCGGGATGTTCAACAGAATAATAAAGAATGGAATAACAACAAGAATCACCATGCATGCGGTACTGCATATGCATGAGTTATTCCAATGTAATACTAATAAGGGCGGAATCGGTCCGTAAAATGCCTGCAGACAGATATTCCAATGAATAATAATAAAGATTTTACCAGTCCCACGTAAAATGCATGTATAAGATATTCCAATGTATAAATAAAGACGGAATCAAAAAAAACATAAAACTACATGAGCGAGAATATTCCAACAGAATAGTCAAAACGGGATAATAGAAGAATGTCACCAAGTATAGGGTAGCCCGCGTATACAGGTTATTCCAACAGAATAATAAAGAATGGAATAACATAAGTTCTCTTCATGAATACAAAAGAATAACACCCCTTACGAGTACAACAAATAATTTTCCCTACCTTAAGAAGAAGAGTACTAGATATATAAGTAGTGAAGTAGCAGGATACTTTATTCTTTCTCTCTATAGTTTATCTCTCAGTGAATTCGTAAGAAAATAATGAAGGAATGAGCTTCTATTTATAGAAAAATGGACTGCATAGTAACTAACTCATGAACGGTCCAGATTGATTTACTTTAATCTGACGGTCCATATTTAAAGCAAAATCTTTTAAATAAAATATAATATATTCTATTTATAATCTAATAAAATGAATAACTTTTATAAAATATTTTAATATGCAAATACTATGCAGGCACTATGCAAATACTATGCATAATAAAATATAATATATTCTAATTATTGTCTAATAAAATAGATAACTTTATAAAAGTATTTTGTTTTATATAAAAAGATTTTACTATGCAAAACACTATGCAGATACTATGCAAATAGAGTATAATATATTCTATTTATAGAATAACTTTATAAAAAGTATTACATTTTATATAAAAAAAGATTTTACGTATTATTACATTAATAATACCAACAAAACCGAGTGACTTATCATATAAGCATCAATAATTAATACCGTATTACTCTATGCAACCACGCGTATTCTTCGTACTTTTTAACACCGGGTGTTTCAACAGATTAACAGTAAAACTTCTGTCATTATTTTCATAAAGTATTTTTGTCGTTTTTTCAATCAAATGCAATAATTCCGTTAATGGGGTCCACCAATGATTATGCTTGTTGTACGAATATTCCTGTTAAAACGAATATTCCCCCACCAATTGAATATTATATAACAACTTGCGTACTTTGCAAAATTTATAAATATTACCCACAACTATAACATTATATCAATTTCACTCCTTAATATTCAAAAATAATATTTATAGAAAATTCATCTTTATTCAAAAAGTTGGGGTTTTACAGAAGGGCCCCAAGGGGCACCCCACTTTTGTGGAAGGGAGAGGACCTAGCCAAGGCATGGTTGAAACCTGCGCGCCGCCGCCGTCCGGTCGGGGTCGTGGGTCGTCGGTCGTGGGCGGGTCATGATATATATTTTTTGGACAAAATTTATTTAATGTTTTATCAAATTTTGTTAAAATAATTATCATGATACTACGTAGTTTTGTCTACGGTTTACATGATACTACGTAGTTTTGATGCCAACGGTAATAAACCACGCCAACGGAACGCCAATCCTTAAACAACCGCGCAAACGGTAATATTCCAACGGTAATAAACCGCGGAATTATTCCTATAAATAATCGATGTGGGGGCGCCTAAAAGGAATAAGAAATTTCCCCATTTTATTTTTTTCGTTTCCCGTTCTGCAAGTATATAATCCCGTTCTCTTCAAAAGTCTGTTCTGCAGAATCTCGTTCTCTGCAATAGTGTTGCATTGATTTCCCGTTTCCCATTTCTGTAAAATCCTGTTATCTGTCAAAGTGTAGCAGTAAGTTTTTTTCTCAGTTTTCCCTTCATGCATGCATCATTAATATCCATATAAGTTCGGTACATAACATAAGTTGTGTTCGTAGTGTTCTTAATTTTGAAGTGCTTCTAATTAAGAACTGGAAATTCGTTTTATCTTGGGAAGCAATTATTCATTTAAATCCTTTAGTACCAGTGAGGGAATAAATTTTCTTTAAAGAGACTTTGTGTATTCAAAGGACTCGGATTTATATCTTTCCAGAATCTGATTTTAATTATGTATTTTGTTGTTATTATTATTATAGTAAATAAAACATATTAAATATTTCTAATATTACAGAACTACATCTATATCAATAGTTTGATTGATTTTAATGGTCCTCCTAGACTGCAACGGGCCCAAAGTCACGTGGTGAATTCTACCGCCTCCAAAACTTAGAGCTTTGGTAGTGGTTTTTAAGCCCATGAAAACCTGGGCCGTTTTGGCCCGCTCTGTGAGACCTACCCGCCATGGCATACCGCCTCCTCCAACCATTAATTTTTATTTTTTTTTTAAAATAAAGTGTTAGGTTGTGAGGCTTGAACATAAGACTTGTAAGTAAATAAATAAGAGTTCAAACCAACTGAGCTACAACAACTATTTGTTTTTAATGTAATCTTCAATATATTTTAACTATAATTGAAAATTATAATTAAGATATGTAGTTAATGTAATTTAAACAACAAATTCAAATTGCGATAACAAATGCAAACAAGGAAAATGATGACATTACACACAAGACAATATGAGTTTGCTCATTACAAATAAAAGCTTCAACCTTGATATTATCTAATTCATATAATTCCCGACAAGTAACAATGTACAAATTAAACACTTGCGCAAAAGATCATTCTCAATAAGTACAATCTCTACTCTCTGAAAGCAAAGACTTTCGAATATAAATCCAAATTATCATCAGAAATAATGTAGGTAATTAATTAATAATACTATTAAAATTTTATTATTATTATTATTTTTGGTGTAACAAAGAGTTTGCAAAAAAAAAAAATTAATGGCCGAAGCTCATGGGCCTACTCCTACCACTCGCCACACGGGCCACTTGCTAGCCATTTCACCCACACCAACACCGAGTTTTTTGGCCCTACCACTTGCTTGCCGTGTCCGGTCCTCGCTCCTCCACTCCTTCTTTATCAACCCAGTTTGTAATTTTCTCTTTTATTTTTATTAGTTATATTTTCCTTTATTCTGTGTGTATAAATATATATGCAATAGTGCAATTTATAACTTTTTTTAAAATTATTTTTCATTTTTTAATAGACAATTTATTGATTTTTTTTTTTGTTTAAATGGACAATTAGTTAATTATATTCTTCATTTTCTTAATATTATTTATTTATAATTTATAATCTATGTTAGTCTTAATTTAGCTTAAGTATAATTAGTTTTAATGCTATGATATACTTATCCTAATAAAAATTACGATTGTTAATATATCTTTTTATTAATTTCTTTTTTTAGTAATCTTTATATTTTATTTTAACTTATAAATCGACTTATAATTAAACCGCTATCGAACATTTTTACTTATAAGTCACAACTTAAAATAACTTATAAATCAACTTATCGTAGCTGAATGGACAGATAGTGTATCAAACAGTGTGGCAGGATGGAAGTATACATTATATACTCAACCCGTTCCATATTATTTGATCACTAGCTATAACCCGTGCCTGAAGGCACAGTGTAACGAAAATTAATACAAACTCAATCATCAATATATATGCAAACCACCAAAACATCGAGCTATCTGGGAACGATAAATTACCACGTGAATTTATATACCACATGTTTACTTAAATTTTGTCATTTTGAACTCAGTATTTTGACGGATATCTGGGATTTGCACTGCTCTTTCTTAACAAACACATGCTATTAAGAGAAGAATTATCTCCTAGTGACACAAAATCTAGACGTATCATGTATATATAACAACCATCTTGAAAGTAGATTAGATTAATACCAGTGCATGATGTACATATAACAACATAAAGACACGACGTAATGAAAAATATTACATTATCTAAAGACATATACCACCACAACAATTAATACATACTCAATCATCAACACATATCCAACCACCAAAATATCAAGCTAGTTGGTACTGTTTTCAAAAAAAATCAGCAGAGTTTCCTTTAAAAATAGATATCCAGAAAATTCTAAACCTGTCTACAAAATTTACAATCATCAATACATATCCAAACCACCAAAAAAACAATCATTCCATACCCAAAAATCATCATAACCATATGTATAATTAGTTAACTTTACAAAAAACGGAACCAAAAATATACAAACATGCAGAAAATAGAGAAACAACATGTTGAGCATAAGACCCATGACTTTACAGATTACACCAAGTATTCTTTACAGCTTACACCAAGTATCCTTCAATGTATACCTGAAAATATTTAAAATATAAAAATTATCGAGATATGGGAGTCATAATAAAAAAAATGTAAATCCGGAACATAAGAATCTTTACTTTACTCTTAATTATCTAAAAAACAAACGACCGCACACATATTTACTTTATGAACAACGCAATGCTCTGAAAGACCTCCTCACCTTATATATTATTCCAGTACTCTATCCTAATAAAAGTTTTGAGAAAAGATATCACTACGTGATCCTCAACCTTCATATGCTTTAAGAAAAGCTTGGCATCATGACATTCTTTAGTCAAAGGTCACAAACCCCTGCAGTAGCAAAAGAAACATGATATACAAACTACTCCATTAGCTGCATTGTCATAAGTTTCTATTTCCCATTTTCTCTACCTAAAGTAATTTTTTTAGAATTTTGAATAAACTGATATTAATGAGAAGGTTCGACTGTGCTATTCTCCATTAAGACTCAGTTCAAAGCTTTAGCCTTTGTTTGAATTTCTGGATCCTAAGACAAAGTCTCAGACAATCATTTTAATTAGTTTACATAATTAAAGAAATTATTTTTATTTTTGATCATAGAAAATGAAGCATGATGGTGATGAAGATATAAATGACATCCACAGACACAAGAAAATTAAGGTAACATCAAAACGACCAATTTCTTCTAGTTATTATGTTTATTATTGATTGTTAGGAGTCAGTCTATACCTAATGCTAAGCTTGAAAAAAAATAAACTTCCATAAAAAAGAAATCTACAATACTAATATGCAAAATAGCTTAAATGTATATGAAAAAACTTCAGGCACGGGTTATAGCTAGTAAATGTATATGAAAAAATAATCTATAATTATGAAAATGATCCAAATTTTCACTTAACTCAATATGAAAGTAAATAGCTTAATTTTTTTTTAAAGTAAATCATGATTCATTGGCATAATTCATATAGGTTATAATTTCTCCTTTACTTTCAGAACTCACAATTTCTTGTTTTCTCTTTTATACTTTCTAATCGAGGTCCAAATTGTCTCAGTATTACGTGAACTCGGTGGATAGTTATTAAATACAAATCCATTTTCAAATCCCATGCACACAAACTTTTTTTGTACTTGAAGATGGCACGACACTCCGACCAGAATCAAATTTAGTAATGCACAGAGTGATTAAAGGAAACACCATTATTATAAGGCTAAGTACTCCCTTATTAAAAACTCACACGTCAAAAAATGATAGTCTTGGTTGACTTTTTTAACTTTCTTTTATACTTACCAAGATTTGCGTATAACACACTTTGAGATATAATTGTTTTTATTTTTTGAACTCAAATTTTGATTTTAGAATTTTTTTTACAGAAAATACTCAATAATTTAACATTTAAAAAAGTTTGAGAAATGAAATGAAAGGAATATAACCTTCTGTAGATTTTTTTGTGTGAATTTGGTAAGAAAAAGATAGGCAATAAGGGATGTGTATGTCAAAATTTGTCAATATTTTATTAATAAGGGAACAAAGGAAAGTTTCACCAAGTCAATTTTCTTTTCATTGCAAATCTTACCATTTTGGTTAGGAAAATTATTAAGGAAAGTTGGAATAAGTTAAATAATTATGACAAGAACAAAAAAACTAAGATAATTAACTAAGAATCTATAATATGTAAGAATGGCTAAAGAAACCAATACCTAATTTGGACAATATGTTAGCAAGTCCAAAATCAAATTCATGTAGAGCGTGAGAGAGTTGTGTAAGAGTGAGAGTGAGGGGTGAGGAACTCCAAAATATCACTGACAATATAGTGTATATCGCTCTAACCAAAATACCAACACGTTAGATAGCTATTAGATATGATGTGTTAAATAATTTTTATCATTACTTAAAGAACGATAAGTACAACATACCGATTGAGTAAACCAATTTTCTTTTTCAGTTGAGCTGCCAATTTTTTGTTTCCCCTTCGTTGAAGATGGAGCGATACTTAGGTTGTTCAAGTGATTATCATTTGAATTTGCCTAGGAAGTACAAAATAAGGCATTAGGTTAGCATGTTCAAAAAGCATTAATTTTTAAGATCAAAATCATAATAATACCACAACACAACAATTCTACTCGATGATGGTATGGAGTCGTGTGTGTGTGAGAGAGAGAAGTGTAAGGGTGAGAGTGAGACTGAGGGGTGAAGAACTCAAAAATATCAGCGATAATTTAGTGTATAATGCTCTAATCAATTTTTATCAACAGATAAACAATGATTAGTACAACATACCGGTTGATTAAATCAAATTTCTTTTCCAATAGAACAACCAATTTTTTCTTTCCCCTTCGTTGAAGATGGAATAACACTTAGGTTGTTCAAGTGATTCACATGTGAATTCTCCTATGAAGTAAAAAATAAGACATTAATCAAACAATGCAAACTAATATCAAAATAAATTTTTTTAACAATACCAGTTATGTTGTTACTATCACTTAGATCAACCTGTAAGAGCAAACTTAATAAAATGGTAAAATGAGCAAATGAAGTTGCTTAGACTCAATACTATTGTTAGGGTTTATTAGTGTTGATTAGACTCGACTTTTCAACACCACTTGGACCCACAATCACAGATATTTTGGTAAAAATGGTAAAATGAAGTTTACTGACTTAATTTGCATCAACTCATTCAGTAAGCAAGAAACACTTTTAGTGAAATGGAGAAATCAACTGTTCCCAATCATATGCATCCATATCTACATAAGATATTAAAAAAAAAATTATTATTTTGGGGGAAGAAAATTATCTATTTCAAAAAAATCAATTTGAAGATTGCCAAAAATGTTGAACTCTATTACTCTAATTATGTTCTACAAATATGGTTGAACAAACTTGCTTCACTAATTAGAATACTGCTAGTAACTCCATTTATAGAATGAAAAGGCTATTCTTTGAGTAGACTGTCAAGGATAAATAGGAAATTCAAATACACCTTTCTCTTATGATTTTTGCTGCTTTCTCCCAAGAAGGTTTCTGAAATAAGCAGAAGGAATGCAAGAAAGGATATTTAAACATTATTTAAGTTCAAAATGGCATTTACTAAAATAAAGACCTAGGATTTATCAAGTCCATAGTATGAAATATTTAAAGACATTAGTTAAGTTCAGAATGGCACATAGTCCATCACTATAATATGAGCAAAATAGCACATAGCCCATCACTATAATATGAACATATAGATGGAGTGATAACATAACAACAAAATGTGAAGAAGTCAAAAGAAAGAAAATGACAAAAATAGATATCATGAAAATTAATAGGTGGTTTTACTTGAATGATAAAATAATCTTTAATAATACTACTCTATATGAAAGAAAAGGGCAAAACAATCACCAGGCGGTTACTCCAATAGCATCACGGAGCAAAAAAATTTACAACCAAAATTTGATACATAGAAGACATTTTTAAAAATCGAGATGAGCACATCACTGAGAATATTACGGTGCATATATATTGAACCACAACAATCACAGGGTTGATGGTTGCTGTGCATCCCAAATTTCTCTGATTCAAAAAAATTAAAGTGAAAGTCTTGAGGAGAGGAGACCAAAAGACTTTAAAATAAAATCGATAGAGAAAAAAACCTTGATGGTTCTTTGTTTTACTGCTTTAGCCACCACTTTTCGGAAGATGACCCCTGCGATAGTGATCGAAAATGAAGAAGGCTTGATTTTGGGGGAAATATTTGTGAGAAGGCGGAATGAGAAGGGGGAGCAAAGGTATAAAGCGGGACTTGGGCAGAGTTTAGGAGAATTTTGAATTGGGCTTTTTTTTTGTTTTTTGTTTGGCTGAAATGAAATCAAAGCCATTAGAGTCAGTAGTTTAAATTTGAGCCATTGGATGATGAAGTTTTAATCGAGACCGTTGTTTGTTGAAGCAGCTCTATTTTATTATATAGATTAGTGACTTTTAAAAATCATTTTTAAACCTAAAATTGACATAATTTTTTTAAATTTTAATCAATACAATAATAATTGTTGTAAATTATCTAAAAAATATTTCTCATTGTAAATTTTATTGTTTCATAATTTTTATTGAGTAAACTTAATTTTGAGTTTGAAAATGTTTCAAATTGACTTTCAAAAGTAAAAAAAAAATTAAATAATTTGAAACAGAGGGAGTATTATGTTTGTTTCAAAATTAGAAATATTAGGGGCGTAGACACACATGTTGCCTGTGTAATTGAATTCATGTGTAATTTATTTTAAAATTTAACTTGGATGATATAATATAAATATTATTTGATGAAAATTAAGATTTTCACATTATTTTTTGATATTTTCACACTGTACACATATTTGTTGTTATGTCAATTTTTTATTAGCTAATATATGTGGATTATACCTGTAGAAATATCAACAATATTTCCAATGCCATATAAGTTCAATAACTATCCTGTTTAACAAGGATGGAGCTGTTTATTGTTAACACGGCTTAATGAATAAACAAGTTCAATAACACACGGTTGGAATCAATATTTAAAACACAAGTTTTTCAGAATATTTTTCCATGTCCTAAGGAGTTTCCTCTGAACATATTTCTTGCTCTTCTTCTTCCCGGCTGGTAACTTCCTTTTGTATCCTTTCAAGGAAGCTCAGCATTATCTCAAAACCCTTCTCATCTGAATATATGACAGATTGATAATGCTGTTATAGTTATACTTAGTAGTATACTACATATATTCATATAGAGATAATTATGTCTATTGGGAGTGCAGTGGTGCGAAAAATTACCAAGTCTAGGTATTGTGTGGCCCTTAGGATGATGAATCACTACAGGATCTACAAATGATTCTAGGAGTGCAGTCCCATGTGGCTTCAGGAAATCATTTTCCCCTGAAAAAACACAGAAATTTGTTAAACCATTGGAGAAATTCACATTCATTTAGTGTTTCTACTTCTATATTTTTCTACAAATTGTTAAAACTGACAGTTCTAATGAATTCAACAGTTCTCATGGATGTGCTATCCCCCTGTCCTGGTAATACCTTAATGGCAGGTGATCCTACCAAATCTTTGCAGTTATGCTAATTCAACTCAAAACCCAGAAACAGGTAATGAACCAGAGGAAGGGTAGAAGAATGAT
This sequence comes from Panax quinquefolius, assembly GCA_020205615.1. Taxonomy (NCBI): domain Eukaryota; kingdom Viridiplantae; phylum Streptophyta; class Magnoliopsida; order Apiales; family Araliaceae; genus Panax; species Panax quinquefolius. The sequence continues at coordinate 74,946,112 of CM035170.1, read as the reverse complement.
GTGCATTTATTTTCAATCAGCTATGAACAAATAGTTGCTCCTATTTATAATGGCATACATTTGTGAACACCAAGAGTATGTCGTATGCTTTTAATTTTTAAATAATAATGCCAGAGTTTCAACACACCTTTAGTGGAAAAGTGAAAGTTCAAGAAGAGTTTCACAGTTAATCATATCTAAAAATCATATCCAAACATTGCTCGGTGCTCATTTGAAACTTCAAGGAGGGGAAGCTGGACCATTTGTTCAAGTAATAGTTAATCCATGAAAAGTTACATCATTTCAACCTTTACTCTGAAAGATACTATCTATTAGGCTCACTGGTAGTCCAGAAATTTAATGATCAATGTTATGTACATTCTCAAGCTTCCAAACCCTTTAGAAATACAATCATTCATTAATTATAAGTATCTGAATTCTGACCAAGTTCTTATACAGTTAAACCCAACTTAAAACTGAGAGAGATTGCTAGTAAGAGGTTTAGATATTTGGCACTATCAAATTCAAGTCTTTAGATTGAACTACAAAGACGTAATTTATCATAGCAGTGAAATGCACAAGCTAAGTCACTGTTACTGAACTTTCAATTCAAATGATTGTGTTTGGTAACATAAAAAAGTATTTTTAACAGTAAATGCTCCGGGTACTAAGCTAAAATTTAGTGCTTTTGAAACTGTTTTTACTTTTTAAATTAAACTTTAAAACTTGCCAACATTTCTCTTCTTTCATAGAGTGCCTTTGAGAACTATTTGTCAAATACAAACTACAAAGTACTTAGTAATTTTCATTACTATTAGTGAAAGTGATTCACCGTACAGCTCTGCCAAACGGCTGTAAAAAGTTACAACTTTCAAATTAAGCAAAGATTATGTGGCCATTAACCTCAATTTGCCCCAAATTCAAAGAAATATTCTTCAACAAAATATACAGAAGCTGAAAAGTACAAAAAATTTACCTAAAAAATGAATAGATGGGCATTGAACCGGGGATGAGAATGCCTTCTCGGCTAAGGCTTCATTCTTCAACTTAGCCCCACTAATTATCATTATAAACTTTATTTTGGGTACTTTCATAAGAGCCATACCCTACTCAGAATTTCAAATATGGCATCAAATTTCAATAATAAAATTAGTATTAAGAAAAAATTTTAAAAAAAAACAACTAACTTAACTTGCAACCAATGAATAACCTCTGCCTACCTTAGCTTGCAATCCAGGCAAAGCAGCTGATAAAATTGCTCCCTAAATAGTTCAAGACCAATTTCAAATCAACCATACATATATGTCCAACAATAACATACATGTATACAAAATTGGAGAAAATAGAAATACCCCATTAAACAAGTACCTGAGAGAAACCCATCAGACCATCAATTGGTCCATTTTTTATCATACAATCTTCTATATAAGCAAGACACTCATCAAAATTAATGTACTCTGTAAAATCCTGTAAAATTAGATAAACAGAAAATTACTTTTTTTCCTTCCAAACAAAACTTCATCCCAAATAATTAAGGACTAGCAAATCTAAATACCCAATCACCCATAAGCATTAAAATTACTAATAAACAGAAAATTACTTTTTACCTTTCAAACAAAATTCAATTCAAGCGTGTAAGGAATAACAAATCTCAAATACCCATATGCATAAACATTACCAATAAAATTTACCTTGTTGAATTGGAACCACTCATAATATGGAGGGTCAAAAATGCCTTCCACCTCTGATTTTCCAATACAGGGAAAAGGGGCATCTGGGAAAACTAGATCAATTTTATCAAGAACAAATTGAGGCCATTTTCCCATCTGGGTCTTGAAGATATGGCCGCTGGTTCTGAACCCATGAAGGCAAAGAAATTTGGGTTTCCTTTTCTCCACAACTGCCACTTCACTTCCCATTTTTCTTTACCTTTCTTGCTCCTATTTTCTCTATGTAATTTGTCAGTTCATTTACTTGTGGCGATTATTTTTTGAGCTATATCTATGGAGTATATAACGATCGGCTGTCTTTCTCCTCGGAGATTGGGAGATTTGTAAAGAAGCACAACACGTTTGACTAATCAACAAATAGGAATGGACGGTGACGTTGATGCTGAGGTTTGACGTATGAAAATAAAGATCTAAATTTGTGAATCAATTTAAATAAGCTTAAATATGAATTAGTACCCTAAATTATAGGGCATATTCCACTTCGATGATCCACCTTTTAATTTTGTCAATTACGTGATTAAACTATTAATTTTTTTCAATTGACAAAATTGATCACGCCACGTCAGAAATTGTTGATGTGGCTAATTGAAGTGGGGTCTTAACAAGCTTACGTGGTAAATAAATAATTTATTATTCATTACATAATCTAATCATTTTATCAGCATGGGCAAAATCGTCAAGCCCTAATTAAAATAAAAGAAACATATCACACACTCTAAAATCAACAATCGATCGAACACAAAAGCCCCAAATCGCAAACCCTAGTTCAACCGAAGCCTCCCTCCAGCCCATCGCTCTCAATGGAGGTTTCCGACAACGAGGTGGTTCCGGCCTCCCTCCAGTCCATCGCTCCCATTCTCCGTGTTGCCGCCGAGATCCAAAGCAAGTGTCCTCGTGTCGCTTATCTCCGAACCCTTTCTTGTGGAATCTGGAGAAGAAGCTTTCTTCGTTCACACCTTTTAACCTATGTTACAGAAGCGGAATGATCAACCAGTGAACTAGAGAGTGGAGTATGAAAGCGATGTCTTAAGAAGCCTTCTGTCTAGATCTCAGATCTCAGATCTATCGAATAGCCGAGCTTGGAATCGGTGGTGTCGAGGAAGAGGAGAGGAGTTCTTGCCGCCAGAAGCGAGGAGAGCGTTCTGTCGTGCCGACCATACGGATCTGTGCAACTTCGATCAAAGCTATTAACTGGATCTGTGCAACTTCAATCAAAAAATCGATTTCTCACAAAACCCAATCGGTCTCGGTTCCAAAACAAACAAACATACTGGATTGATCTCATCTTTTTGGAGGGCTCTTGGTTGTTTTTTGGGTCAAGTGTAGAAGTGGTATGTTGTGTTGGGGTTGGAGGTAATGGTGGTTTACTGGCGGTGGGCCAGCGGAGACAGGGAAGACGTGAGGGCGATGGAGTGAGGAGGAGATTTCCGTGAACAAGAGGGTGGTGGTCGTCGGTCAAAGCAAATGGAGGAGCTAGACTTGTCAAATTTGAAATGGAGGGTGTTGGTGGTTTAAGTGGAGGTGGTGATCGATGGTGGTGGCGGCGGAGAGTTGTGGGGGAACTGGAAAGGATGGGAGGAGAGGTTGATCTGGATCTAGATCTAGGATTTGTTTTATTTTAATTAATTAAGGATGGGATGAAATATAAGGATTTGTTTTATTTTAATTAATTATGTTAATTTTTATTTTGACCATTTTGCCCCCTATTAAATCAGACTTATTTATTTTATGATTAAAAAATTGTTTTTTTTGCCACGTAAGCTTGTTAAGACCCCACTTAAATTAGCCACGTCAGCAATTGCTGACGTGGCGTGTTCAATTGTGTAATTGGAAAAAATTGATAGTTTAATAACCTAATTGACAAAATTGAAAGGTGGATCACCGAAGTAGAATATGCCCTATAGTTTAGGGTACTAATTCATATTTAAGCCATTTAAATAATAAAAGTTAGGATTGAACGATTTAGTTTTATACTCCCTCCGTCCCATAGTTATAGGCTGATTTTCTATTTTGAGATGTCCCAATATATAGGCTACTTACTATTTATAAAATTTAGTTGGTTCATTGTTTTACTTTTATGCCCTTATAATAAATATTCTACCATTACTCTTTTTTTGAAGAAACAACATTCAACGTCATTATTTTTATCACAACATTTAATGTTGTTGTATTCTCTTTGGTTAAAGTTATATGGTTATGGAGACTTTAATGGTCAGTACACGTCAATCAATAAAGTTGAGAGTTCCAGTGTGATAATTAAGGAGTAATTAAGTTATTCATTAATTCCATATTAAGGGGTATATGTGGAAAATTATGTTAAAAATTGCCACTTAAACTGATTTTCTTAAACTATGTGCCAAAAGAAATCAGCCTATAACTATGGGACGGAGGGAGTAAAATAAAAAAATTGTTTGATTGTTAATGATGAAATAAAGTATTCTATCTATCTAACAAAATACAATTAATTTTGAATTTTCTATTCACCCTAATAAATTATCTAAATCGTCTAAAGTTTAGGATAAATCATATTGTGTCCATGTAGTGCCGAAGACACGGAATACAACTAGTATTTCTATATTTTATTATATTTAGGGGATTGTATCAAATATTGATTCCACTAAAAAAACAGAATTAATTATTTTCATCTCTATTTTATTTTCTCTATTATCTTGTTCATTCATTAATTTTATTTTTTTAATTCAAATGTAACAGAAGAGTCCAGTTATATATTTATTAAGGGTATGCATTCAACTAGTTTCTTCTACAGACAAATAGATAGTCTGTTATGTTAGGGTATTCCTGTAAGGCTTAAATATGAATTAGTACCCTAAATTATAGGTCATATTCCATTTTGGTAATTCACCTTTCAATTTTGTCCATTAGATGATTGAACTATTAATTTTTTTCAATTGCAACAAATTGAATCTGTCACGTCAGAAATTGCTGACGTGGCTACTTGTGTGGGGCCATAGGAAGCTGGTGTGGCAAATTTTTATTTATTTTTAATTATGAATTAAACAAATCTGATTTTATAGAGGGTAAATTGGTCCAACAATAATTAACATAAAACAAACATTAAATTAAAATATAACCTCATATCAGTACCCTTACATTCGATCGAACTAAACCAAACACCAAATCGCTCCAAAAAACCCTAGTTCAACAACTGCAAATCAACGATATAACTAAACCAAACCCTAAATCGCTCCAAATGTGTAGCACTTCAATTAAAGCCATATCGCTAGAATTCCCAATTTCATCCTACAAAGTTCGAATAATGAATACCTTCTAAAAATTAGTCTTGACATCATCTTCTTCATCAACCTTTATAATGTCAAATAGATGGTCAATTAAATTTAGTTCTCACGTATTTTCTGCATCCCCAAAAGATTTTAAATCAACAATCAAATAATTTAATGCTTATATATACATAGAGTAATAGATAAATAGGGTTAAAGACATTTTCGCTGGCGAGTTTGATGTAATTATGGAACAACTCGAGAATACGTTCTTTGTCGAGGCACGAATCGGTGGGAGGAGGAGGAGGCGCAGCCAGTGGATTTTCTTGTGAAATCTTGATGCTGCAGGCGGCATGGCTTTCGAAAGCGCTTCAAGTTTATCATTGTTAGAGCCTAAGAAGAATGGACTGTCAGGAGAGAGAATTGGGGACCTTTGCTTCTGAACCGTGGGATTGGGGCTCTGGGATTTAGTCATATTTTACAACAATTCTACCACACCTTCTTCAAATATCATAAGCTATGTAAATAAATATATATTTGTATATATGTGTAAATATGGGGAAAAAGGAAGAAGAAAGGGCTTTGACTTTTGAGGAATGGAGATCGAAGAATTGGAGGAACAAAGATTAGGATGAGTCAGGTTCTAAAAAGAGAGAAGATAAGGATGTAGAGGTACTGATATAGGATATATTTTAATTTAATGTATGTTTTATGTTAATTGTTGTTGGACCAATTTACCCTCTATAAAATCAAATTTGTTTAATTCATAATTAAAAAAATATTTTTTTGTCACACCAACTTCCTATGGCCCCGCACAAGTAGTCACGTCAGCAATTTCTAACATGGCATGTTCAATTTGTTGAAATTAAAAAAAAATAATAGTTCAATCATTTAATTAACAAAATTAAAACATAAGACCCCAACTTTTTATAAATGAAATTGAATTTCCTCTATTTATTATTTTGAAATAGTAATGGTTGATTTGATTAATGTGGTTAGTTATGGGTAAAATGCACAAATATTTTAAATAAGCAAGTGATTATAAAATATTCATTGTTGTCGGAGAATATTCGTTTGGTCGTGGAATATTCTTCCTATCGGGGAATATTCATACGACGGCACAACTTTTTGTGGGCCCTATAACGGAAAACGATTGGATAAAGAAAACGACAAGTATAAGTTTTTATAAATAACGGCGTAGTTGTTACCGTTAACACTGTTGGAATACCTAGTGGTTAAAACACGATGTCTGGCGGTGTTGCACGATGAAGACACTGCAGTATTGCACCAATTATTGATTCTTACGTAAGAATGCACTACTCAATAATTGTTATAGTAATTACTGTTCAATATTTTATTTTATTGATTCAATAATTGCTACGTTAATATTTTATATTATTGTTTCTTTCAATAATTGTCACTACACAGTATTTCCCATTATCAGATCAATAATTCATATTATTTTAATAATATTACTAGATAATATTATTGGCAATGTCTAGAAAGTTCTGTCTAAGGAGAGATTTGGTCACCTAATTGCGCGCCAGTAAGGAGAAATCCTTATTGGAAAGCCCCCTCTTTCCTGGGAACAACATGGTTGTTAGTATTGTGATTCTGTAATATTATTTATGAATAATTAATTATTAATTTATATGATAAGAAAAATATTTATTTATGTGGATATAAATGGAGGAATTTTTAGAAAAGTGACAATTGTTGAAAATTGATATTTATCTTTTCTGATAAAATAATTTATTTTAATATATTATTATATTATAATAATATAATAATGGTGATATTTTTATAATAAATGTTTGATATATGAATAAATGAGGAGGAAGAGTATTTTTGTTACAATAAATGCTTAAAACATGTTAAACATGTTGGTGGACCATATTTTTGACTGAAATTTGATTATAGCCTGCAAAATCGTCCGTATGTAAATTTCGGTCAATTTTTGTTTAGAATTGGGAAAAACTTAAATCTACAAAGTTGTAGAGAATTGAATTTCCTATGGAATGGACATAAGACTCAAATTTTTCTGATAAAATGGCTATTTATTATGAATTATTGAAGTTCCGAATATTGGGTCTGAATTGATTTGTTACAAAAAATGTTTAAAACATGTTTTTCATTTTGGTGGGCCCCACTTGCATGTGGTAAATGCTGAATTCAGATTGTAAGGTGTGCGTAGGAAATTTAAATAAAAATAATATTATTTTATTAAATTTTTTGCTTTGGTGTTCTAAGCATTTTCCTATAAATAGGATGCTTAAGTTAGAATTGAAAATCACACCAGAATCTGAAGTTTTCTCTCTTTATATTATCGAGCGTATTTTTGGGAGTATTTAGATATCTTAAGTGTTGCTATACAGTGTAAGTTTCCTTCAGCATTATATCCGATATTCCAGTCAGAAGTACTATTCTTTTGAGGTAAGGGATGTTATTTTTTTATAAATGATATTATTTCTTCTAATATCATTATGCCGAAATATTGATATAAATATTATTGTGGAATTTCTACCTTTTTGTGTCGGAGTTACTATTCACGTATACGTCAGTATTCACGTATACGACACTATTCACGAATATGGCACTATTCACCAAAAAAATGAAATTTTCTCTTCTTTGTCCCAGATGTCTATTTTGTTACTATCTTTGATAGTATCCATGTTTTGATCTTTATTCTTGAGTTTTACTCCACTATGGTATATTATGGGGTGTTTTTGAACATGGATAAACCGAAGTACAAATCCCAAATATTTGTTCTTTTGTCTCACTGGATTCGTTTTCTTTAAAATATTTTTCATCATCCTCAATCCTAAATGATGATATTATTGAATATCTTTGGCTTGTAGTACAAAGATGAATGATTTCCTGATGAATATCTTTGGCCCATAGTGCTAAGATGTACAGGTGTTGAGATGAACATGACCAACTTGTGATATAAATGAATATCTTTGGCCTGTAGTGCAAAGATGAATATTTGATTCAAGATGTATATTGATTGATGTTACGGGGATAAAATATTAATGATGAACTTTTAAATCTTAAAAGATAGTAGAATTCATTATCTACTTGACTCTTCTAATGGATTGATGTTTCCGCTGCAGTTGTTGATCTAAAACTTGTTATCTATTATATATTCTATCAGATTTTTTCCAGTTGAAGACTAATGATAAATTATTGTATATTATCTTAGTCATAATATTCTTTACTGGGCTAGTTGAGCTCACCCTTTTCCTTTTTGTTCCATTTTTCTTCTCAGGAGGTGAGAATTTAGCAGGAACTAGCCGGGGTATGGAGTGATAATTTTAGAAAGTTGTTTTAGCACTCCTCACTATTTTTGTAAAATAGTGTATCAATAATTGTAATGAGGACTCCTTTTGAGTTTGTATACTGTCTATTAGACAATATTTGTATTTAAACTCACAGTATACGTGTTATCGTATTTTGCACGACAATTGTATTAATGAAGTTTGTTAGTTCCCGGGGGCACAATATTTATCTAGATGGGGGGGGGGGGGGTTGAATAGATATTTAAAAAATCTTTTCGTTTTAGCTTGTTAGTTGATAATGATTAAAATTTAGCGGAATTAATATTTATTTTAATCTCCCTTAAGATAGCGAGTTTACGAGAGTGAGGCAATTATAGCAGTTATGGCAGTTATAGCAAGAATGTAATCGACACAGTCGTTTTAAGTGGTTCAGAGCACTTAAAGCTCCTAGTCCACTCTTCTACTTCTCGAGTAGGAAATCCACTAAGGATGTCTTTTACACTTTTTGAATCACACACAGATTCCTTCTGAGACCAATGATCTAGAACTTCTTAGTTCACTCTTGAACTCTTCAAGTCCAGCAGACTTGGCTCTTCACATTTCACTTAGAACTCTTCAAGTCCTTCTGACTTGGAACTCTTACTTCAGTTGATTGGTAGTTGTTGAGTTCTTGATGGTTGCTACTCAGTTGCTGTTAAGCACTTGTTTGAAAGAACTGAGTAGCTGAGCAAGCTTTTCTTTTTCTCAGATCGTAGAGTTTAGTGTTCTTGTGCATTTTGTTCAATACTTGCTTACTTCTTTCATCTGCATATCTTTTGCATATATGTGATCTTGAAATCTTTCCTTTTGATCCATCTGTTGAAGCATTAAATGCATTTGACATTTCTGTACTTTGATGGAGACTTTTCTGCACATCTTCTGAATTGCATTCCCACTGACACAACAGACTGCTTTCTCACCTAACACCTAAAAAGGTGTTTTTCTCTTACCAATGGTATTTTTCTTTGCTTCTTCAATACGCTTCTTTGTTGCATACTAAGGATATCTTTTGTACCGTTGGAACTGGTGGGGACTTCAACGTTTGAAACCCATTCCATATTTGTTGGAGATATATCTTCAAACAAAAAGGTAGGGCTCGATGCTTCTGACACATGGCAGATGATACTCTACGATCTAGATCGTGGTGCCTTGTTACCTTGGTGCTTGGTCTGATTCCATCAAACAAGAGCATTACGATTTCTCTTAATGACTTGCACACTACAATCTTCACTTGCTAACTTTGTAAGCTCTACGTTTCCGAGAGCACACTACGATCTCTGAGTTGGCTCGACAAACGTTGGGACCACTCTATGACTTTCGAAGAGGCCCTTAAGGCAGGCACACTACGATCCTCGAAGCTCTACGTTCTGCCTTGGCTTCTGTAATCTTGATCAGCTTGATACACTACGATCTCTTTGAAGCCTATCTATTACATCTCAAGATCAACCTAACAAATTTGATTTATCACTAAGTTCTTATACAAATATTCCTTGAAGGACTTTACAAATAATCATGAGCATTTATATTTAATCATCAAATCAAAATATGCACTCTCCCAACAATCTCCCCCTATTTGATGTTGATGTAACCAAGGAGATTTATTGTCATGATTATTAGTTTCTAGATGCAATTTCAGGAAAGTAAACATGACTTAGTATTTTAGTGAGCAGCTGAAATTTTTAGAGAATAAACATTAATTTATTGATGTTCGAAGAATATTACAATATAGCTTTACATCAATAAGAATTGAAATTTTCACTTATCTCTATTTCCTTGATCTTTTGCGAGGAGGATTGGCATACTCCTCAGCTCTTCTTTTCCTGTTTGCTTCATCCCATTTGACTAGATCTTCCAGCTCACTAGGGCTTAGCCTAGGATTTTGATCATGCCTATTCATGAATGCAGGATCTCCAGTTGGCATTCTAAGGCCTGTGGTGGTGACATTTTGTGAGCTGGTAGCTGGCCCTATACTCCTTATTGGCTGAGCCATTAAAATTTCCTGCTGATCAGGTCGTTGAGTCTGATGGTTGGATCGTGGAGTCTGTTGGTGGAATTACCTTGTAGGAGGACTCCTTCTTCTGCCTCTGCCCTGGCCTCCTTCTCCTTTCCCTTTATTCTCCCTCTTTATGTTAGCATCAAGAGTTTGAATGTCTTCGAATAGTCGAGCCATTCCTTGGACGAGCTCGTTGAGTTGGCTTTGAGTTTGAGCAATGTCCTCTCGATTTTCCTTTATCAGAGCTTCAGATTGAGCGTCCCTATTTTTGAGAACGGCTAGAACACTGTCAGTTTGCTGTTCTTGGGTTATGTAGGCTTGTTGAAATTCTTTGACTGCAGTTTTAAAACTAATTATGTTCTCTCATCATAAGCTTATTCTGGGCTTCTTGAGTATTCTATAATGTAAGAACAACATCTCTGTGTCTTTTGGCGGCTATGAAGTGAATATCATCCTTGTCCTTTATGCTTTTAATCATTTCTTTGATAATCTCCCTCAGCTTCTTAGTAAGCTCAGCATTTAGGGTTCCTGGGAGATTATTTACAGCAGTGATCATGTTTGTCAGCCTGAGATGAATGTGTTCTGAGTGAGCTTCAAGGCTTTCATCGATGTCCTTGATCATGTTCTTGGACACTTCATTCAACTCAACTTTAGTGGGCATATTTGAGAGTAGATCACTGATTTGAGGATTGTTTAAACGAGGGAATGTTTTCTTGAATTGATCTTGCGAGGAGTAGAGGGCAAGATCAAGGTTGAAGTATTCATTTGTAGATGAAGAGGGAATATCTGATGGAGGGGCCTGTGTTTGGGTGTCTGGAGTAGGTGACTCTACGATTTCTCCTTGGGACTCTGCAATGGGGCTAGAGTCAGTTATCGTAGAGATGATGGGAGTTGGGATCAATATGAAGTTTGACACGTTTGGTTCATTAGTTATAGAATTTTGGGATCCTGTAACTGGGGATTGACATGATGGATTTAGAACCACTTCCAACCAGCTTGGAAATTCATAAAATTGGCTGGAAAAAGACAGTGGATAGTGATTCACTCTAAAAAGAATTGGAACAGTTAATACCTCATTCACCATTCTTGAGGAGGAATCATTTTTGATGAGCTTCTTAGCAAAGTTAAAGTTGCCTGGAAATCCATGGGCTAGCACAGAGATGGCTGAATATTCTTTGAAGCTCCAAAACATGTGGCTTCAGGAGTTTAGAATTTGAGCTTGATAATAGGGCATCATGGGGATATAGGAGAACAGCTGATTGTAAAGATAACTCCTATACCCATCATGGCCCATGCCTGTGATCTTAAGTTCATCATCATCTTTGTCTTCCTCTTCTTCTCCATCTTCTTTTGATGATTCCAGTATGTCAATGACTTCCTTTTGACTTTCTTGCTCAGGCTCTCCCTCATTTTCTCCATGAGCAACTTCTTCTGTAAAGGGGATATCATGAGGCTCCCCCTTAACATGATCATCCATCTGTAGGACTAATGGCTCCCCCTCAGCTGGAGCATTTTTTATCATGAGAACTTCAGGTATTTCCTCAGCTTGAGTATTTTCTAAGGTGAAAACTTCAGGTGTCTCCCCCTCAGCTTGAGCTATATCATGTTGACTTTCTTTGGATAGTTCCTTTATAGCAGCCATCTTTCTGTCTTCCTCTTTGAGTACTCATTCATTGATAAGGATGTACTTCTTGACTAATTTTCGTCTTGGTTTTCTAGATTGAGCCACAGCCTCAAGACTTCCTTGAGCTTCAGCTCTGTCCTGTTGATCAGTCAAAACATCTGGTGCAGTAACTTCCTTGCTTGAGGTGTTCGGTCTGGTCTCTACGATCGGTTGAGACTCTACGATCAAAGAGACAGATGGCCTCTTGGACTTGTGACTGATTTTGTTCTTCTTCAGCATCTGTGATATAGTGGCTCTATCTTCATCAGCCTTAGCTTGCTGTTCTTTCCTTCTTAGGATCCTCAGAGTCTCAATATAAGAGGACTCTATATGTATGTTAGTGGTAGACCCTTGAGATTCTTCTACCATCCTAGTCTTTAGCTTCCTCTTGCCCTTGCTTTTTCTGATAAGGGCAGATGGTTCTCTTTTGTTGGTTTCTTCCTCTTCTTCTGCAGTCTCTTTGACGACTGACATGTTTCCTGGAATCCCTGATTCCTTTAGATCACCAGTTCTTCCATTGGACTCAGTCGTCATGTGTACATACTCAGCTAGATTCCTTTTCCAATTCTCAAACAGTTGCTAGGTCATTCGTCTGTTTGGATTGATGGACTCTCCTTCATTGTCCCCAATCTTATCACCCAGAGCAGATTGTAAGATGATGCTTATAAATCGCCCGTAGAGCATCTTTTGAGATCCCTTTGTCTTCTTCGAGTTGAGAATTCATTTTCCTATCCATTCCAGTAGTAGAGCTCTATAGTTAAGCTGTATCCCACAGCTTATGTCAATCATGAGTTTTAGCTGCACCTCATTTACAGAATCGTGTCCAGTGCTTTTGCAGCATATACACTTCCCAATAATGTTAGCCAGAAATTCGTACCTCTGAGGAAACTCCTTCTTCTTGTATCCTTTGATAGTGGGGGATTTTTTGTGATGCATCTTCTTAAGCCCTACATGGAAATCGATGCCATCTAAAAACCAAAAACCTTCGAATTTGAAGCTTAGGGCTAGATTGATGTTCTCAGCCTTTAGATTGATTTCCACGTCCTTGACTCTCGTCGTGAGGACTTCATTTTCGTATACTCCATTTTTGTAAAACTCCTTTATTAACTTTGGGTAGATCTATGTGCTCGTACCCAGTGCGTCTTCGAGACCGTCCTTCTTTAACAATGTCAGAATCTTGTGAAATTTGGGTTCAGCAGTTTTGAACTCATCGAAGCATAGTCTGTAGCCAGAGACGACGTTGGAGGCTGCCATTTCTATCGTTGAAGGGAGTATTGTTATTTGAGCTTTCTTTGGGGTTAGGGTTTCTGCTTGTAGAGAGAGAAGAAAGATATGCCTTTTGAACTTTTGATTTCAAAAAGGCATTTTCGAACTTTACTTGTAGTTTCCCTCTCTCTATTTTTGTTTAGTGGGGCAGGTGTCAAATTCTGCTTGGCTCTACGAATTTAACTGAGGAGGATTGTACTGATTTGCCCTTAGCTCCTTCAGAGCTGATGTGTCCTTAGGGAGGACTACGATCGTTGAGGTAGCCTTTGTGATCGTTGAGTCTGTTTTGCATTCATCGAGTCTGAATTATGATCGTCGAGTCTGTCCAGCAATCGTCATGTCTAAACTATGATCGTCGAGTCTGTCCAGCAGTCATCGTGTCTGAACTACGACCGTCGAGTCTGTCCGCCCCGGTTATGTCGTGTCACGAACTACAATCGTCCAAGTCATCCGGCCCAATCGTGGATGTCTAAACTACGATTGTCGAGTCTGACCGGATCCTTGTGATCAGTTTTTGACTTAGCATTCTTTTGAGGTAGCTCAGGAAGGGCCAACCTCTTGGAGTGAGTCAAGGGTTAGGTTTGTTCTTGAGGTGCTTATAGGAGAGATTGCTTTGTTTTGAAACTTATTATCACGGGATGCTCCTTTTGTTTTGTTGATGGGGTTCTGCTATCGTTGAGTTTGCACTACGATCGTTGTCTTTCATGTCACTTCAGCTCTACGATCGTGGACTTCCTTTGATCATGTCTACGATTTCAACCATAGACTTTGTATCTGTATGGTTAGCACATACTAGAGCATATATTTCATGGTTGTAAATTAAGCATTCCTAGCTCACTTATTAACTTGTTCAATCTGGATTCATCTAGAGGTTTTGTAAAGACATCAACAAGTTGATTTTCAGTTGGGATATATTGTAAAGATATAGTTCCATTTTGCACATGATCCCTAATGAAGTGATACCTTATTTCTATATGCTTAGTCCTAGAATGCATGACAGGATTATGAGTTATTGCTATGGCACTTGTGTTATCACAGTGAATGGGAATGGATTTGAAATCAAACCCATAATCAGCTAGCTGATTTTTCATCCATAGGATCTGAGCACAACAGCTGCCAGCAGCAATGTATTCAGCTTCTGCAGTTGAAGTAGATACTGAGTTTTGCTTCTTGCTAAACCAGGACACAAGTCTGTTTCCTAGCAATTGACAGGTGCCACTGGTACTCTTTCTATCTATTTTGTAGCCTGCAAAATCAGCATCTGTGTATCCTGTTAGTTTAAAAGAGGACTCCATTGGGTACCAAAGACCCAAGTGAGGTGTACCCTTGAGATACCTGAAAATCCTCTTTACAGCAGTTAAATGTGATTCTTTAGGATCAGCCTGAAATCTAGCACATATGCATGTTGCAAACATTATATCTGGTCTACTGGCAGTTAGATATAGAAGAGAGCCTATCATACCTTTGTATTGAGTTATATCAATACCTTTACCTTTTTCATCTTTGTCAAGCTTGGTTGCAGGAGCAATTGGGGTTTTCATAGGAGAGGCTGATTCCGTGCCATATTTCTTAAGTAAATCTTTGATGTACTTGGCTTGGTTTATGAATATTCCTTCATCAGTCTGCTTTACTTGCAGTCCAAGGAAGTAGTTCAGCTCACCCATCATGCTCATTTCAAACTTGCTCTGCATAAGCTTGGAGAATCTCTTACACATCTTTTCATTAGTAGAACCAAAAATAATATCATCAACATATATTTGAACCAATAAGACTTTGTCTTTATGCTTTCTAAGGAATAATATGGTATCTACTCTACCTCTAGTGAATCTATTTTCAATAAGAAAGTTAGTTAGTGTTTCATACCATGCTCTAAGTGCTTGTTTAAGACCATATAAGGCTTTGTCTAATCTATAAACATAATTAGAAAGAGATGGATTGATGAAACCTGGAGGTTGCTCTACATAGACTTCTTCCTGAAGTTCACCATTCAGGAATGCACTTTTGACATCCATCTGAAAGACCTTGAATTTCATGTGACCAAAGAAAGCGAGGAAGATTACGATGGCTTCTAGTATGGCAACAGTGCAAATGTCTCATTAGAGTCAATTCCTTCTTCCTGAGAGTAGCCCTTGGCCACTAGTCTTGCCTTGTTCCTGGTTATTACTCCATCTTCATCCATCTTGTTTCTGAAGACCCACTTGGTTCCAATGACAGGATGACTCTTTGGTCTTGGTACTAATATCCATACTTTGCTTCTTTCAAATTGGTTGAGTTCTTCCTGTATGGCTTCTATCTAGCTGGAGTCTTCCATAACATCCTCTATCTTCTTAGGTTCCATTTGTGACAGGAAGCTTAGATAAAAACATTCATTCTGGGTGGCAGCTCTTGTTTTGATTCTTGCACTCGGATCTCCAATGATTAGATCTTGAGTGTGATCTCTTGCCCATCTATTTCCTGGTGGGACATCTGTCCTTATGCCTTCTTGTCTTAGGCCTTCAAGATCTATTTCTTCTTCTTGGTGCGGAGGTTCGTTGTCTGGCATAGGCCTCTCTATGATCTCATTTCTTTGCTCAATGATTTCACTATCCGGCACTATGATCTTATGTGACGCCCCCAAAATAGGTATACATCACCCATTCTGAGTTGTCATCATACATGCGACGAAATAACTACAACTTTATTATTACAATAGTAAAGCGTGAGTTTGAATACAAATATTATCTTCTAGACAATATCTATACTCAAATAAATCCTCATCACATTTATTGATACATTATTTTACAAAATGGTGAGGACTACTAAACAACTCTCTCTAGAACCTTCATTCCATACCCCAGGCTAACTGCTTATATATTCTCGCCTCACGAGAAGAAAAATGGAACAAAAAGGAAAAGGGTGAGCTCAACTAGCCCGATAAAGAATATTATGACTAAGATAATATCAATAAATTATCATTAGTCTTCACGAGGAAAAAAAAAAATCTAATAGAATCTGAATAGACAACAAGTTTTAAATCAATATTCGCAGTGAAATAATAATTCATTAGAAGAGTTAAGTAGAGAATGCAAACTACTATCTTACATGTATAAATTTAAAAGTTCATCGTCTATCTTTTATCCTGTAACATCAATCAATATACATCTGAAATCAAATATTCATCTTTTGCACTACTGGCCAAAGATATTCATCGATTAGTCATGTTCATCTAAACACTGTTCATCTTTTACTACGGGCCAAAGATATTCATCGAAATCATTCATCTTTGCACTCGAGCCAAAGATATTCCATAATATCATCATTTAAGGCGAGGATGATGAAAATATTTTTAAAGAAACGAATCCGTGAAACAAAATGACAAGGATTAAGGATTAAGGATTAGTACTTTGTTTTATCCGTCTAAAAATACCTCAAAAAATAATCATAGTGGTGTAAAATTCAAGAATGATCAAAACATGGATACAATCAAAGCTAGTATCCGAATATAGATATTTTGACGAAAAGAAAATTTTTCATTTTTTGATGAATAGTGTAAATGAATACGTGAATAGTGCCTTATCGTGAATAGTAACTCAGACACCAAAAGTTCCAAATTTGATAAAAACTTGATCAATATTTCAACATAATGATATTGAAGAAATAATATCATTCTGAAAAATAATATCCACTTACCTCGAAGATCGATCTTACAAAATGAAACACTGATATAGGCTATGACTTGAACTTGCACCAGTATAGCAATACTCAAAATATACTCAAAATACTCACAAGAATAAACTCGATAATATAGAGAGAAAACTTGATTTACGGTGTGATTTTCAATTCTAACCTAAACACCCTATTTATAGGAAATTGCTTAGAACACCAAAGCAGAAAATTTAATAAAATATTAATAAATTTATATAAATCATACGCAAACTTGGAAATTCTGATTTCAGCATATTTTGCAACACATGTGCCTACCAACCAACCACAAAAACGTTTTTGTTATTTTAAACAATTAAAACTTCCAAAAATCAATTATTTCGGAACTCCGGAACTTCAATAATTCACAATAAATAGCCCTTTTGTCAGAAAATTCAAAACTCGCGAATTTTTATAGGAAATTCAATTCTCTACAACTTTACAGAAGAAAGTTTTTCCAAATTCCAAACAAAAATTGACCGAAATCCACAAACGGGCGATTTTACAGGTATAATCAAATTTCGATTCGATAAATGGGGTCCACCGACATGTTTAACATGTTTTAAACATTTATTGCAACAAAAATACTCTTCCTCCTCGTATACTCATATATCCCACATTCGTTGTAAAAATATCACCATTATTATATTATTAAAATATAATAATATATTTAAATAATTATTTTATCGAGAAAAAGATAAAATTTTAATTTTCAACAATTGTCACATTAAAAATTTCTCCATCTATATCCACATAAAATCAATATTTTTCTCATCATATGAATCAATAATTAATTATTCACAAATAATATTACGAATCACAATATTGACAACCGGGCGGTTCAGGAAAGAGGGGCTTTCAATAAGAATTTCTCCTTCTTGGCGCCTTGATTTAGGTGACCAAACCTCTCCTTAGACGAACTTTCTAGACATTGCCAATAATGTTATCTAATAATATTATTCGGATAATATGAATTATTGCTTCGATAATAAAAAATCTTGTGTGTAATGACAATTATTGAAACAACAACAATATAAAATATCAACGCAATGACAGTTATTAAATCAATAAAATCTTTGAGCGATAATTCTTGTAACCATTATTGAGTAGTGCCTTCTTACGTAAGAATCGATAATTGGTGTAATATCGGTAATCTTCTTGTGTTTTTTAACCATAGAGTATTTTAACGATATTAATGGTAACAACTACTGTTTATTATTTTTAAACAACTTATATTTATCGTTTTCTTCATCCAATCGCTTTTTAGTTATGGGGCCCACACATGCATCAACTGGTAGTCGTACGAATATTCCCAAGCGATCTGAATATTCCACGACCAAACGAATATTCCCAACAACAATGAATATTTTATAACCACTTGCTTATTTTGAAATATTTGCGTATTTTACCCTAACTATCCACATTAATCAAATTAACCCTTACTATTTCAAAATAATAAATAGAAAATTAAATTTCATTAATAATAAGTTGGGGTCTTACAACCTCCCTCCTTATGAAATTTAAGTCCTCGAAATTGGCGTCACGATACACAGTGTTTGAAAAGGTGAGGATACCTCGCTTTCATTTCCATTTCCAATTCCCAGGTCATTTCCTCTATAGCATGATTCCTCCACAGAACTTTAACTTGTGGTATGACCTTTGCGCGTAGGACATTCTCCTTCCTATCCAAGATCTTGACAATTACCTCCTCCTATACATTAAGTCTTGGCTATCTCGTCCGGTTCTAACTCTATAACGTGGTTGGGTCTTTCACATATTTACGAAATGCAGATATGTGAAACACATTATGAACACGAGACATACTCGAGGTAACTTGAGTCTATAGGCTACATTTCCTACTCGGTCAAGAATTTGAAATGGACCAATAAATCGTGGATTGAGCTTTCCTCTCTTCCCAAATCTTGTAACTCCCTTCCATGGAAGCAACTTCATAATAATACATGATCCCCTATACTAAATTCCACGTCCTTTCGATGAAGATCCGCATAACTCTTTTGTCGATCTTGTGCCGCTTTGTATCGTTGTCGAATCATTTGAATCTTTTAGTAGTCATACGTACCAACTCGGGTCCCAACAATGTTGCTTCACCCACCTCGTCCCCAACATATTTGGAGAGTGACACTTTTGTCCATATAATGCTTCAAATGGAGCCACACCTATACTTGCTGATAAGCTGTTGTTGTAGGAGAATTCCACCAATGGTAAATACTTATCCCAACCGCGCCTTGAAGTCTAGGACACAGAGTCTTAATAAATCTTCAAGAGTTTGAATAGTCCTCTCGATTGTCCGTCCAGTTTGAGGATGGTATCTTTGAACTAAATCGCAAATCTGTGCCCATAGCTTTTTGCAAGCTAACCCAAAATCTTGAAGTGAATCTTGGGTCACGATCCGAAACTATGGATACGAGGCATGCCATACAACCTCACAATTTCATTCACGTACATACTAGCAAAGGCGTTCAAGGAATAAGTCTCCCGTATCGGCAAGAAATGAAAGCGGAACTTGGTTAATCTATCAACAATAACCCAAATAGCATTGATGCCTTGAGAAACCGTAGTAGGAAGACCCGTAACAAAATCCATGGTAATGTGTTCCCACTTCCATTTCGAATCTCAAGTGGTTCTGCAGCGGACCCTTAGGTACTAGATGCTCCACCTTTACACGTTGGCAAGTTAAACACATCGAGATAAACTTTGCAATCTCTCTCTTATTTGTTCCACCAAAATGTATGTCGAAGATCACGATACATTTTAGTACTTCCGTGATGGATTGCAAATGGTGTATTGTGTGCCTCCATCATAATCTTGTACTTCAATTCGTAGTCGTTAGGAACACAAAGTCTAGAGTGGACTCAAGTATTCCTTCTTCATCAATTCTAAGCTTAGGAATAGCTCCTTCTTGTACTTTCTTCTTCTTACATACGCATCATTTCGGCTCGGTGGTGGCTTGAAAGCAACCTTAACTTTTTCTATTAAAGTTGGCTCTGTCGTATACTTGACATCATCGCACTCGTTCCGCATATGATCTTCTACTCAACGCGTCGGCTACCACGTTCGCTTTTCGGGATGGTATTGAATAGTGTGGTCGTAGTCTTTCAATAGCTCGAGCCAACGTCATTTACCAGCGTGTTGAGTTCTTTTTGAGTGAAGAAATATTTAAGGCTTTTATGGTGCGGATATATCTCCACTTTCTCCCCATATAGATAGTGCCTCCATATCTTTAAGCGCGAAAACATTTTGCTTGACTCTAGATCATGAGTAGGATAATACCTCTCATACTCTTTAAGTTGTCGCGAGGCATAGGCTATGACTTTCCCACATTGCATGAGAACACATCCTAACCCTTTTCACGAAGCATCGTTGTAGATAACAAATCCATCCGAACCGGATGGTATTGTTAGAAACAGTCTTAGAAATAAGTCTCCTCTTAAGCTCTTGGAAACTCTTCTCGCATTCTTCGCTCCAAATGAATTTTGTATCCTTCCGAGTTAATTGAGTTAATGGAGTAGCGATTCGAAAAAACCCTTCCACGAATCTCAGATAATAACCAGGCTAGACCCAAAAAGCTACGTGCTTGGTCATCGACTTGGTTGCTCCCAACTTTGTATTACTTCAATCTTTTGGGGTCCACGGATACTCCATGTTTTGACACCACGTGCCCAAGAAATGCTACTTCCTCAAGCGAACTTCGCATTTCTTCAATTTGGCATATAGTTTTTTTTCACGAAGCCTTTGGAGTACCGACTTCAAATGGTGCTCATGATCTTCCACGACTTTTGGAATATATGAGGATGTCATCAATAAAAACAACAACAAAGCCCGATCCAAATATTCCTTGAATACTCGGTTCATCATATCCATGAAAGTTGCATGAGCATTAGTTAGTCCGAAAGACATGACTAAGAATTCATAATGCCCATACCAAGTTCTGAAGGCGGTCTTTGGAATATCCTCGGTTCTAATCTTGGTGATGATATCCGAACGAAGATCGATTTTGAAAAGAATTGTGCCCTTGCAATTAGTCAAACAAGTCATCAATACGAGGTAGAGGATACCTATTCTTGATGGTAACATGGTTCAATTCCGATAGTCGATACAAAGTCGCATACTCCCATCTTTCTTCTTTTTCTTTCACGAATAAAACAGGAGCACCCCGAGGAGATGTCTCCTCAAGTTCAGGAGGAGCCATTCGAGCCGGGTGTCCAACAATTCACGTCAGTTGGACCTTTAACTCCTGAAGTTCAATAGGAGCCATTCGATATGGGGTTTTAGAAATGGGCTTTGTACGGGTTCAAAGATCAATAAAGAATTCAACTTCATGTTAGCGGGGATTAGATATGAGGAAGTTCTTGAGAAATCGTCGTTAGAAAAAACCTTCAAAACAATCAATTTGGAATATTATTCAAATTTGGCGTGTCTTTATTCAAATCCATAACATGGGCTAAGAAAGCTTGACATCCGTTTTTATAAGCAATAAGCGAATAGCTTTATGATTAGATATAGTGATGATTGATTTTAATGGTTTAATTCTATAAACTTAGCGGGAATCGTAGCTTACCCGTGATCTCCTCGTTTGGCAATATGTCCTTCCTTTTCCAGAATTATAGCATACCTTGAATCTTTTGAGTCACCGTCCCATTGAACTAGGTTTCGCTTTTTCGGTGATATGTCCCTCTTTTCCACAATTATAGCATACCTTGATATGGGTTGGTGATTCTCCTCCTTCGCATTTAGAACCGATTCTTTCGTTCTCTCCCTTAGCCGCTTCTCGTCTTCGTCTTCATATGGTTGTTGTTAAATCTCCTCTTTTAAAATCTCCTTCGACTCGCTTCTTTTATTTTCATGGCCATGATTACCACCAAAGTGGTTACCATTTTTGTCCGTCTTTTTCTTTCTCCATTGGTTATCGTTGTTTTGTTGACTACCATCTCCTATGATCTGGTTGTGGTCCCTCGGTTGACCGCGTACTCGTTATCTCGCTCTAATAATTGAGCCACATTTTAACATCTCTGAATAGAGAGAAAATTTATGAGAAATGAGATCTCTTGACGTATCTGGGGTTTCAAACCTCTAAGAAACATCCGCGTCATCGTTCCTCATTCTCCACCAAATGAGGTGTAAACTTTGGATAACTCTGCAAACTTTGCCTCGTCTTTGAGACACCGTCGTGTTGTTACTGCTCTAGTCTAATAAACTCCACTTCCTTCATATAGCCGAACACTTTCGGGAAAGTATTTATCATTAAATAGTTTAAAATGTCTCCCAAGACATCTTTGAGTCTTGGTTTGGATGGAGTGCGCTTCACGAGACTCCCACCAAGTGATACGCCTTCGCCATACGGAGTATAAAGGTGGCGAATGGAACCTTCATTCCTCCGTGCATTCCAAGACATCGAATATCTTGGTAATTTGCTTGACCCGTGTTTCCGCCGTGATCGGATCTGGCTTTCCCTTAAATTCGGTGGTCCCAACTCTTTGAGCTGCTTTGTGTTTGTGACAACCCGTGAATTGCTATCATTTCCTCTGTATTTTGAACACGAGTCTCCTCGTCGATTTTTGCATGAAATCGCAAAAGCTTCTAAACATCCCCTCGTTCATCATCTCGCTCTTTTGGTGTTGTTGTTCAAGGAGGAACATTGCCCGACTGTTACCGTTCTCCTCGTTGGTGAGTACAGGCGTCTCCACGGTCTCATTTCCATTGTTAATATTCTCGATCGACATTCTCAAATCTTGTCATAAAATAAGGGTTAATTAAGGAAATCAATATATCACATAATATCCTATATCTTGACCAACTAACAAATAAGCTTAGGTAGGACACAATAGCGAAGGATTTACTCGTCTCTCCCTCCTAGTTCTATTCCCGATCTCCGCCGAGATCATATCCTAAGCTTTGATACCAAGCTGTGGCGCCCCCAAAATAGGTATACATCACCCATTACGAGTTGTCAATACATGGTACAAAAACAACTACAACTTTATTATTACAACAAGAAAAGCTGTGAGTTTGAATACAAATATTATCTTACTAGACAATATCTATACTCAAATAAATCCTCATCACATTTATTGATACATTATTTTACAAAATGGTGAGGACTACTAAACAACTCTCTCTAGAACCTTCATTCCATACCCAGGCTAAATACTATCGCTATATTCTTGCCTCCTGAGAAGAAAAATGGAACAAAAAAGAAAGGGTGAGCTCAACTAGCCCAATAAAGAATATTATGACTAAGATAATATACAATAAATTATCATTAGTCTTCAACGGGGAAAAAAAAATCTAATAGAATACAATAGACAACAAGTTTTAAATCAATATTACGCAATGAAATAATAATTCATTAGAAGAGTTAAGTAGAGAATGCAAACTACTATCTTACATGTATAAATTTAAAAGTTCATCGTCATCTTTTATCCTGTAACATCAATCAATATACATCCGAAATCAAATATTCATCTTTGCACTACAGGCCAAAAGATATTCATCGATTAGTCATGTTCATCTAAACACTGTTCATCTTTACTACGGGCCAAAGATATTCATCGAAATCATTCATCTTTGCACTACGGGCCAAAGATATTCCATAATATCATCATTTAAGGCGAGGATGATGAAAAATATTTTTAAAAGCGAATCCAAATGAAACAAAATGACAAGGATTAAGGATTAAGGATTAGTACTTTGTTTTATCCACGTCTAAAAATACCTCAAAAATAATCATAGTGGTGTAAAATTCAAGAATGATCAAAACATGGATACAATCAAAGCTAGTATCCGAATAGATATTTTGACGAAAAGAAAATTTTTCATTTTTGAATGAATAGTGTCGTGATATCGTGAATAGTGCCTTATCGTGAATAGTAACTCACAGACACCAAAAGTTCCAAATTTGATAAAAACTTGAGATCGATATTTCAACATAATGATATTGAAGAAATAATATCATTCTGAAAAAATAATATCCACTTACATCGAAGATCGGTCTTACAAAATTGAAACAGGATATAAAGGCTATGACTTGAACTTGCACCGTATAGCAATACTCAAAATATACTCAAAATACTCACAAGAATACGCTCGATAATATAGAGAGAAAACTTGATTTACGGTGTGATTTTCAATTCTAACCTAAACACCTATTTATAGGAAATTGCTTAGAACACCAAAGCGAAAAATTTAATAAAATATTAATAAATTTATATAAATCATACATAAACTTGGAAATTCTGATTTCAGCATATTTTTTGCAACACATGTGCCTACCAACCAACCACAAAAAACATTTTTGTTATTTTAAACAATTAAAACTTCCAAAAATCAATTATTTGAACTCAAGAACTTCAATAATTCACAATAAATAGCCCTTTTGTCAGAAAAATTCAAACTCATGACTTTTTATAGGAAATTCAATTCTCTACAACTTTGCTGAAGAAAGTTTTTCCAAATTCCAAACAAAATTGACCAAATCCACAAATGGACGATTTTATGCTATAATCAAATTTCGATCGATAAATGGGGTCCACAGACATGTTTAACATGTTTTAAATATTTATTGCAACAAAAATACTCTTCCTCCTCGTATACTCATATATCCCACATTCGTTGTAAAAAAATATCACCATTATTATATTATTAAATATAATAATATATTTGAATAATTATTTTATCGAGAAAAGATAAAATTTCAATTTTCAACAATTGTCACATTAAAATTTTCTCCATCTATATCCACATAAAATCAATATTTTTCTCATCATATGAATCAATAATTAATTATTCACAAATAATATTACAGAATCACAATATTGATGACCAGGCGGTTCAGGAAGAGGCTTTCCAATAAGAATTTCTCCTTACTGGTGCGCAATTAGGTGACCAAACCTCTCCTTAGACAGAACTTTCTAGACATTGCCAATAATGTTATCTAATAATATTATTCAGATAATATGAATTATTGCTTCGATAATGAAAAATACTGTGTAATGACAATTATTGAAACAACAACAATGTAAAATATCAATGCAACAGTTATTAAATCAATAAAATACTGAACAGTAATTACTGTAACCATTATTGAGTAGTGCCTTCTTAGGTAAGAATCAATAATTGGTGTAATATCGTGTGCTACTGTGTTTTAACCACCGAGTATTTTAACAGTATTAATGGTAACAACTACGCTGTTATTTTTAAACAGCTTATATTTGTCGTTTTCTTTATCCAACCGCTTTCTGTTATGGGGCCCACACATGGTCATTGCGCCATCGTCTTTAATATTCCCCGACACGATCTGAATATTCCATGACCAAACGAATATTTCCCGACAACAATGAATATTTTATAACCACTTGCTTATTTTGAAATATTTGCGTATTTTACCCCTAACTATCCACATTAATCAAATCAACCCTTACTATTTCAAAATAATAAATAGAGAAAATTAAATTTCATTAATAATAAGTTGGGGTCTTACATCATAGTGTTGAGCTCGACGGCCTCATTCGTAGTGTCTGAACTGTTGGTCGTAGTGTCTTTAAACACTATTTTGTCTAAGTCTGTTTCATCAAAGATGATGTGAATTGAGACTTCAACACTCAGTGTCTTTTTGTTGAACACTTTGTAGGCCTTGCTGTCTGTGGTATATCCAAGAAAGATTCCTTCGTCTGACTTGGGTTGAAACTTTGTCAAGTACTTCTTTCCATTATTGAGAATGTAGCATGCACAGTCGAATACATGAAAGTAGCTAACACTTGGCTTTCTTCCTTTCCACAGTTTGTAGGGTGTCTTCTTGATCGTAGAGTGTATGAGTGATCTGTTTTGAGTGTAGCATGCGGTGTTGGCGACTTACTTTAGAAGTATTCAAGCGAGATGAAATTGCTTTGCTAGTAGAGTTCTTCCACCTCTATCAAAGTTCTGTTCTTTTTTTTAGCTACTCCATTTTGTTGAGGAGTTCGTGGAGCTGAGAAGTTATGACTGATGCCATTGTCTGTGCAAAACTGGTCCATTTATGAGAAGTTGAATTCTCTGCTGTGATCACTCCTTATAGCCTTGATTTTCTCTCCTTTCTCATTCATCACCAGCCTGAACATCTTGATCAGTTGGGAGCTAGTTTCATCCTTTGAGGTTAGAAAGAACACCCATGTGAACTTGGTGTGATCGTCGACTATAACCAGTTAGTATCTTTTCCCTCTGAGACTTGTAGTTGGAATCAGCCCGAATAGATCCACGTGGAACAGTTGCAGAGGCTTGTCGATTGAGTTGGCAGTTTTACTTTTGAATGAGCTTCTGGTTTGCTTTCCAAGTTGACAGGCATTGCGTGGCCTTTCTTTCACGAAGTTGAACTTGGGTAGGCCTGTAACAAGATCTTTTGAGGCCAACTTGGACATGCTTTTGAAGTTTAAATGAGACAATCGTCTATGCCATAGCCAGCTTATTTCTTTAGATGCTTTAGCCAAAAAGCATATTGTTTCATCTGAGCTTAGCTGTCCAAGATTCACTGTATAGACATTTCCTTATCTTGTTCCGGTTAGCTTTACAGCAGATGTCTTCAAATCTCTGACTTGACACTAATTGTTGAGGAATGTTACTTGATGACCCTTGTCACAGAGTTGGCTAATGCTTAGAAGATTGTGCTGTAGTCCTTCCACACAGGCCACTCTACTGAAGGACAATGCTCCATTTCCAGCTGAGCCATATCCTCTTGTCTTGCCAGAGCCATTGTCTCCAAAGATGACTGAGGGACCTTCCTTTTCTATGTAGTTAGACAAAAGGGCTTTGTTCCCAGTCATGTGCCTTGAGCATCCACTGTCCAGATACCAGGTCGTGATCGTGGAGCTCTTTTCTTGTGGTAACATCAAACCTTCATTTTGGTACCTATATTTGCATGGGTCCTATTTTGTTAGTACCCTTGGGGACCCAAATTTGTTTGATCTTGGGTCTCACATGCATGGAATTATAATAACATTTTGCAGCCTTGTGACCAACTCTATTGCACACAAAACACTTAGTATGATGCATGTATGTGTGTGTGTGAGAGTTCATCCTCCATTTGGACTTTTGTGGTTCTTTAGTTATTCTTCTGTTAAACTGATTTTCCTTTTTCCATATATCCTTAGGTCTCATGAAATGTGAGGAGTGTATCTTACCTCTATTGTACTTCCCAGTTGGTTCGTAGAGTTGGTTTTATTTAACTCTACGATCCTTAGAGGTTGGTGAGTAGAGGATGGGTTACTCTTCTCTTTTCTGAAGCCCAGGCCAGCATGAGATCCTTTACTCCTTTGAGTATGTATGGAAATAGTAGAACAAGGTTGGGCTGGTTCTTCCTTCTGTGAGGATTTCATAAATGTAATGCCTCTACTAAAACTTGAAGCATTACTAGTGCTGGTTTCCTTTATCTTTTCCACACATGACTCTGAGGTGGATTCCCCAAAGCCTAAGCCTGTTCTATCAAATGTACTTCTCTGACTAGAGAGCAAGGAGTCCATGGATGATGAGGATTTGTTCCATGTAGAGATAGTCTTTTCTAGCTCCTCAACTTTAGAGGTTAGATTGGACTCTCTTTGTGCATTGAGCTCATTAGTCTGTTTTAAGATTTCATTCTCAGCCTCAAGCTTGGAGAGAAAGTTAGTACTTAGAAGAGCTGTTTCTAGCTCTTCTTGAACTTTCTTTTTCTCCTCTTGAAGAAGTGAATTATCCTTTGACAGAACTCTAAACCACTTCATGTATTGATGCAGATCAGTGGTTATGCCATGCAGTCCAGTTCTTAAATCATTTATGTCTACATCAGGTGAGTTGAAGTCAAATATCTCATCGAGACTTACATCATGAATGTTGAGGTTTTGTTTGTCCTTTGCATGTTTGGCCATTAAGCACAGATTAGCCATTTGTGGTTCTTCATCATCTCCTGAGTCATGATTGGAGTCATTGTCTGAATCGCTCCATGATCCTCCAGCTACCAGGCCTTTTTCTTTTTTTGAGGCCTTTTGTTGCCTTTGTATTCCTTCTTTGTATGTGATTTCTTCTTCAGTTCTTCTCTGAGAGGTTTATTGCAGTTGGAAATGAAATGGCCAGGCTTCTTGCAGTTATAGCATAGATCATTCATTTGCTCCTGGCTGCTGTAGTTGCTGACCTTCTTTGGCTTGCTGGTTTTACCTTGACGCATAAACCTTCTTAGTCTTTTTACCAGCATTGCAAAGTCCTCATCATCGTCTTCATCATAGTCAGAGTCAATTTCAGTGTTGACCTTTGAGGTACTTTCAGTTGCTTTAAGAGCAACACTCTTATCCTTCTTTCTTCCTTCCGATAGAGTTTACGCTTTCGTTGAGTCGACTCAATTAAGTATGTCGAAGGTTACCATATAGTTTGTTGAATAGTCATCTCATGGAGATTCTTTGACTCTCTGATAGCAGTGGTTTTGGCATCCCACCTGCTTGGTAAGGCTCTCATGAACTTTATGATTAGATCTTTGTTTGGATAGATCTTTCCATATACTCGTAGAGAGTTGAGTAGAACGTTGAATCTCTCGTAGGCGGAAGTGACGTTCTCTCCTTGAACGTGTGCGAACATTTCATATTGCCGTGTTAGGAGAGATTGTTTGTTTTCTCTTACTTCTTCCGTTCCTTTATGCATGATGAGTAGTGCTTCCCAAACCTCCTTTGTTGTTTTACCGTTGACCACATTTTTGAATATATCATCTTCTAATGATTGAAACAAAATGTTCTTAGCCTTTTATCGAGTTGAACAGCTCTCTTCTCGTTGTCTGTCCACTCATCTTTGACTTTGATTTGTATTCTATTTAGATCGTCTATAGTTGGTGCAAGATTTCTTGGAACATAGGGCCCATTCTGAACGGTCTCAAATAGATCTTCATCTATTGAGTCCATGTATGCTTGCATCCTAACTTTCCAGTTTGCAAATTTATCTTTGTTGCACATTGGTGGCTTGCTGCCTCCTCCAGTCCTTGATTCGCTTGGTAAGTGTGCCATTGGATCTACTTAAGCTTTGTAGGCTGTATAATAGAACCGACTACGATACCAATTGTTAGTTCCCGGAGGCACAATAGTTATCTAGAAGGGGGGGGGGGGTTGAATATATATTTAAAAAATCTTTTAGTTTTAACTTGTTAGTTGATAATGATTAAAACTTAGCGGAATTAATATTTGTTTTAATCTCCCTTAAGATAGTGAGTTTACGAGAGTGAGGCAGTTATAGCAGATATGACAGTTATAGCAAGAATGTAATCAACACAATCTTTTTAAGTGGTTCAGAGCACTTAAAGCTCCTAGTCCACTCTTCTACTCCTCGAGTAGGAAATCCACTAAGGATGTCTTTTACACTTTCGAATCACATGCATTCCTTCTGACCAGCATCTAGGAACTTCTTAGTTCACTCTTGAACTCTTCAAGTCCAGCAGACTTGGCTCTTCACAGCTCACTTAGAACTCTTCAAGTCCTTCTGACTTGGAACTCTTACTTCAGTTGATTAGTAGTTGTTGAGTTCTTGATAGTTGCTACTCAGTTGCTGTTAAGCACTTGTTTGAAAGAACTGAGTAGCTAAGCAAGCTTTTCTTTTTCTCAGATCGTAGAGTTGAGCGTTGAGTGTTCTTGTGCGTTTTGTTTAATACTTGCTTATTTCTTTCATTTGCATATCTTTTGCATATATGTGATCTTGAAATCTTTCCGTTTGATCCATCCGTTGAAGCATTAAATGTGTTTGACATTTCTGTATTTTGATGGAGACTTTTCTGCACATCTTCTGAATTGCATTATGGCCCACTGACACAGCAGACTGCTTTCTCACCTAACACCTGAAAAGGTGTTATTCTCTTACCAATGGTACTTTCCTTAGCTTCTTCAATACACTTCTTTGTTACATACTAAGGATATCTTTTGTACTGTTGGAACTGGTGGGGACTTCAACGTTTGAAACCCATTTCATATTTGTTGGAGATATATCTTCAAACAAAAAGGTAGGGCTCGATGCTTCTGACACACGACAGATGATACTCTACGATCCAGATCATGGTGTCTTGTTACCTTGGTGCTTGGTCTGATTCCATCAAACAAGAGCACTACGATTTCTCTTAATGACTTGCACACTACAATCTTCACTTGCTAACTTTGTAAGCTCTACGTTTCCGAGAGCACACTACGATCTCTAAGTTAGCTTGGCAAACGTTGGGACCACTCTACGACTTCCGAAGAAGCCCTTAAGGCAGGCACACTACGATCCTCGAAGCTCTACGTTCTGCCTTGGCTTCTGTAGTCTTAATCAGCTTGATACACTACGATCTCTTCGAAGCCTATCTATTACATCTCAAGATCAACCTAACAAGTTTGATCTTCTTTTCTATACATTCATTTACAGAATGATATACATTAAGAGCTTAGATCAACCTAACAAATTTGATCTATCACTAAGTCCTTATACAAATATTCCTTGAAGGACTTTACAAATAATCATGAGCATTTATATTTAAACATCAAATCAAAATATGCACTCTCCCAACAAAGTTGTATTTGTTTCTGTACCATGTATTTGGTGACTCAGAATGGGCGATGTATACCTATTTTGGGGGTGTCACATAAAATATGAATCACCGAAGTGGAATATGACCTATAGTTTAGGGTACTAATTCATATTTAAGTCTTATTGTAACTACACTACACATGTATTAGTATAACAACTGTTACTTTAGGATTAATCACGACTGTTAGAGGTAGTTTTTAGAGGTAGTTAATCATGTATAAATAGAAAGGTATTGTATTGTATTGTACTATACATTTTTTCGGGAGTGATTAACATGAAGTTAATTTTGGTCAATTGATCAATACAGTATCGATATTTAGGCTGAAAGATGATGTCAGTATTATATTAATCAATTGACCAACTTATCATGAAGTTAATAACGTAATCTATTTTTTTCATTCTCATAATACAGAAATTACAACATTATAAGTGGTATAGTAATTATAGTAGAATTTCTATAAATTAATAATCTCTCTAAAATAATATTTTTTTCTAGTCCCGACTTGGGCTAATGAGTTAAATTAATAATTTAGATAAAATAATAATTTTAAAAAAGACTCTTATATAAATATATGGTCCCATCAAAATCATAAATTAATAATTCTTTTAAATTACAAATATATCAAGGGTAATCTTGTAAAATATGATTTTATTCTCGTTTGTTTTGTCTTGAAATTCAAATCTAATTGAATTTCATCCTTAATTTTTCTCATTGCGTCCAAAAGTTCAGGTGTTGCATTATCAAATTCTAATTAAAACTTGTGAGAAGTTGTTGACGCTATGAGTACTTCCTTTCGCGTTATTGGCTCCAAAAGTATTATATAATCCTCACAAATATGATACATTAATTTAATAAGTATGATAAATTATATCAAAAAAAGTATGATATAAACATCAATAAAATGTAATAATTTTAATGTAATTAAATTTATGTTCACCGAATAGAGAAAACACTCTTTAAATTAATAAATTATTAATTTATCGATTAAATAATAACTCTCTAAATTAATAAAATTTTTCAGTCTCGACAATATTAATTTATAGAGGTTATACTATACTACTCTCAAGTCTCAATTAACGTGTACACGTTTCTCTTTTATAGTTTTTCATTCTCTACCTAACTCATCTAATGAATTGTTATTTCCACTGCGAATATTGATCTAATACTGGCTGTCCATTATATTTTATCTGATTTATTGAATGCTAACGATAATTTGTTATACATTATCTTAGTCATAATATTCTTTACTGGGTTAGTTGAGCTCACCCTTTTCCTTTTTGTTCCATTTTTCTTCTCAAGAAGCGAGAATATAACGAAAACTAGTCGGGGTATGGAATGATGGTTCTAGTCAGTTGTTTTAGCAGTCCTCACTATTTTGTAAAATAATGTATCAATAATTGTAATGAGGACTTATTTGAGTGTGAATATTGTCTAGAAGACAATATTTGTATTTAAACTCACAATTTATGTGTTGTCGTATTTTGCACGACAATTGTAATAATGAAGTTGTAGTTATTTTTGTATCAGGTATTCGGCGATTCAGAATGGGTTGTGTGGACCTATTTTGGGGGTGTCACAATAATAATCAATTATGGAGCAAAATTCACAAATGAAGATCAAAACATAGATACAATCAAAGATAGTAACCATAATAGACAACTTGGACAAAGAAAATAAAATTTAATTTTTCTATGAATAGTGCTGTATACGTGAATAGTAACCCCGACACGAAAAAGGCAAAAATTTCACGAGAAAGATCATACTTTGTAAATAGTACCGTATTCGTGAATAGTGTCGTATACGTGAATAGTAACCTCGACATAAAAAGTAAAAATTTCATAATAAAATTTATACCAATATTTCGGTATAATGATATTAAAAGGAATAATATCATTTACGAAAAAAATAACATCCCTTACCTCAAAAGAATAGTACTTCTAGCTGAAATATCGGATATAATGCTGAAGAAAACTTGCACTGAATAGTAACACTTAAGTATTCAAATACTCACAAAATACGCTCGATATTATAGAGAGAGAAACTTCAGATTCTGGTGTGATTTTCAATTTTAATCTAAGTGCCATATTTATAGGAAAATGCTTAGAACGCCAAAGCAGAAAATTTAATAAAATATTAATATTTATTAAAAAATTTCACACCCACTTTGAAAAATCAACAACCAGCATTTTACAACAACAAGTGGGGCCCACCAACTCACAAAACATGTTTTTAGCATTTATTGTAACAAAATTAATTTGGACCCAATATTTCAGAACTTCAATAATTAATAATAAATAGCCCTTTTATTAGACAAATACGAATTTTATGTCTATTTCGTAGGAAATTTGATTCTCTACAACTTTGTAGAAGAAAGTTTTTCTAAATTCTAAAGCGAAAATGATCGAAATCCACATACGGATGATCTTGCAGGTTATAATCAAATTTCAGTCAAAAATGGGGCCCACCAACATATTTAACATGTTTTTTTGTAACAAAAATACTCCGGACCCAATTTGCTCTCTTCCTCTTCATTAATTCATATATCGTGCATTCATTGTAAAAATATCACTGTTATTATATTATTATATTATTACATCATACACTTATAATGTAATATTATAATAATATATTTGAATGAATTATTTTATCGAAGAAGATAAAATATCAACTCTTAATAATTGTCTCTTTAAAAATTTCTCCATTAAATAAATATTTTCTTATCATTTATATCAATAATTAATTATTCACAAATAATATTACAGAATCACAATAATGACAACCAGGTCGTTCCCAGGAAAGAGAGGGCTTTCTAATAAGGATTTCTTCTTACTGACGCACAATTAGGTGACCAAACTCCTTTCCTAGACAGAACTTCCTTAGACATTACCAATAATGATATCTAATAATATTATTCAATTAATATGAATTATTGATCTGATAATGGAAAATACTGTGCAGTGACAATTATTGAATCAATACTATAAAATATCAACGTAGCAATTATTGAATCAATAAAACAAAATATTGAACAGTAATTACTACAATAATTTTTGAGTAGTGACTTCTTACATAAGAATCAATAATTTGTGCAATATCGTATGCTACTGTGCAACACCGCGTATTACTGTATTTTAACCACCGGGTATTCCAATAGTGTTAACGGTAACAACTACGCCGTTATTTATAAAAAAACTCATACTTGTCGTTTTCTTCATCCGAGCGGTTTTTAGTTATGGGGCCCTGAATGGTCACAAGCGATGTCATGAATATTCCCAAAGCGGTAAGAATATTTCACGACCAAAAGAATATGCCCCGACAAAAATGAGTATTATATAACCACTTGCTTATTTAAAATATTTGTGCATTTTACCCATAACTAACCACATTAATCAAATTAGCCCCTTACTATTTCAAAATAATAAATAGAGCAAATTCAATTTTATTAAAATTGGGGTCTTATATATAATTTCACAAATTTAGCAATTGTATTGAATTTTTTTTGTAATTACTTGCAATTTTTTTTGTAGTTGCTTATGAATTTTTTAACTAATAAAAATGAGATTGTATGAATTGCCATCAAACGATGTGATCTTTATATTGTCAAATTTTTAGGATTACAAGAGTGTTTAGTAAGCGTCTTTTATATCTTTTATGTATAGTTATCAGAATCGGACCGGATCGAGACACTGATTCAACGTTTTTACTAATTGAACCGGTTGAACTAACGGTTGAGTCGGATTTTTATTATCTAATTAAATATATTTATATTATCAAAAATAATATTTTTTGTTCTAAATTATAAGATTAATATTTCCTTTCAAAAAATCGATTTGAAGCATTTTTAATTAAAAATTAAGATTATTCATTAAAAAATATGAAATAAAAAGTATTGCAAGAGTAATGTTTTGTAGATGATTATAATATCATCATTTTATGGATTAAATTTTTTAAAAATTCGTTCATTTTGAATTTGAAAATATTGAACTCGACTTCAAAAAATTAACAACGATGTTATATTTTGAAATAGAAGGAGCAATATTTATTATAAAGTATTAAATTTCTACTACGAAAATTACTGTAAGAAACTAAAGACCAAAGATTATAAAGATCTATTTAGTTATAAATAAATTAAAGAAATAAATATGCAATATAAAATGAAATCATTTAATTCTTTATTAGCGGGAGAAAAACAAATTTCTTTGATAAGTAAGAAAAAGAAACAATTGCAATCTATAATATAAAACATAGCGTCTCATATCCCAAGACTTCAACATCCAAATGCCTCAAATCAATTTAAGGCTTTAACATCCGACAACCAAAAATTTATCTCTCAAAAATTTAAACTCACATCCATCATCTCACTCTCTCACTTCCCAAAAAAACACCATTATTTGAACACACACACACACACATATATGCCTCCTTGGGTGAATGTTTGTTTTCTCTGGTGTCTCAAGGCATGAAAAAATTTAAGCTTTTCTATCTTGTTATTACTTCTATTGGTCATATTCTTAAGCTAACAAAATTATTGTTTGTTTGATGTTTCTTATTTTACTGCTACTTCAATTATATCGAGTAATTGAGCCAGCTGGAATTTACCTATTTTTTTGAATTTGTTTCAATACATGTGCTTTGAAATTTTAAATTCTTGTTGTTTTCCATCTTTTGATTTTTTTGATCTAGGTTGGAGGAGAACAATTGTTTTTAAAATTCTTTGGCTTGAGATTATATGCTTTTATTGACATGTCCCTGTTAGATCCCTTGTCATTTTACCAAAATGGTCAAAGTAAAACTACATGTTTACGTTCCTTAATCCTATTCCTATTTCCCTTATTTGGAAAAGTTTTTTGTGGTTGACCTCATCTGTTGACCTCATTTGTGTGCTCTTGTGCCTTCCTTTCGGATGGATATGTTTTTTCTTTGGTTTTTTAAAAAGTTTTGTTTATGCATGTCCTTTTATAGTTGTTTACCATTATTTGATTGATCTAATAAAGGAAGAAACATGGGTCATCCATATATCTATGTGTCGTCGTCATGATTTTTATTTGTCCCTTTTCTGTTCTTGTCTTTTTGTGTTCTCATGTTAGGTGAGATTTGTTTGAAAAAACAAGTTGTGAAAAGGTCCGACATGTATATGTCGAAATGAAAATTTATAAGAGTCGCCATTGGTTTTTTTGAATGGTTGTACCAACACAACCGAGAAAAGATTTGCACATTGACCCGATGATGTGACACCGCTAATTCAGTCCAATGAAACCAAGAGATTCGTTAGGGTTCGGGGACTTGGTTATGTGGAGGGAAGGTGTTAGGCACCCCCCCGATCTGTGTTACCACGGTGACCACCACTTTTCAATTAAACTGTTATATGAATGTGTGTATGTGTGTGTGTGTGGATCAATGTGAAATTATTTGGAAGTAGTGCTATGCCTCGTTGCACCTATATACAAAGGGTTTGAATTTCTGTATAAAAATTCAGTTTTAACAAGATATAGCAGTGATGTTTAGTAAAAAGAGGTTTTTTAATCCCTTGTGCTCAATAGTAATTGAGGCCTTTGATACTTCCATTTTATTATGTATTGCTTTTATTTTCGAGATGCGAAGCAGCTTCGAGAAAATAATATACATATCAGTGACGAACTCCTTGTGGGCATGAGAGCCGTCTAAGGAAATTCAAACACCGTGAATAATTTACAAGCCGTGTACAACTGAAAAGGTCCATCACGGGAACCGAATCTAGATTTAGTAGACTGAATATGTGATCACATGATTCCTAGGCTCACATGATGTAGCAATTTAGATGACAGCTGTAAACAGTTATATATATATATATATATATATATATATGCATATAATAAACCACCATGAAGCACCTCCATGGGGGATTAAAAAAATGTAAATAAAGTAATAAAAAAACCCAATCAACCACCACGAAGCACCTCTATGGGGGATTGAGAAAATATAAATAAAGCAATAAAAGCGATCAACCTATCAAGTAAACTCCAAAGGGACAAAATATAAATAAAGTCAAAAAAGCCACGAAGTAAACTCCGAACTGACGAAATATAAATAAAAGCGGTAAAAGGCCACGAAGTAAACTCTGGCAGACTAAAATGTATATATATATATATATATATATATATATATATATATATATATATATATATAAGCGATAAACGCATACTGGATGTGAAATCCGAAGCTCAATCAAATAGAGTTTAATAGCAACAACACACACACACACACACACACACATATATATATATATATATATATATATATATATATATATATATATATATAAGCGATAAATGCTTTGGATGTAAATCCAGGCTCATCGAATAGAGTTCGACCACAATTTAGATATAAGTATATATATAAAAGTAATAAACAATCCGGATGTAAATCCGAGGCTCAATCGAGGCATAACTCGATAATATTAGTATATATATATATATATATATATATATATATATATATATATATATATATATATATAAAAAAATAAAAGCCACGAGCAAAATTAAGTTTTGCACACACACGACGACTCTCAACGTGAAGAACTGTGTGTGCACAGTAGTGGGGAAAGGCTTTAGAAAGTATAAGAAGGCTTACAGTGGACTGCCAAAGAAGACCTTAATAGCTTTAAATGGATGAACACTTGACTCCCGCCGGTAAAAATATAGCAATATAGAAGCTCACAAGTGTTTAAAATGAGAAAGCACTCAGTTTATAGTGTGTACATAGCAAATTGGACAGGGCTTCCTCACCTTTTCTCTATGCAAAATGGCTGCCCCAAGCCCTCTATTTATAGAGGGGGAAGCCGTAGATGCACTCTATGAGTAGCCAGAGATGCACTACTTGCCTTTGCCGGCTCTCTGAGTCCCGTCGTCTTGGAGTACGTGCACGCGTGCAACGTTTTGTCTGTTCGAAATTTCAGAACTTCAATTCTGGCATCCGATTGAGGTGTATAAGACCTTTTTCGGTATGCTGTTGTCGAGAGCTACACAATGACATGAGATTAGAGGTCCGCTCGAAATTTCCAGTTTCTATCCGTTGGAAAATGACTTTTTATATGAAATGCGTCTAAACATATAGTAGTAAGTATGCATGCTCATATGTCTTGATAAAAAATATTCAACATAATAAATGTTAGTATTAAACCATGTTGAACATAATAATATGAAAAAATTTGACTTTTAAAATAATCAAATTTGTACCTTTTCCTGCTATTTTTTATCTTATTTGAGGACAAATGAGCAAAGGTAATAAAGCAAAGCAATCCTGGTATTTAATCTACCGTCATGGATTGTGACTTTGATATTTTCATGCATTATAGGATGTGTATGACTGTGGGTAGGTGTGCTACTGAATGACCACTTAGTCATGCTTATGTGCATGTGGATAGTCCTATTTACAAAGGAGACTCTGGCAAAATTTTTCCAAAATTCTAGGCATTGGGTAGACATGCATTTTTAACTCTACTATAGGTGTATGTTAAAATAATGTATGCATGTATATAGTCATAAAAATGCATAAAAATGCTCTAGGTTAGAAATTACCACACCCTTTTTGAGGTGATTTAGAGATTTGTGTCCAGATATTATGGATCTGGATCAGCCGAGTAGTTCCTGCAGGACCACTTTAGGTGTGCGGAGGAGGGCTTCTGAAGTGCCTCAACCCCGTTCAATTAGATAGCCTCGTCGTCTGGCGGAGGCGGTGATACGTTCTATCCAGGTTGATGTACCAGATGTCGAGGACGAGGAAGAGGATGTACCAGTATCGGATCCAGCTCTTGTTGCTAATGTTCCCCATAGGGATTTTCTAGGCATTTAGGTGGCTATTCTAGATCTTTTGGGTGATTTGAGTCGCCACCCCTCAGTTTACTTGCATGCAAATGAGGTAAAAGCTGGGTTTGATCTTCCTTTTTCCTATTGAGGAGGAGCAAGGATTTTGACATTGATTTGCATATGATGTAGGTTCCCGGCTTTACGCAGCCTCGAGGGAACTGATTATCATACACTCTCTGTATCAGGCTCTGCATCCAGATTACTAAGGTATTATGCATGGTTGGGGCTTTGGGGCTTTCTTTTCCATTCTTCCCCTCCGTTGTCCCTGGGGTTACCTCAGGGCATTGTCTGAGCGCTGGTTTCACCAGACTCAGTGTCTCCATTTATTGGATTGTGAGGTGATGATGACGCCGATGAATTGGCAGTTTATCATCGGTATATATATGGAGTTTGAGGGCGCCGATTGCCATGTCTGGCGAACATTACCCATATGATCGAGATCCTTGTTAGGAGTTACATTTTGGGCGCTCAAGGACAAGATCATCCGTACGAGTCCTTTGAGCGTAGATGCTATGAGTGGGCTATTGAGTGAGACCATGCCCGCTGATGTGAGAGCCAGGGATCGTATTCTTCGGCGATTATTCTTGGTTATTATCAGGGGTTATTTCATAGAAGATAACTCTTCTACGGTGTCATTTTCTTTGATCAGCGCCACTCGGGAGGTGGACCGTATTGGAGAGTATGATTGGGATTCCTACACCTTTGCCTATTTCCTCAGGGGAATGCGCATGCGTTCATAGGGCCTGATAGAGGCTTGGCTAGGATTTTACCTGTTTCTGCTGGTGAGTATTTCTCTTTTGATTTCCCATGTACAGGTTAAGAGTGTTCAGTGACAGCAGATGTTTTGCCTTTGTGTTGGTAGTTTTGGGACTATGAGAGGCTTCCATGTTTGCGTCCTACAAGTGTGTTAGGTTTAGATACCTATCCACGAGGACGACGATGACATCACTCCATTTTGGCGGAGGTTCTTATAGCGGAGGGTTTCACCCATTGTCGCTTATAGTTGGAGTTGTTGACAGTTGATGTCATCACTTGGGTTCACTACTATGGGGAACATTTGACCATTGGATTTGAGGATGGATTCCCGACTGGTGTCGAGCACGTGATATCCACCCTTAGGATTCCTCTCTTCACAGATGGAGGATGGGAGCTCTATTTAGGAGAGCGTGCTATTAGGAGCACTACATGAGAGATTCGTGTACCGATCTTGCTTCTTGCCAGGCGTTATTGGCCTGTGTTGCAGTCACCCGTCGATGACATCCCATTGATGGATATAGACGGATATACTTTATCAGAGGGTTCACATACCCAGGATACGTTACATCACTGGTGGTCCCCTCGTACCATTGGTGCCCAAACCCTGCGCCACTCAATTTATGGGGGACATATTCTTGGATCCGTGATGATGACGGATTGGCTGACTTGTGTCCGAGATCCGACTCATTTGACACAGAATAGTTTGACCCGTCAGTTGGATCGGGCACATTTCTTTATCCAGCACTTGCGTAGAGATCCTTTAGAGGCAGATACTTTTGATTTTTCCATCTCAGGCGCTGGCCCCTCAGGTGACCCATATGGCTTTGCCGCTGCAGATCCTCCATTGTATAGGCCTGACATCCCTGTTGATAGAGATCCAGTGACTCAGGAGGAGTTACATCAGGTGGACATGATTGATGATGTAGATATTGACACCATTGTCTTCTTCTGATGTGTATTCTCATTATCTCCTTTGATAGGCCTCTGCTAGATATTGGGTGGCTGTGCCCCATTCTCGCTATATCTTTTGATAGGCCTCTATTAGTAGTAGGGCGTCTGTGCCCCATTTCCCTGTATTTTTAGCTGTACAGAGATGATGTATGTAGATGATGATGTACTTAGGAATTTATGTACTATTTTCCATTCCTTACATCATATTGTCATCTATTGCTTGTCATGCATTTATCATGTTATGCATATGTATGTATGTCCAGAGATATTCAACATTGACCCCTGGATGGTCTTATGATACGACCTACATAGATGTCTTCTTCGACAGTCAGCCGCATAGATCACACCCTACCAGTATTGATAGCCTCCCGCCTGAGGTCGTGGTATGATAACATGTCACCTCCAGATAGGGTGATCGTTGATCAGTTATTACAGTATTCTATGACCCTCTTGATGTTTTAGGTTCCCGCAGGCTTTGTAGAGGGTATGCTGGAGCATTGGGTACCATAGAGGCAGGTGTTTTGGTTTGGTACCCAGGAGTTGACTCCTACATTAGAGGAGTACGAGCGATTGACGGCTTTGCCCTTAGACAGACCATGCGCTCGGATGGCTGTCAGAGATATGTGCCAGCAGTTCATGACCCTCACCGGGTTACGGCGTAGAGTAGTAGAGGATGGGATTACATCCATCCATGTATTGTCCTAGCGTTTTTTGATAGACAGATTTGGCTTAGTGGACAGCTATGCACGGTACTCTGGGGATTTTACCATACTAGAGGATCAGTGGCATGTGGCCAGTGTGGATGTACTCGTGATGTGCATAGTGGCGTATGTATACATGCCACGATATATGGATGAGCTGGACACCGGTGTTATCATGGCAGTGAGAGCTCTCAGGGAGGGTCATACCATCATTCCGATGATTATGGTAGAGACGTTGAGGTCGGCCACATTTTGTAGCACCTACCCTATAGGGGTTTTTACAGGATGCTCGGTCATGTTATATGTGTGGTTTATGTCACACTTGAGACCGATTGGTACTTTCCGATTACACGGGTACTACTTTACCCATGATATAGCTATGTCTTACTTCTTTCAGCCATCGGAGTGTATAAACGCTATGTCTTGGTCGTTATTCTTGGCAGGGATCAGAAATCCGTTTGGCATCCTGCCGTGTACAGGGCTCAGTTCACCCTATAGCTTCATTACTCATGCTCCGAGCATGGATTATCTCCCTCGGCCGGTTTGAAGGGCATGACTACCTACCAACCACTGCCAGTGATGTCACAGTTTGACCAGTTTTAGGACTTCCATCCTTTTGAGGGGGCATTAGGTCAGCGTGTGTCTTCTCGCCATCTATCAGCAGAGGACCGATCCCGGGTGTATGCCTGTTGTGATCAGCGTGAGAGAGCTGATTTTTCTGTTAGCCATCTGGGCTGTTCGTTAGAGTATTCTGCATGGATGGAGATATAGACTTCATCGGCTGCGGTAGTATCCACAGTGTCGGGTATTGATTCAGATGGTGGAGAGCCCATAGAGGACATTGATTCCCACACCGAGGAGGAGCCATTAACTAGGTTGCCAACAGCTCTTGTAAATTCTCCCAGTACGAGTGCTACTGTGATCCAGCATTCAGCACCATATTTTAAGTAGAGTCTCCATCTGATGACCTTTGAGAGAGATCAGGCTAGAGACCTGATGTTGACAACCCTTGATGGGAGAGATGCCGCTCTGTCAGAGAGAGACGAGGCATTAGCTCGTGTAGATACAACTATTATTGAGCGGGATGAGGCCAGATCAGCCAGAGATGTAGTGATAGTCGAGAGGGATAGCGCCATATCTGCCCGGGATGTAGCCGTTAAAGACAGTACCATAGTGAGGTCCCTTACCACTGACATCATTGTAGAGATGAGTGCGTATATTGACGAGCACAGCGTCACCATGAAGATGGTTGTAGATCTGTTATCTCACGTAGAGATCCTTGTACATGAGACCACATCGCTAACTCTTTCTTCTGAGAGGGATGCCATGCTGGGCTTGATAGCTCGCATATACACTGATTTGTAGATGACCTTTTATTTTCCTGCACAGACTAGCTTAGCCATTTTGTCATGTACAGTTCATATTGTATATATCAAATAACATTATATATGGTAGGGAAATATATTTTGATTCACTTCCCTTTTAGTTATGCCTTGCTACTTGCTTGATATTTGCATGTTTCTTCAGGGCTTGTGATCTTGATGTATTTTGAATTCCTCCTTGATGGATGGACATTGAAATGTCTCAGGATTTTTTAGAATGGATCATTGATCTGTGCATATCCCATACCTTCTTTAGTGTCTTGGGACTAGTTTTTATATGTAGATGTGGAGAGGAATGTGGCTTTCCTCTCTGAGGTTGACCGCACCACAGATGGTCGCCAGTACTCCTTTGTATGGGGGAGCCCAGTTAGTTCCATCTCTTATGGATTGGTGTTTCTCTTTGAGGAATCAACCGCAGCTTAGATGGTCACCGAATCTCCCATTTACGTGGGGAGGTCAGGTAGTTCCATCCCTTTGGTCTGAAGCCAATGAAATGTGGTGGATTTGAAGGATGATCCCAGTACCATTGACAAGTTTTTGTGTTTTAGTTGGGGGTTATACCGAATCATGAATGGTTTCCTATGTACTCTTGTTGAAGAGGAGATCAGGTCTGCATAGTTTGAACCTGGTGTAAGAGGTTCAACGCTATATGTGGCAAAGGGGTGTAGAGATGTGTTTTGTTGTTTTTGTTTTTGTAATGAGAAGGGTGTAGAAATGTTTTTGTTGTTTTTGTTTTATTGTGATTGGACCATATAAAATATTGCTGCCTATGTACTCCCGTGTATCAAGGAGATCAGGTCGGCATAGTTCGCCCCATGTTCAGGACTGTTTGCAGCCAATAAAAAGTTTGATCCCATGTTCAGGACAAACTGCGAGGGAGAAAGTTTAATCCCATATACAGGACAAACTGCAGGTGTGAAAAGTCTTATCCCTAGTGGGGTAAAACTGTGGGTGTGAAAGGTTCAATCCCTGGTGGGATAACCGGAGTTGAGTAAGGGTTTAAAACCAAGTGGAGAGAAAAGGATATGGCAATCCGAAACCAGGCTGCTGGTTAGAAAAATGTGTTTGTCCCTGATGGGGCATATGAGTGTGAAGAGAAGGTGTATATAATGAAGGATTAGAAAACCTAAAATGACTGGGGATCTAATGATCCAAAACCAGGATGTTTACTTGATGGTGACCTCAGACATAGTACTGTTTCACGGTGTCCAAGTTAATAAGCTGTGGAAATTCATCGCCATCCATTTCCTGTAATCTGAGAGCACCTCCGGTTAATACCTCCTTGACAATAAACGGGCCTTCCCAGTTCGGGGAAAATTTCCCCTTAAACTGATCTTGGTTGTCAGTGATCTTCTTCAAAACCAAGTCGCGTTGTTTGAACTGCCATAGCCGGACTTTTCTGTTGTAGGACCTGGCGATCCTTTATTGATATAACTGACCATGAAAGATAGCAGCAGCTCGCCTTTCATTTATTAGAGACAATTGGTGATACCTATCTTATATCCATTGGTCTTCATCCAGCTGAGCATCTATTAACACTCTGAGGGATTCCATTTTCACTTCTATGGGGAGCACTGCTTCCACCCCATAGGTTAATGCGTAGGGGGTTGCCCCAATGGAAGTGCGCATTGATGTTCTGTAGGCTAACAGAGTCGGAGGCAATAAGTCAGGCCATCCCTTATGGTTAGCGGACATCTTTTGAATGATCTTCTTGATGTTTTTGTTAGCCACTTCAACAACACCATTCATCTTTGGACGGTAGATGACGCTGTTGAGATGTTTGATGTGAAATTTATTGCATAACTCCTCAATCATTCTGTTGTTGAGGTTCTTAGCATTATCTAATACAATTACCTCTAGTTGTCTATATCGACAAATGACATTATTTCTGATGAAAGCAATGATGACTTCTTTGGTAACCCTGGGGAAGGAGGCTGCTTCCACCCACTTGGTGAAGTAGTCGATCATGGTGAAGATAAACTGATGCCCATTATTGGTTTTGGGCTCGATGGACCCGATCACGTCCATTCCCCACATTGAGAAGGGCCAGGGTGAACTCATATTGTGGAACTCCCTTGGAGGGGCGTGGATAGCATTCCCATTAATTTGGCATTGATAACATCTCTTGACGTGATCATCACAGTCAGCTTTAAGAGAGAGCCATTAATGCCCTGTTCTGAGGATTTTCTTTACAAGTAGAGGGCCGCTCATGTGTGGGCCACATACTCCACCATGGATCTCATCCATGAGCCTCTGAGCTTGATCCTTGTCCAGACATCTGAGGAGACCTAGTCCTGCATCTCTTTTGTAAAGTGCATCTCTGCTCAGGTAGAATTTCATAGCCAGTCGATGAATCCGCCTTCTTTCAGTCAGGCTCGCCTCAGCGGGTGTAGATCCATCTTGTAAGTACTACTTGATATGCTGATACCAAGGGTGCTGGTGTTAGGTTTGTAATATTCATGAACGCAATCAAATTACACAAACTAAGCGAAAGTATGGAAAAATAGAGTTTTAAAATTTT
Source organism: Panax quinquefolius (assembly GCA_020205615.1). Lineage (NCBI taxonomy): Eukaryota > Viridiplantae > Streptophyta > Magnoliopsida > Apiales > Araliaceae > Panax > Panax quinquefolius. Next base: position 74,901,534 of record CM035170.1, on the reverse strand, counting down.
ATAAACCATATACCCGGATCATCCTTTATGCACAATTATTAATTAAACGAAAAGAAGAACAAGAACAAGAATCATACCCTTGAAGATTCGAGCTTCCTCAGGTACAAGTTCACCTCCAAATCCTTTCGCATTCAACTTTAATCCACCGGGTTTGGTTCCTTCCTTTGATCAACGTTAGCCACCCAAGTGTTTGGCCTCTAGAGGTGATCAACCAAGGAAGAAGAAAGATTCAAGAAGATGGGTGTTTGGCAAAAACCTAATTTTTCTATCTCTTAGAAAAAGCGCGTACTCTCCAACAATTGAAATCACGTCTGCTGTGAAAAAGTCAACAACCCACAACACCCATAATAAGACTCCTCTTATTTATAGATGTGGGCAACCCTTCTTAACAATTAAGGAATTGTGTTTTATTTTAATTAATTAAATTCCTTTAATTAATTAGCCTCCTAATCTTATTAAGATATATGAGAGTACTTTTATTAATTAATTTCCAAACTCCTTTAGAAATTAAATAATAATAATTGTAATAATAATAATAAGACTCCTCTTATTAATTTATATTTAATATTATCAAAATATTAAATAATAAATATTAAGCTATTTAATTTATTCCATCACCATCGATTAAATTAAATATACTTAATTTATTATTACGATTATGTCATTAACTTCTTAAATAATTATCCTTCCTTTTATGGTGTGACCCTTTAGGTTCTCTATATTAAACCCACAGAATAAATCAATTAGAACAATTCTAATCTTATTTAAATAAATAAATTAAACTATTAATTTATTTAAATAAATAATATTTATTCTACAATAGGGATAAGCCTCCCTAGCGATCAATGACTTTCCGGATAATATAGATTTCAACATTAATCATAAAAGAACCTTTGAGTAAATAGTTATTGTACAATTCAATCCTTCCACCATACAATGTCCCAATTAAATATAAGACATGAAATTACTGTCAAGTCTTATTTTATTTAATTATATGTATTTCGACTCTTAAATGCATAACTCCAAATAATGCAAATTAGAAACTCCTTTCTAATTTCATTCTGCCTTGGCCAAAGACTAATGGGTTGTCATTTATCGAATCACATATGACATTTCTCTTCTTTTACTAGAAGCGGTAGATTCTTTATTGATCATACGTTATCTCCATGTATAACTTGTTATACCCAATCATACCTTTTGATATACCCTAAGGGTCTTAAGGAATAAGTCAAAGTATAACTCATCATACACAAGATACTATGATGACCTCAAGTCCAAGGATCACTTGTACTACTATCACTACAGGAATTCCTATTGACAGACAAGTAAAACTCCATTAGGTATTCCTTAGCGAGCCACGTTCAGTGTACTTATTCTCTAATAAGCACCTACATACTTGCTTTAGTGTCTCCACAAAAATGATCATGAGATCAATCACCCTCATCCAATGAGAAAGCAACGTATGTACCAATCTATCCGGATTCACTAATCCCCAATTTAGTAATCCAACGATTGGGAACTATTTTAATTTTAAGCTTTCTAAGAATTTAGATCTCATTAGAATGATCATCATCATTATTCTAAAAGCATTGCTTAAAACTATGGGTTTATCACATATTATAAAACAACACCATGTAGATAATTAAAAGTCTTTAATAAATTAACACTTTTTATTAATAAATGAATAAGATTGTTATAAAGTATATGATTTATCATCAAACATGATTGGCTTGTGTGCATACTACTTTCAATCTACCACTTGCACTAAAGCCAATCACCATGGTATCTCATACCCTTCTTCTCTAAGTGACGATTATTGTAAGACCCGAACTTTTATGAATAAAGAATAATTTTTTCGAAATATATTTTTGAATATTACGGTATGGATTTGATATAATGTTATATTTGTGGGTGATATTTACAAATTTTGCAAAGTAAGCAAGTGGTTATATAATATTCGATTGTTCGGGGAATATTCGTTTTAATAGGGAATATTCGTACGACGACACAATCATTGGTGGACCCCACAACGGAAGTATTGTCGTAGTTAGAAAATGACAAAATTATCTTTTTACAAAAATAACCGCCGAAAGTGTTACCGTTAAAACTATTGAACTACCCAGTAGTAAAAGTATGCGATGTCTGGCGTGGTTGCGTAGTAGCACTGCGGTATTGATTATTGATGCTTACGTGAGAAGTCACTCAGTTATACTCAATTATTGCTACAGTAATTGCTGCATCATATCTCTCATATTATTGATTCAATTATTGTCACAATATCATCAACATAATATTTATTATTATTAAATCAATAATTGAGACGACAAAGTTATTTATATTATTATTTGCAATATTAACAATGTCTAGAAGTTCTATCAAGAAGAGGTTTGGTCACCTAATTGCGCACCAATAAGGAGAAATCCTTATTGGAAAGCCCCCTCTTTCCTGGGAACGACTTGGTTGTTAAATATTGTGAGTTATAATATTAATGATGAATAAGTTGTGTTGATTAAAGATGAAATTGATAGTTCCATTGTGTTGGGATTATTAGTGTTAGTGGAAATCGGCATTTATTTCAATAATAATTGATGTCTGGAGGTTATATTGACCAATCGGGTAATTAATCGGATAAATGAGCAATTAATTGCTATTATTTCACATGCTTATAACTATTTATTCACATGTGTGTACTATTGATTCACATTCATGTACTATTAGGGGAGGTGGTGCAAGATTGATAATACTTGCATTACTAAATTAAAAATGGAGGTATAGTTGAAGGTACTATACTGTAATTAGTTTTTGTCACATAATTATACTATTGAGTCATATGAATGAACTATTAATTCACATTATTTACTATTAAGGGAGGTGGTGCAAGTTTGATAATACTTGCAGGACTAAATAAAAGATGAAGAAAAAGAGGAAGGTATTATACTGTAATATTTTGAGTCCCAAAATGTGCAATTATCGAAACTATATTTTCCTATAAATAGAAGCTCATTCTTCTTTCATTTCTCACCAATTACCAAAAGCTTTAGAGCAATTATTATAGAGAGAAAATATAGAGAGAAAGAAGAAGAGAAGTCTGCTACCTCACTATTCCAGTATCCAATTTTTCTACGGTAAGGGGTATTATTCTTTTGTATTCATGAAGAGAGTCATTTTCTTTCAATACTCGTAAGGGTTGTTATTCCATTCTTTATTATTATGTTGGAATAACTTTTAATACATCTGAATACCGCATACATGGTAAAAGTCTTCTATTATTCCATTATTTATTATTTTGTTGGACTAACTTGTGCATGCGATTATCGCATGCACAGTGAATTCTGTTGTTATTCCATTCTTTATTATTCTATTGGAACATCCCGTGCATGCATGTGGATTACGCATGACTTCGTTCCATTCTTTATTATTACATTTGGAATATCACATGCATGCGGATTACGGCGTGACACAGTTCCATTCTTTATAATTCTATTGGAATAATATGTCTACGTGGATTACCGCATGGCGACAAAAATCTATTTGCAGTTTCATATATTCTATTATACTTAGTTGATTAAAGTTTTGGTTTCTATACTCCACGAAATTAGTGGAATATCCTTGATATTTTCGCTTCATCCAGTATCTTTTCATGGAAATATTCTTCTGAGCATTCTTGAATTTTACTCCACAAAGCAGTATCATGTTGAGAATTTGGGCGTTATTGATTTCTGGATAAATTAAATTATAATTCTTTACAAATTTATCCTTGAACTTGTTTTATTGAATTCTTATATCATTGTCATCATCCTCATGTTTATAATATGTTGAAAGTCATCTGTGGCCTGTAGTGCATAGATGGACTTGGTATGATTATGACCAGGGATTATTCGGTATAATCATGACCGTAATATTACAAATGATGTGGTAAAAGTCCTCATTGGCCGTAGTGCATTGATGGACAGTTGTTGGCATGATCATGACCATTGATGAATACACGAATATCCTTAGCCCATAGTGCATGGATAATTTGTGGTCGTGATACTAATGAATATCCTTGGTCGTAGTGCAGGGATGATGTGATTTATTTATTAAGCTGAGTCTCAGCGATAAAAGTGATGAAAAACCTTTTAAATCATAGAAGATAGTAGATTTTATTCTCTACTTGACTCTTCTAATGGATTGCTTGTTCAGCTGCAGTTAAACTTGATGTTTTTTTATATTTTATCGGTTTAACAACTTTTTTGAAGGCTAATGATAATTTATTCGCGCATTATCTTAGTCATAATATTTTTTTCTGGGCTAGTTGAGCTCACCCTTTCTTTCACTGTTCTCTTCAGGAAATGAGAACGTAGCCGGGACTAGTCGGGGAACGGAGTGACGGCCCAGATGATATCATTAGTAGTCCTCACTATTCTGTTAAATAGTGTTACAATAAATATAATGAGGACTCCATTGAGTGTGGATATTGTCTAGATGACAATATTCTTATTAAAACTCTTAGATTATGTTTTGTCGTATTTTACACGACTATTGTATAATAAAGTTGTATTTGATTTTTGTACCATGTATTTGGCGACTCAAGATGGGTGATGTATTCCTATTTTGGGGGCGTCACAGTTGGTATCAAAGCTTAGGGATATGATCCCTGGCTGAGATGTGAGACAAGAACTAGGAGAGGAGAGACGGGGAATTCCTTCGCTAGTATGACTTACCTAAGTTTATTTGGTATTTATTTGGTCGGTCAGAGTATAGGGATAATATGTGACATGTCAATTAACCCTTGTTTTGTGGCAGTATTTGAAAATGACATCCGAGAATGTTGAGAATAGCAATGGAGCACAGGAGACCATTGAGTCTCCACAGATCAATAATCAGGATAATGTGCATCAGGAAGGCGACAATCCTCATGGAAACAACAACACTGACCAAATGACGAATGATGGAATGTTCAGAGGCTTTATGCAATTTATGCAACATCGGTGCGAGAGCGGCTCTGTCCAAAATGTAGGTGGAAACATCTTTGAAACTCTCGACGGTCCACCGCTAAATGATTCAAGAGCTGGGACCACCAGAGTTTATTGGAGAGCCAAAACCACTAAAGGCGGAAGCATGGATAAAGCAGATCACCAAGATATTTGATATTTTGGGATGTTCCGAGGAGCAAAAGGTTCCATTTGCCACCTTTATGTTGCGAGGAGAGGTAGATTACTGGTGGGAATTGGTAAAGCATACTCAACCCACCGCACTGAAGATGTCTTGGGAGAAGTTCCAAGAACTATTCAACGATAAGTACTTTCCTGAAAGTATTCATCACATGAAAGATGTAGAGTTCATCAAGTTGGAGCAGAATAATATGACCATGTCACAGTATGAAGCTAAGTTTACAGAGTTGTCCCGGTTTGCGTCTCACTTGGTTGATAAAGAGGAGAGAATGACGCAGATGTTTCTTAGAGGTTTGAAACCTGAGATACGTCAATACTTAATTTCTCACAAACTGTGTTTGTATTCAGATGTTGTTAATAGGGCTCAGTTATTGGAGCGCGATAACTAGTCAACTCAACCAAGAGAAAGCAGCTGGCAAAATGATAATACCAGTGGTAGCAGTCATCGAAGCGGTGACAACAAACGTGGAGGGAATCAACATGCCAGAAATGGTAACCACTTCAGTGGTAATCATGGCTAAGATAGTAAAATGGACATTTCAAGAAAGGAGATTCAACAATGATGGAAAGGCGTCGGCACCAAAGACCATTGTTAAGGAAGGAGAACGCGACCACCTATCATATGCTTCAAATGCGGAGGGAGGACATATCGGTCAAAACTAGCGATGCACGATCCAAAGCGTGTTATAATTGTGGAAGAGAAGGTCACCTAGCCCGATTTTGTCGTGCACCAAAGACAAGTCCAAATTGGGATGGATGCACCAACCAAAGGTCGTCCCGAAAAAGTCAAAGTCGGTAGTTCAAGGAGAGCGTTTGTCGTAACCTCCCAGAAAGCAAGGAACGCGAACGAGGTCATCACAGGTAAGCTTATCATCAACTCTAGCAAAGTCTATACCTTATTTGATACCGGTTCTACCCATTCTTTTATTTCTCTTACTTGCGCTCAACGTTTAAATTTGACTCCGGAGAAATTAGACTTTGACTTATCAGTTGAAACTCCGTTGGGAGAAACCTTTATTACATCCACTGTTTATAAGTATTGTTTGATTCAAATCAGTAACCGCACGTTACCTATCGATCTTATTTCTTTAAAAATACTTGCATTTGACGTGATTCGAGGGATTGATTGGTTAACTACTCATCATGCTAAAATTGATTGTTTTAGTAAGGTTGTTAGCTTTCATATTCCTAATCAACCTATTATGCGAATTCAAGCGACCAAACATTAAAATCAATCACGGTCATCTCAAGCCATAAAGCAATTTGTTTATTGAAAAATGGATGTTAAGCTTTTTTAGCTCATGTCACAGATTTAAACAAAAATACGTCAGATTTGAAAGATATTTCAATTGTTAATAAATTTCCCGACGTATTCCCTGAAGAACTTTCTGGTCTACCCCCAGAGTGTGAAATTAAATTTTTTATCGACCTTGAACCCAGTACAAAACCCATTTCCAAAACCCCATATCGAATGGCTCCTATTGAACTTCAGGAGTCAAAGACCCAATTGCAGGAATTGTTAGACATCGGTTTCATTCGTCCTAGTACGTCTCCTTGGGGTGCTCCTGTTCTATTCGTGAAGAAGAAAGATGAAAGTATGCAACTTTGTATTGATTATCGGGAGTTGAATCATGTCGCCATCAAAAATAGGTACCCGTTGCCTCGCATTGATGACCTGTTTGACCAGTTGCAAGGCGCCAAATTCTTTTCAAAGATTGATCTTCGTTCCGGATATCATCAGTTAAAGATTAAAACTGATGACATTCCAAAGACTGCTTTTAGAACTCGGTACGGACATTATGAATTCTTAGTTATGTCTTTTGGATTGACTAATGCTCCTGCTGTCTTCATGGATATGATGAACCGAGTATTCAAGGAATATTTGGATCACTTTATGGTCGTCTTTATTGATGACATCCTCATATACTCCAAAACCCGTGAAGACCATGAGCAACACTTGAGGCTGATACTCCAAAAGCTTTGTGAAAACAAGCTATATGCCAAGTTAAAGAAATGCGAGTTCTGGCTTGAGGAAGTTGAATTCCTTGGGCACGTGATATCAAATCATGGGATATCTGTTGACCCGGCAAAGATTGAAGCAATTTAAATCTGGGAGCAACCTAAATCAGTGACCGAAGTACGTAGCTTTCTCGGCTTAACTGGTTATTGTCAGAGATTCATAGAAGGGTTTTCTCAAATCGCTACTCCATTAACTTAGCTGACTCAAAAAGATACAAAATTCGGTTGGTGCGAGGAATGTGAGAAGAGTTTTCAAGAACTCAAGAGGAAACTCATTTCAGTACCTGTTCTGACAATACCATCTGGCTCGGAGGGATTTGTCATCTACAGTGATGCTTCAGGCAAAGGGTTAGGAAGTGTTCTCATGCAACATGGGAAAGTCATAGCCTATGCCTCACGATAACTCAAAGAATATGAGAGGAATTATCTTACTCATGATCTAGAGTTAGCGTGATCTTTTTTAACGCTTAAGATTTGGAGGCATTACCTATATGGAGAGAAGGTGGAAATCTATACGGATCATAAAAGCCTCAAATATTTCTTCACTCAAAAGGAACTCAATATGCGGCAACGACGATGGCTTGAGTTGTTGAAAGATTACGATCATACCATTCAATACCATCCTGGAAATGCGAACGTAGTAGCTGATGTATTGAGTAGAAGATCATATGCGGGAACGAGTGCATTATTGTCAACGCAAAGGCTCATTTTATATGACTTACAAAGGATGGAGATAGAGTTAAAGACTCCGGGACCCATGTGATGATGGCGAATATACTGAGTAGAACCGACTTTAATTGATAAAGTTAAAGTTGCTCAATCTACGGACACAGGTGATGCGTATGAGGAAGAAAGTGCAAGAAGGTGCTATGCCGGAAGCAAGAATCGATGAAGAAGGAATACTTCGAGTCAACTCTAGACTTTGTGTTCCTAACAACCTTGATTTAAAGTATAAAATCATGATGGAGGCGCACAACACACACAGTTTGCAATCCTCTCACAGGAGTACCAAAATGTATCGTGATCTTCAACATACATTTTGGTGGAGCAATATGAAGAGAGAGATAGCGCTGTTTATCTCAAGGTGTTTAACTTGTCAACGAGTCAAGGGGGAGCATTAAGTACCAAAAGGTCCATTGCAACCACTTGAAATTCCGAATGGAAGTGGGAGCACATTACCATGGATTTAGATTCTTTGGTCTTCCCAAGGTTTCTCGGCATAGATGCAATTTGGGTCATTGTTGATAGATTGACCAAGTCTGCTCATTTCCTACCTATACGAGAAACTTATACACTTGAACGTCTTGCTCGTATGTACATAAACAAGATTGTAAGACTGCATGGTATGCCGGTATCCATAGTTTTTGATTGAGACCCAAGATTCACTTCAAGATTTTGGGTTAGTTTGCAAAAAGCTATGGGCACGGATTTATGATTTAGCTCGGCAAATCATCCTCGGACGGACGGGCAGCCAGAGAGGACTATTCAAACTCTTGAAGATTTATTAAGACTTTGTGTCCTTGACTTCAAAGAAAGTTGGGACAAGTTCTTACCATTGGTGGAGTTTTCCTACAATAACAGTTATCAAACAAGTATTGGCATGGCTCCATTTGAGGCGTTGTATGGAAGAAAGTGTCGTTCTCCAGTATGCTGGGATGAGATGGGTGAAGCAACATTGCTGGGACCGGAGTTGGTACGTATGACTACGAAAAAGATTCAAATAATCCGACAACGTATAAAAATCTCACAAGATCGACAAAAGAGTTATGCTGATCTTCATCGAAAGGACGTGGAATTCGATATTGGAGATCATGTGTTGTTACGTGTTGCTCCATGGAAGGGAGTTATGAGATTTGGAAAGAGAGGACGGCTCAACCCTCGATTCATTGGCCCATTTTTAATCCTCGATCGAGTAGGAACTGTGGCCTATAGACTCGTTTTCCGCTCAAATTTGTCTCGTGTTCATAATGTTTTTCACATATCTATGTTACGTAAATATGTGAAAGACCCAAACCACATTATTGAATTAGAACCAGATGAGATAGAGGAAGATTTAACGTATGAAGAGTTACCTGTTAAAATCTTGGATAAGAAGAATCATATTCTACGCTCTAAAGTTATACCTCAAGTCAAAGTTTTGTGGAGAAACCACGATGTTGAAGAAATGACCTGGGAGTTAGAATCTAAAATGAAATCAAGGTATCCTCACCTCTTCGATATACCAGGTATGTACCCTAATTTCGAGGACAAAATTTCATAAGAAGGGGAGGTTGTAAGACCCCAACTTTTATGAATAAAGAATAATTTTCTCGAAATATATTTTTGAATATTATGGTGTGGATTTGATATAATGTTATAGTTGTGGATGATATTACAAATTTTGCAAAGTAAGCAAGTGGTTATATAATATTCGATTGGTCGAAGAATATTCATTTTAACGGGGAATATTAAATGCGACAAGACACAATCATTAGTGGACCCCACAACGGAAGTATTATTAAATGTTAGAAAATGATGAATTATCTTTTATAAAAATAACGGCGAAAGTGTTATCGTTAAAACTGTAGAACTACCCGTAGTAAAAGAAATGCGATGTCTGGCATGGTTTGCGTAGTAGCACACATTATTGATTATTGATGCTTACGTGAGAAGTCACTCGGTTATACTCAATTATTACTACGATGAATTCTTTGCATCATATCTCTCATATTATTGATTCAATTATTGTCACAAGATCATCATCGACATAATATTTATTATTATTAAATCAATAATTGAGACGATAAAGTTATTCATATTATTATTTGCAATATTGACAATGTCTAGAAGTTCTGTCAAGGAGAGGTTTGGTCACCTAATTGCGCGCCAATAAGGAGAAATCCTTATCGGAAAGCCCCCTCTTTCCTGGGAATGACCTGGTTGTTAAATATTGTGAGTTATAATATTAATGATGAATAAGTTGTGTTGATTAAAGATGAAAATGATAGTTCCATTGTTTTGGGATTATTAGTGTTAGTGAAAATCGATATTTATTTTGATAATAATTGATGTCTGGAGGTTATATTGACCAATCGGGTAATTAATCGGATAAATGAGCAACTAATTGCTATTATTTCACATGCTTATAACTATTTGTTCACATGTGTGTACTATTGATTCACATTCATGTACTATTAGGGGAGGTGGTGCAAGATTGATAATACTTGCATGACTAAATTAAAAATGGAGGTATAGTTGAAGGTACTATACTGTAATTAGTTTTTGTCACATGATTATACTATTGAGTCATATGAATGAACTATTAATTCACATTATTTACTATTAAGGGAGGTGGTGCAAGTTTGATAATACTTGCAGGACTAAATAAAAGATGAAGAAAAAGAGGAAGGTATTATACTGTAATATTTTGAGTCCCAAAACGTGCAATTATCGAAACTATATTTTCCTATAAATAGAAGCTCATTCTTCCTTCATTTCTCACCAATTAACAAAAGCTTTAGAGCAATTATTATACAGAGAAACTATAGAGAGAAAGAAGAAGAGAAGTCTGCTACCTCACTATTCCAGTATCCAGGTTTTCTAAGGTAAGGGGTATTATTCTTTCGTATTCATGAAGAGAGTTATTTGCTTTCAATACTCGTAAGGGTTGTTATTCCATTCTTCAATATTATGTTGGAATAACTTTTATATCTGCAATACCGCATACATGGTGAAATTCTTACATTATTCCATTATTTATTATTACATTGGAATAACCTATACATCAAGGTCTATCGCATGCACAGTGAATTCATTGTTATTCCATTCTTTATTATTACATTTGAACATCACATGCATGCGATTACGCATGACTTGGTTCCATTCTTTATTATTCTGTTGGAACATCCATACATGCGTATTACGCATGACTGGTTCTATTCTTTATTATTACATTGGAATATCTTGCACTGTGTGGATTACGCACTGACGACTGGTTCCATTCTTTATAATTACATTGGAATAATATGTCTACGTGGATTACTGCATGGCGACAAAATCTATTTGCGGTTTCATATATTCTATTATACTTAGTTGATTAAAGTTTTGGTTTCTATACTCCATAAAATTAGTGGAATATCCTTGATATTTTAAGCTTCATCCATATCTTTTTTCATGGAAATATTCTTCCGAGCATTCTTGAATTTTACTCCACAAAGCGATGTCATGTTGAGAATTTGGGCGTTATTGATTTACTGGATAAATTAAATTATAAATCTTTACAAATTTATCCTTGAACTTGTTTTATTGAATTCTTATATCATTGTCATCATCCTCATGTTTATAATATGTTGAAAGTCATCTGCATGGCTGTGTAGTGCATAGATGGACTTGGTATGATTATGACCGAGGATTATTCGGTATAATCATGCCGTAGTAATATTACAAATGATGTGGTAAAAGTCCTCATTAGTAGTAGTGCATTGATGGATGATTGTTGGCATGATCATGACCATTGATGAATACACGAATATCCTTTGCCCGTAGTGCATGGATAATTTGTGGTCGTGATACTAATGAATATCCTTGGCCGTAGTGCAGGGATGATGTGGTTTATTTATTAAGCTGAGTCTCAGCGATAAAAGTGATAAAAAACCTTTTAAATCATAGAAGATAATAGATTTTATTCTCTAATTGACTCTTCTAATGGATTACTTGTTCTGCTGCAGTTAAACTTGATGTTTATTATATTTTATCAATTTAACACTTTTGAAGGCTAATGATAATTTATTCTGCATTATCTTAGTTATAATATTTCTTACTGGGCTAGTTGAGCTCACCCTTTCTTTCACTGTTCTTTTCAGGAAATGAGAACGTAGCTGGGACTAGTCGGGGAACGGAGTGACGGTCCAGATGATAACATTAGTAGTCCTCACTATTCTGTTAAATAGTGTTACAATAAATGTAATGAGGACTCCATTAAGTGTGGATATTGTCTAGATGACAATATTCTTATTAAAATTCTTAGATTAGGTTTTGTCGTATTTTACACGACTGTTGTATAATAAATTTGTATTTGATTTTTGTACCATGTATTTGGCGACTCAAGATGGGTGATGTATACCTATTTTGGGGGCTTAACAATTATCCTACTGTTGGATAAGCTTTAGTTAATGGATATGTAATGTTGTTCTTGAGAATCCATTATCTCTACAGTGATTTCCCATCTTTCAATGATTCATTTAATCAAATAAAAGTGCCACAACAAATGTTTAGATTCAAGATGAGACTTAGGAACTATTCCTAGTTCTGTAATGAATTTTTCATCCAAATAATCAACTTGCAGCTTCATTTATAGCTATTTACTTTGTCTTTATCACTAAACCAACAACTCTTTGTTGTTTGAAACCTTTCCAATTCACTGCACCTCCGTTCAAGGTAACACCTTACCCTAAAATGGATTTGTTGTTGTCTTGGTCAGTCTAAAAAACTTGAGTGTGTTAAGCCCTCTAGTTTTAATTTAGATCCACCATGTATATGATCACATCCTTAGTGTCGGTTAAGTACTTTAAGATGTTTTTCACTGACTCATAGTGAACTTCTCTAGAATATGATCGATCAACATCAGGTCTCATATATTATAGGGTTTTCGGCACAAAAACGCAGCGGAAATATAAAATAATCAAAGCAATATCCGAAACCCAAAACAGGATCCATGCGAAACAGAAATTAATTCAGTAGTTTAGATCTTATACCAATTATGAAAGAGTTCTGAAACGGCTTCGAATCTTTTATGCTATCCAACAGAATTGCGTCTCTACGGTATCCACACGAACGCTCCGCGAATCGTCCTACGATCTGCAGAAGAAGGAACCGCGGTACTAGCCACCAAGGATGAGGATTTTTGAAACTGTTTTCTCTAGTCTCTTTCTAAGAGCGGCTAGGGATTTGTATTTTTTGATGTAATCCCTAAAATGACTGATGTATATCATATATATAGCAGTTAAGAGGAATTAATCAAAACCTAATATTATTAAAATCCGAATTTATATATATCTTAATTAAGTCTTACTTAATATATATATATATATATATATATATCCTATTAATTTAAATTAAGTAATTTAAATACTATCAATCATATTGACATATTTAAATCTTTACAATTTAAATTAATTTCCTTTTAATTACGTTACATGTGTGTGTGACCTATAGGTTATTATTACATTGGCAATAATTTTAAAATCATATTATAAAATTATAAATAGTGAGCTGACATCTAGTAATGCATCACTGCTACCCAAGTAATAATAAGATTGATGATTCGATGCAACCTTTTCGTGACCAATGTTTTAATGTAATTTAATCCTTTTAACCTTAATATCTTGGATTAAACTCGAGTCATGGAATGTGTCATACTCTTCATAATTTAATCTGAGTTTTTTTTCTTGATAAATGAGTAGACTATATGAAACTGTTAGTTCCCAGAGGGCACAATAGATCTAGAAGGGGGGGGGGGTTGAATAGATCCTTTTTATTTCAAATACTTTTCTGGTTTATGTTGTAATGTTCATATTAAAGTATATGACAAACATAAGAATCTTTTCAAGCACAGCGGAATAAGTAAAAGATTCCCCTTCATTGATATATTCATATTCATACATACATTGTTCTTTGGGTTAGTTTAGTTGTAAGCAGTTAGAACATACATAGCAGTTATAGCAGTTATAGACATAATATAAAAGACACAAGGGGTTTTAAGTGGTTCAGAGACTCAAGCTCCTAATCCACTCTTACGCTTTCAACTAGCGAGATTTCCACTAAGGAAGGCGGCAAGACTCTCAATCTCTACGATTCCTTCAAGGCCGCCAGACCTTGGGACTTCATTCACTAAGAACTCTTCAAGGCCGCCTGACCTTGGGACTACTCTAGTTCCCTAGGAACTCTTCAAGCCCAACAGACTTGGAACTTCATTTAGTCCCTTTGGACAAGGACCCTTTGGCCCTGCTTTGTTTAGTCCCTCCGGACAAGGACCCCTCAGGCCCTGGCTTTGTTGAGTTATTTGTTTGTTATTGTTGGAGTCGGTGTTGAGCTGCTAAGATGTCTTCATGCTCTAAACATGTTCTATGCTTAGCAGCTTGGCTTGAGCATCCTTGAAGTGCAGCTGAGTGTTGCATGATGCTCAGCTTCTTAGGTTGCTCAACTTCACCGGATGACCCCTTGATGAACTGCCTTGAAGATCATTCTCCTTGGTACTTGATGGCTGCACATGAGAGGCTTCTAAGATGACTGTATGTACTTTTGTTAGGTACTTAGAAGCTGTCTCATGCTTGACACCAAGATGGCTTTTGTGATCTCCCTTCTTGCTACTCGATGCCTTCTCATGATAGACTTGCTACGATGACCGTAAGCACTTCTCTATTGTACTTAGAGTCTTCCCATGATGGACATCCAGATGGCATGATGCTCTCCTTTCTCTCGGCAGTTCAGAACACTCTTCATGTAGTAGAACTCTCACTTCTACATAGTAGAACTCACACTTCTACTTCTTTCTTGATCTGACTTCTGAGTGTTCTTGGTGGATCGTAGAGTGAGCCTTCGGACTCACTATCACATGGTTTAGATCAGTCCACCTTCTCTCCAAACTCGATAACTCCAGCAACCTTTGATCTTTGAAGTTCTTTCTCATTTATACTTCTTCCCAATCCTTCCGTTGGAAAGTAACCGTTGAAGGCTATTCAAATATCTTCACAGATCTCAAGTTGCTTGAGGTAGACTGCTTGATGTGACTTGTCATACTTTTTTTGACGCTGTAGTCTACTATTTCACCTACCCTGTCAGATGTATCACTTTAATGTCTTGGGCAGGTCGAAGACTTTATCACCTCTTTCTGATTCCTCGATTAGAGGTTGTCCTATTGCATCGATGCTCTCAATAGGCACTTGTCTGAATATTACCCTTCAGATTGAACCTTTGCCAAATGCTTCAGTCTTCAGTTATTCGAACTCTACGATTCTGATGCACGTCTTCAAGGACCTGATCATAGTGTCTTGTTGAGTGTTGTTCGTTGACTAGTAGAGTTAACACTACGATCCTGAAGAGTGTTGCTTGGATCTTCACTGAAGAACACCTCTTCACTGTGTTGTGTAGTGCTTTAATACTTCTATTTGCTTCGACTGTTCTCAGATACTGATGGCCTGATTCCTTGCTCTGGTCCCCTTCTAAATATCAAGACACTTCAGATTTGTGGCGCGTCCAACTTGCTTTCTCTTTATGATCTTCCGCTCACTTATCATCAATGAATTGACCCTGCACTTAATCAATTTAGCCTTGCTCTTCAGAGGCTGGCCAGTATCTCGGTTCACCTTCCATCAGTTCTTTCTTTGTCTGACAAACACTATGATCCTGGTTGCTTCCAAGATCGTTGTCTTCTGTTCTCTTGACAGCAACTGCATTAGCTGACTTTTCCTTAGTCAGCTGCTGAAGTCTTCTTTGAATCATCTTGTGGAAGACTTCATCACAAATGGCCTTTCAACTCAATCTTGATGCTGATTGGATTGGTGCTTAGTTTTTCTGCTAGCCTGCATGCCATTCGTTGAGTGCTCTCTGGTTCCCTTACTGTGGATTGCATCTTTGCAATGCCAACCAGAGGCTTCGTTCCTTTGGATATTCTGGGAGTGCTCTTTCATTGAGAACCGTATCTACTCTACGATTCTGACTTAGCATTGTGAGCACTTTTGTTAGAGTCGTGATTTCGCATTCTACGATTCACTTCTACTGTCACGACACTTCTCGATCCCGAGATCGATCTCTTGACACTCTACGATTTACGCCTTGTACTTGTTGTCTTCATCCGATCTTGCAGGCTACGATCTCTGCCTTCACTTAATGAACTCTACGAACTCAGAGTGTAGTCTACGATCCTTGGCTTGGCTCCGGTATCACTAGACTCTACGACTCCGAGTGTAGTCTATGTTTCAGACTTTGTTCGGCGGTAAATGATCATTCTACTCATAAAGCGTGTCATTCTCTGATTCTCGAACATGACTTCCTCAAGACACTACGATCCCGAGGAAGCTCTTCTCGACACACTACGATCCTTCTTCGCTTCCTCCGAAGTTTACGAACTCAGAGATCTCACTATTTTGCATACTCTTATTACGCTTTCGATAGCTCCCGAGTTAACTTTGACTCTCTGGCGGACTCACGACTTCGATGCAAAGTGCTTTCGGCGATCGATCGATGAAGCCTATCTATTACATCATAAGATCAACCTAACATGCTTGATCTTTCTATCTCTATAGTCCTTGTACATCTTTTCTTTTTAGGACTTTACAAAGTCAGTTTTCTTATGTAGGATCAACCTAACATATTTGATCAATTCATTCTAAGTCCTTATACACATATTTCTATTATCTATCGAGGAGGACTTTCTGACTTTTCTTAATGCAAGCATACTTGCATATTATTCATTTATATACATATATATCCTAATCAAATCATATATAAATAGAAATAGCATTCTCATGCTTATTCTTGACAATCTCCCCCTATTTGATTATGACAAAAACAATAAGTGCATATGCATGTTATGAAGGAATCTTATATACAGTGAGCAGCTGTATTTCTAAAACATTTAATCATGAATGTCATTTATATTGATATGACAATTTATACATTAAGACATTCTACATCCTGGATCTAGAACATTCCTAACAGATTAGAGATGTACCTCCTTGGCTCCATGTGTGTTTCCAGGATGCTTGTTGATCAGCTACTCATCTGATTATGCTTCTTGCTCTTGCTCCCCCTCAGATGATGATCTTCTATCTTTGCTTGGCTCCCCTTCATCACCTTTCTGTTCTGGTTCCCCTTTAGCTTCTGCGATTTTGGTATCATCATCTTCAGGCTCCCCCTCAGATGATAATTCTTTATCTGCTTCTACTTTCTTCTTCTTTGACTTCTTCTCCCTTAACCCTCTGCTCTTCTTTTGGTGTCTCTTGCTCCTCTTCGTTCTATGCCTCTTTTTCTCCCCCTTTTTGTCATCAATCATTTGAGAGAGCTGCTCCATGTTGGACATAAGCTGTTCCATCAGGTAGGAGGAGTTGGCAACTTCAAACTTTAGTTATTGCTGGCCGAGCTCAAGTTGTACTGAGAAGGTCTGCCTCATATCATCAATTTTGTTAGAGAGGGCTTCGATCTGCTCTGTATTGGCCTTCTGAATTTGTAGAGCTTCTGCCTTCTGATCTTGGATGGCCTTTTGATAGATGTTATCTTTCTCTTGGAGTTTGAGAGATACATCAGCCAAGATAGCTTGAAGCTTGTGCTGGAAAGAGTCATCTCCTGCTGCTATCTGCTTCTGTGATTCTTCAATGAGCATAGATATCTTCTTGCTTAGATCATCAGAGCTCTTCAGTAGTTCCTGCTCCAAAGTAGTTTGATCCTTTTGGTTGGCGACTTCAGTTGAATAAATGGATTGGACTCTACGATTTTCATCTTTGACATGATTTTCAAATGTTTGGATAATCTGAACAATCGTGGAGTACCAATTGCTTGTGGAGGATGATGGAGTGTCTGATAGCAGTGCTTGATCATAAGGAGGCTTCTGGTTTTGGACTTGAACATCATCAGCAGTAGAGTTATCAGACTCTACGATTTGCTCCTTGATCATGACTCTTTTTCCGTCAGAATCCACTCTACGATCGTAGGGGATGTAGAGATTCTCAACCTGTCGATAGACCTTGAAGTGAGGCTGGTTTGTTATCATCTTGGTAGCATAAGTTTTCACCCTTGGAAAGTTTTGGGCTACCAGTTCCATGCTTAGAAAAGTCTTGTAACACCAGCTGAAGTAACTTCCATCTCTTTCAGTAAAGGCCTTCAACCAAGGCATTGATTGGAAGAACCATCTCATCAGCAAATCATCAGGGTTGTAGAGAATGGTTGAGCAGTCTAGCTCCATGTTGTTCCAGTTCTTGACTAAGTCAGAGGAAGTCATTCTTGTTACTCTCGAAATGCTTCACCTCCATGGTTTACCCATCTGTCAGGAGGAGTTTCTGATTGTTCTTTGGGAGCTTCTACCATAATTCTCTTGGTAAATCTTGCAGGTGAGAGAACAGGGTGAAGTTCTGAGTTTTTGATTCTGATCTTGAGTTGGAATCATTTCACTTTCTTCCTTCTCGAGCACCGTAACTTTGATTTAGATCGACCTTCTCAAGAGAGAGTCTTCTTCTTTGTATTTCATGTTCGTAACCTTCTTGATCATCTTCAATGTAAAATCCTTCTTCTTTGAGTTTCATTATCGTAACCTTCTTGATGAAGTATTTCCTCGATTTTTCTTCTTCACCTTTGGCTTCATCTTGACAGACTTTCTCTCACGGGGATCTGACTCATCATCACTTAATTCGATGATGGCATTTGATTACATTTGTTCCTTTTGAGGCAAACTAGGCTTGCAGCCTGTAGCTTCTCCTTCTTCGTGGAGGTTCAATTATTGGAGACACTGACTCTTCTTCTTCTTCAGGCTCTGACTCCTCTTGCTCAACAGATATACTTCTTTGGAGTTCAGCACTTGCAGGAACAGACTCTTCTTTATCCTTGTCCTTTGAGGAGACTCTCCTTGGTGGGGCCTGGTCTTTCTTCTCATCACCAGCTTTCTTCACAGCTTTTTATTTCTTTCTGACTGGTGTGATTTCTGCTTCTACAGAGTCATCAGACTCTGAGCTCTCTTCCTCAACTATCTTTCTCTTCTTTGCAAAGGCTTTATTGCTACTCCCAGCTGTCAGCCTTTTGTTTTCCTTGGGGTTCTTCTTCCAGTTCTCAAATAACTGTGGAGACATCACCTTGTGCACATTCAAGGCTTTTCCCTCATCATCCTTGATTTTCCCTCCTAGTTTTTTCTTCAGAATGATACTCAGCAACCTCCCATGAAATACCTTGGTCAGTGGCTTCTTCTCAGCCTTCTCTACCCACTTAGAGATTTGATCAAACAAAATGGCTCCAAAGTCAATTTGTTTCTTCAGAACTATAGCTGACATTATTTTCAGTTGTTGATCAATCACCGTACCATGTGCAGTGTTTTTACACAGTATGCACTTTCCTACAATTTCAGCAAGGAACTCATACTCTTCAGGGAACTCCTTCTTCTTCATGTCTTTGAAGCTAGGGTTTCTTTGGTATCCCATCAACTCCTTTGCTTGCTCAATGTTGACATCTTCAAGATTCTTCAGCCTTTGGCTAGGGAAACCTAGACATTGATTCAGTCGAAGATTTCGACGAATCGACCTTTGACCTTGGTAGATAGAGTTCCAGAGTTTATGGAGACGTTTGAGTAGAACTCCTTAACCAGGTCAATGTATACACGAGTACTCGCCTCGAGACATTCTGAAAACCCAGCTTCCTTTACTAGTCTAAGTATGTCCCTGAACTTCTTCTCAGATTTCTCAAACGATTTGGTTCTAAGCTGAATGCCGGTGATAACTTGCCAGTTCTCCATTTGAATCGTTCGAAGACTGTGGGTGTTTGATTTAGAGAGATTTATGCGAGATGACTGACTAAGATTTGGTAAGGCTCTGGAGGGTTAACTGATTTTGCTCTTGAAAAATTTTCTAGGGTTTTGAAAATGGGAGGGAGAAAGGTTTGATATCTTTTAAACTCTTGTCTGCAGATTTGAAATCGTCTTTATGGCGCCTCCTTCTAACTCTGCATACTTTCGGTGATGTGTCAACTGTCCATTGGTTGCACGTTGCCCAATAATGAGCTGTAACTCCCCACAACTTTTCAGTTATTTGAAGAGTGGACATTTAATTGACGTGGCTTTGACCGTTGACCTTTTGATTCGTAGAGTGACATGATGAGGCCGCTATAGACTCTACGATTTCCTTTGTTGACTC
Organism: Panax quinquefolius; assembly: GCA_020205615.1. Lineage (NCBI taxonomy): Eukaryota > Viridiplantae > Streptophyta > Magnoliopsida > Apiales > Araliaceae > Panax > Panax quinquefolius. The sequence goes on along the minus strand of CM035170.1, from coordinate 74,881,496 downwards.
AACGATCAACTTCTAAGAGATGCTGCAGTGGATGGCTTTGTCTTTCCTCCTTACTTGATCTTGGATAGCTTAATCACTGATGTATTTGAACTTATCTCCTCAACTTGAATGGCTTAGCAGATGTCTCATTCTTCATGCTCATTGTGAACTGGAATACCCTTTGGTAGGACTACGATCGTTGAGTTGACTTCTTCTGTCGCTGAGGTTGAACTACGATCGTTTAGATAACATTACGATCGTTGAGTTTGTACCACAATCGTTTAGTCCTCTTCAAGTTCAACTCTACAATCGTTGACTGACTTGGTTCTTTTGAGATGAACTAGATCAAGCATTCCTTCTGGGATAAGGTAGCTCAGGAAGGGCCAACCTCTTAGAGTGATCTAAGGGTCAGGTTTGTCCCTTGAGGCGCTTTCCAGATGAAATACTAAAGCAGTGATTTTCAATGACATCTCATTAGACCTTTTCTGATGGGGAGGTCTTTGTACCAACTCTGGATATCTGCATTGCTGAAATCGTGGTGTCCTTCTGCTCTTACACTACGATCATGTGTTTGATCGTAGGAACTTCACGATTATGGATTGGGTGGCTGAAGGGTTATCAGTAGTACGTCTTGAGACGTTCCTACTGACTATGGATCTTCATTTGGTTCATCAGCCACAAATTTTTGGGACTCTGTAGCTGGTACATCTCTTCCAGGTTTAATAGTGCTGTTATTCCTTAACAGATCATTGCTCCCCCATTGTTGATGCTGCCTTCTCAGATAGATGTGATTCCTTCTTCATGTTTATTTGAAAGTTGCCCAACATTTCTCCTTCTAACTGGAATCATCATCGTTGCTTAGTTTTCCTTGTATCGTAGAGATGAGTATTTTCAGGATTGATCACTCTACGATCATTTGACAAAGACTACTTAACGTAGTCTTCTTTGTGACCCTTTATTTTTTGAGAAGTTACGCTTCAGAAAGAACTCCTTTTGTCTTAAGCTCAATGATCTTATGTTGTGAGCTTCCCTTGAGGATCCTTTCCATAAAGCATGTCCTTCTTGATATGGGCACATAGAATCCTCTTTATCTTCTCATTGCACGGCATGCGGAATATCTGATTTGCAGCCATGTGAGCTCCATTCCGGTTAGCTTTCGGAGGGTCTTCAAGACGAAGCTTGGACATATAGGAACCTTATCGGACTCATCTCCGAATGAGTCCTTAGCCTTCTCGGCCGGTTGAGTCCTATTGAATGAAGTCTTCTGCTGCAGCATTCCTTAGTGTGGTCAGACTGACCAAGTACCTGCAGGTTTAAGTATATTTCTACTTTTGGTCCCCATTGTTGAATGGGTCCTGCTAGGTTAGTTTTCTAAAACCCCTATTCCTTTTAACTGGATAATCATCATGTTTATCACCAACAGATATATTCATGCATGCAACTATCTTGAGATAATACATTTTTGAGATGCATGATGGTGAGTGTGTGTAGGATTTGACAATTAATGACACTCTCTTTATCTATGATGGTTTCATCATTTACTGGGTTATGTTCACAATGTTTAAGTGTTCACATAGTGTGAATCAACTCTATAATTTATGAGTATCTAGTTGATTCATGGATGTGATCAGTTTCTACAAATTAGCAAGATCCTCTCGTAGAACTGTTCATTCTCTGTGTGTTGTCAAACACTTAGAACATAGGCTTGTACATACATACTAGCACACCAGCAATGATTACTTAACATAAAGTTCATTTGGTTTGTAATACTCTTATGATCTATTTCAGATTTTCTTCAAGATGTCAACTTCAGCCTAAAACTTGGTTAAAGAGAAAGTTTGCAGACATTTGAATTTTCTATCTTCAGACTACTTTCTCTCTTCACCTTTTTAGGTAGATTATGACTTCTTGACAGAATACTGTCATAGTACATAGGATGGTGCAAATATGATGTATACATTAATAATGGTGAGGAACCGTACCTTTTTACTGTCAGTTTCTTAATAGTCATTTACCTTAGATATACTGAGTTTAGGTATTGATGTGCAGAGCTTTTACTTTTTCTCCTTTCAACTTAATGCTCTTGTTAGCCTTTCATCAATCAGTCGCATTAAGATGGTCTTGAAGATGTTGATCAAGAGAATCGTAGCATTAAGATCTTTGACATCTTTGAGTTTACAAAGACAGCACCCAGTTGTTGGTTGGTCACTCATAAGTTTGAGAAGATCTTCTTTCTCCTCTCGATCAACATTTCTTAGTACGCGTGACCTCTTCATCTTTCAGATTGATGAATGCTTTACACTTTGTCACAGATGTCTCTTGTTCTCTTTCTCTTGTTTGGTCTTCAGACAACAAGATTGACTGCAGGCTAGGATTGATCTTGTTGATATAGCAATCGAGGATATGGACCAATCTGAGCAGCTTCAGGTGTATACATATTTTTACCTATACACAATATTTCCAACGTGTGAGCTCTTCTGCATATAACAAGTTATTTACTACTAAACTAAGTTTAGAACAATATTAGTGCCTAGGATCAGACTCAAAGCGATTAGCTTTTGAATATAGCATGAGAACCTGCTCTGATACCAATTGTTAGTTCCCAGAGGGAACAATAAATATAGAAGGGGGGGGGGGTTGAATAGATCCTTTTTATTTCAAATACTTTTCTGGTTTATGTTGTATTGTTCATATTAAAGTATATGACAAACATAAAAATCTTTTCAAGCACAGCGGAATAAGTAAAAGATTCCCTTTCATTGGTATATTCATAATCATACATACATTGTTCGTTGGGTTAGTTTAGTTGTAAGCAATTAGAACATACATAGCAGTTATAGCAGTTATAGACATAATGTAAATGACACAAGGGGTTTTAAGTGGTTCAGAGACTCAAGCTCCTAATCCACTCTTCTCGCTTTCAACTAGCGAGGTGATTTCCACTAAGGAAGGGCGGCACCACAATCTCTACGATTCCTTGAGGCCGCCAAACACCTTGGGACTTCAGTTCACTAAGAACTCTTCAAGGCCAGCAGCCTTGGGACTACTCTAGTTCCCTAGGAACTCTTCAAGCCCAACAGACTTGGAACTTCATTTAGTCCCTTTGGACAAGGACCCTTTGGCCCTGCTTTGTTTAGTCCCTCCGGACAAGGACCCCTCAGGCCCTGGCTTTGTTGAGTTGTTTGTTTGTTATTGTTGGAGTCGGTGTTGAGCTACTAAGATGTCTTCATGCTCTAAACATGTTTTATGCTTAGCAGCTTGGCTTGAGCATCCTTGAAGTGCAGCTGAGTGTTGCATGATGCTCAGCTTCTTAGGTTGCTCAACTTCACCGGATGACCCCTTGATGAACTGCCTTGAAGATCATTCTCCTTGGTATTGATGGTACGCATATGAGAGGCTTCTAAGATGACTGTATGTACTTTTGTTAGGTACTTAGAAGCTGTCTCATGCTTGACACCAAAATGGCTTTTGTGATCTCCCTTCTTGCTACTCGATGCCTTCTCATGATTGACTTGCTACGATGACTGTAAGCTCTTTTCTATTGTACTTAGAGTCTTCCCATGATGGACATCCAGATGGCATGATGCTCTCCTTTCTCTCGGCAGTTCAGAACACTCTTCATGTAGTAGAACTCTCACTTCTACATAGTAGAACTCACACTTCTACTTCTTTCTTGATCTGACTTCTGAGTGTTCTCGGTGGATCGTAGAGTGAGCCTTCGGACTCACTATCACATGGTTTAGATCAATCCACCTTCTCTCTAAACTCGACAACTCCAGCAACCTTTGATCTTTGAAGTTCTTTCTCATTTATACTTCTTCCCAATCCTTCCGTTGGAAAGTAACCGTTGAAGGCTATTCAAATATCTTCACAGATCTCAAGTTGCTTGAGGTAGACTGCTTGATGTGACTTGTCATACTTTTTTTGACGCTGCTGTCTACTATTTCACCTACCCTGTCAGATGTATCACTTTAATGTCTTGGACAGGTCGAAGACTTTATCACCTCTTTTCGATTCCTCGATCAGAGGTTGTCCTATTGCATCGATGCTCTCAATAGGCACTTGTCCGAATATTACCCTTCAGATTGAACCTTTGCTAAATGCTTCAGTCTTCAGTTATTCGGACTCTACGATTCTGATGCACATCTTCAAGGACCTGATCGTAGTGTCTTGTTGAGTGTTGTTCGTTGACTAGTAGAGTTAACACTACGATCCTGAAGAGTGTTGCTTGGATCTTCACTGAAGAACACCTCTTCACTGTGTTGTGCAGTGATTTAATACTTCTATTTGCTTCGACTGTTCTCAGTTACTGATGGCCTGATTCCTTGATCTGGTCTCCTTCTGAATATTAAGACACTTCAGATTTGTGTTGTAAGACCCCAACTTTTATAAATAAAGATGAATTTTGTATAAATATTATTTTTGAATATTATGGAATAAATTTGATATAATGTTATAGTTGTGGGTAATATTTATAAATTTTGCAAAGTAAGCAAGTTGTTATAAAATATTCGTTTGGTGGGGAATATTCTTTTGTTTGGGAATATTAAATACGACGGCTCCATTATTAGTGGACCCCATTAACGGAAGTATTGTCGTAGTTAGAAAACGACAAAATTATCTTTCTATAAAAATAACGGCAGAGGTGTTACCGTTAAAAGCGTTGAACTACCCAATAGTAAAGTACAATGAATATGTCTGGCGTAGTTGTATAGTAGCACACGATATTGATTATTGATGCTTTACGTGAAAAGTCACTTTCATTATGCTCAATTATTACAACGATAATTCTTTGCATCATATCTCTTATATTATTGATTCAATTATTGTCACAAAGATTATCATCATATAATATGTTATAGTATTAAATCAATAATTGAGACGACAAGTTATAAATGATTAATAATTATTGAAAGATTAAATATGTGTTGATTAAAAATAAAATGATTTGTGGTAATATTTATTCAATTCTTGATGTATATAAAGAGTCTCATTATGAGGCGTTTGTGGTAAGTTTGATTATTTTATGGGGGGCCCATATGTCATCATCTAAGAGTCTCTTCGTCAATAGTAATTACCTTCGTCAATAGTAATTACCTTTGTGAATAGTAATTACCTTCATCAATAGTAATTACCTTTACCAGACGTCAAACCACTTGCCGTTTCATATTACAGGCGTCGAACCACTTGTCGTTTCACATTACAGGCGTCGAACCACTTGTCGTTTCACATTACAAAGCGTTGAACCACTTGTCGTTTCACATTACAAGCATCAAACCACTTTTCTTTTCACATCACCGATTAAATCGAGCCACTTGCCTTTTCACATGGCGGTGCTTAAGCTAGAAATCTTCTATAAATAGAGGCCTAGTGCTTCATTATTTTTCACGAATTCATTCAAGCTATAGAGAGAGAAAGTATAGAGAGAATAAGAGAGAAAGAAGAAGAGTATTTTGTTACTACACTGCTTTGTAGTATTCAATCTCCTACTAAAAGTAAGGGGTGTTATTCTTTCTTATTCATGAAGAGAACTGTTGTTATTCCATTGCTTATTATTACATTGGAATAACCTCTATAATGAGTTTACCCTATACTTGGTGACATTCTTTTATTATTCATTGGAACATCACATGCATGTGTTTTTTACATCAACCTTGGTTCCGTCTTTATTATTATTACATTTGGATCATCACACATGTGTTCTACAATCGACTGGTTCCGTCTTTTTTATTATTATTCTATTGGAACATCCATGCGTGTGTTTTACATCTAACTGTTCCGTCTTTATTATTATTATGTTGGAACATCCTCATGCATGTGTTTCTGCGGACCGGGTTCCATTCTTTATTATTACGTTGGAATATCCATGCATGCGTTTTTACGTGGGACCGGTTCCGTTATTTATTATTACATTGGAATAACTTTTGCATTTGATTTATCGCGCATGCATGGTGATTTCTTTTGTTATTCCATTCTTTTTTATACCCAGTTGGTTAAAACTTTGACTTCTATACTCCATGAAATTAGTGGAATATCCTTGATATTTGCGCTTCATCCAGTATCCTTTCATGGAAATATTCTTCTCACAAATATTCTTGGCCCGTAGTGCATGAATAATTGTGGTCGTGATACTAAAGAATATCCTTGGCCGTAGTGCAGGGGTGATTCGATGATGTGGAATATTTATTAAAGCTGAGTCTCAGCTATAACAGTGATGAAAAACCTTTTAAAATCATAAAAGATAGTAGATTTTATTTTCTACTTTACTCTTTTAATGGATTCTTTGGTTCATTGTAGTTAAACTTGATGTTCATTATATTTTATCGGTTTAACACTTTATTGTGAGGCTAATGATAATTTATTCGCATTATCTTAGTCATAATATTTCTTCTTGAGCTAGTTGAGCTCACCCTTTCTTTTCACCGTTCTCTTGAGAAATGAGAATATAGCTGGGACGAATCGGGGAACGGAGTAATGGTCTAGAGGATAGCATTAGTAGTCCTCACTATTATGTGAAATAGTGTGAAAATAATTGTAATGAGGACTCCTTTTGAGTTTGTATAATATCTAGTAGACAATATTTATATTCAAACTCACGGTTTTATGTCGTATTATTACATACGGCAGTTATATTAGTAAGTTGTATTTAAATTCTGTACCATATATCTGACTACCCAAGATGGGTGATGTATACCTAATTTTGGGGGCGTCACAGTTGGTATCAGAGCTTAGGGATATGATCCCTGGCTAAGATGTGAGAATAGTACTAGGAGGGGAGAGGCGGGGAATACCTTCGCTAGTATGACCTACCTAAGTTTATGTGCTATTTTATTGGTCGGTCAGAATATAGGGATAATATGTTACATGTCAATTAACCTTTTGTTTTGTGGCAGTATCTGAAAATGACATCTGAGAATGTTGAGAATAGCAATGGAGCCTGAGGCGATCGTTGATTCACCACATATCAATAATCAGGATAATGTGCATCAGGAAGGCGACAATCCTCATGCAAACAACAACACCGTGACCAAATGATGAATGATCAAATGTTCGAGGGCTTTATGCGATTCATCTGCAACAATGACGAGAGCGACTCTCATGTCCAAAACGTGGGGTGGAAACACGGAAAACTCTCGGGTGGTCACCGCTAAAGCAATTCAAGGAGCTGGGACCACCGGAGTTTAAGGGAGAGCAAAAACCACTTACGGCGGAGCATGGATAAAGCAGATTACCAAGATATTTGATGTCTTGGGATGCTCCGAGAGCAAAAGGTTCCTTCTTGCGCCTTTATGTTGCTTGGAGAGGCGATTACTAGTGGAAATCGGTAAAAGCGTACTCAACTTCTTTGTCTTGAAGATATCTTGGGAGAAGTTCGGGAGTTGTTCAACGACAAATACTTTCACGAAAGTATTCGCCACATGAAGGAGGTGGAGTTTATCAAGTTGGAACAAAACAATATGATGTGTAATGCGTGTCTGAGGCAAAATTTGCGGAGTTATCACGGTTTCGTCCCACATGGTGGATAATGAAGAGAGAATGGCGCAAATGTTTTTAAGAGGTTTGAAGTCGGAGATACGTCGACATCTTATTTCTCATAAAGCGTGTTTGTATTCGGATGTTGTAAATAGGGCTCTCGATTAGTGGAGTGCGATAACGAGTCAACCTTGACTAAAAGAGAAGCGGTAACAAAATTATAATACCGGCGAGTAGTCATCGAGCGGTGACAACAAGCGTGGAGGAAATCATCGGGCGGAGATATGGTAACCACTTGGTGGTAATCGGGGCAAAAAACAATAAGAATGGACATTTCAAGAAAAGGAGATTCAACAATGATGGAAAGACGTCGGCACCAAAGACCGTTGTTAAGGAAGGAGAAAGACCACCTATCATATGCTTCAAATGCGGAGGAGAGGACACATCGATCAAAGCTGCGCCATGCCATCCAAAGCGTGTTATAATTGTGGAAGAGAAGGTCACTTAGCTCGATTTTGTCGTTTCTTGAAGACAAATTCAACTAGGATAGAGGCACCAAAGGCCATCCCGAAAAAGTCAAAACCGGTAGTCTGAGGAGGCGTTTGTTGTGACCTCCCGAGAGCAAGCGAACCCGAATGAGGTCATCACGGGTAAGCTTATCATAAACTCTAATGAAGTCTATACTTTATTTGATCTGGGTTCTACCCATTCTTTTATTTCTCCTACTTGCGCTCATCGATTAAATTTGACTCCGGAGAAATTAGACTTTGACTTATCTGTGGAAACTCCGTTGGGAGAAACCTTCATTACATCCACTGTTTATAAGTCTTGTTTGGTTCAAATCGGTACCTTCACATTACACATCGATCTTATTTCATTAAAAATACTTGCATTTGGCGTGATTACAGGGATTGATTGGTTAACTACTTATCATGCAAAAATTGATTGTTTTAAATAAGGTTGTTAGCTTTCATATTCCTAACCAACCTATTATCTTAATTCAAGCGACCAAACCATTAAAATCAATCACGGTCATCTCAAGCCATAAAGCTATTCGTTTATTAAAAAGCGGATGTTAAGCTTTCTTAGCTCATGTCACATGATTTAAACAAAAATAAATGGATTTTTGAGCGATATTTCTATTGTTAATAAATTTCTGACGTATTCCCAGAGAACTTCTGGCCTACCCCAGTGTGAAATTGAATTTTGTATCGACCTTGAACGATACAAAACCTATTTCCAAAGCCCCATATCGAATGGCTCTATTGAACTTCGAGTTAAAGACCCAATGCGAGGAATTGTTAGACATTGGCTTTATTAGTCCTAGTACTTCTCCTTGAGGTGCTCTGTTCTATCGTGAAGAAGAAAGATGGGAGTATATCGACTTTGTATTGATTATCGAGAGTTGAATCATGTCACCATCAAAAATAGGTATCCATTGCCACGTATTGATGACTGTTTGACCCGATTGCAAGGAGCCAAATTCTTTTCAAAGATTGATCTTAGTTAGGATATCACCAATTGAAGATTAGAACCGTGACATTCCAAAGGCGGCTTTCGAACTTCGATGCGGGCATTATGAATTCCTAGTCATGTCCTTTGGATTGACTAATGCTCCTACTTTGCCTTCATGGATATGATGAGCCAAGTATTCAGGAATATTTGGATCACTTTGTGGTCGTCTTTATTGATGACATCCTTATTTATTCCAAAAGCCGTGAAGATCATGAAAGCAACACTTGAGGTGACACTCCAAAAGCTTCGTGAATATAAGCTTTATGCCAAGTTGAAGAAATGCGAGTTACGGCTTGAAGAAGTAGCATTCCTTGGGCACGTGGTATCAAGTCATGGAATATCTGTTGACCCAATGAAAGATTGAAGCTATTCAAAGTGGGAACAACCTAAATCGATGGCCAAAGTATGTAGCTTTCTCGGTTTAGTTTGGTTATTATCGGAGATTCGTGGAAGGATTTTCTCGAATCGCTACTCCATTGACTCGGAAAGATACAAAGTTCGGTTGGAGCGAAGAATGTGAGAAGAGTTTTCAAGAACTCAAGAGGAGACTTATTTCAGCACCTGTTCTGACAATACCATCTGGCTCGGAGGGATTTGTCATCTACAGTGATGCTTCGGGCAAAGGGTTGGGATGTGTTCTCATGCAACATGGAAAAGTTATAGCCTATGCCTCGCGACAACTCAAAGAATATGAGAGGAATTATCCTACTCATGATCTAGAGTTGGCAGCTGTTGTCTTTGCACTTAAAATTTGGAGGCATTACTTGTATGGGGAGAAAGTGGAGATCTTTACGGATCATAAAAGCCTCAAATATTTCTTCACTCAAAAGGAACTCAACATGCGACAACGACGTTGGCTTGAACTGTTGAAAGATTATGATCATACCATCCAATACCATCCTGGAAAAGCGAATGTGGTAGCTGACGCATTGAGTAGAAGATCATATGCAAGTATGAGTGCGATATTGTCAATGAGGCCCATTTGTGTGACTTGAAAAGGATGGAGATAGAGTTAAAGACTCGAGGGCGCGTGAGATGATAAGCGAGTATCTGAGTAGAACCAACTTTAATCGATAAAGTTAAAGTTTGCTTTCGAGCTACTGGACACGGAGGCGATGCGTATGAGGAAGAAAGTGCAAGAAGGTGCTATGCAGGAAGCAAGAATCGATGAAGAAGGAATACTTGAGTCGACTCCGGACTTTGTGTTCCTAACGACCACGATTTAAAGTATAATATCATGATGGAGGCGCACAACACACCATTTGCAATCCATCTGGAGTACCAAAATGTATCATGATATTAAATCATACATTTTGGTGGAGCAATATATGAAGAGAGAGATAGCATTTGTTTATCTCAAGGTGTCTAACTTGTCAACGAGTTAAGCGGACATCAAGTACCAAAAGGTCCATTGCAACCACTTGAAATTCTAGAATGGAAGTGGGAGCACATTACCATGGATTTAGATTCTTTGGTCTTCTAAGGTTTCTCAAGGCGTAGATGCGATTTGGGTCATTGTTGATAGATTGACCAAATCTGCTCATTTCTTACCTATCGAGAAACTTATACACTTGAACGTCTTGCTCGTATATACATAAGCGAGATTGTAAGGCGCATGGTATCTGCGATATCCATAGTTTTTGATCGAGACCCAAGATTCACTTCACGATTTTGGGTTAGTTTGCAAAAAGCTATGGGCGCAGACTTACGATTTAGCTTCGGCATATCATCCTCGAGACGGACGGACGGTTGGAGAGGACTATTCAAACTCTTGAAGATCTATTAAGACTACGTGTCCTTGATTTCAAGGAAGTTGGGACAAGTTCTTACCATTGGTGGAGTTTTCCTACAACAACGATTATCAAGCAAGTATTGGCATGGCTCCATTCGAGCGTTGTATGGAAGAAAGTGTCGTTTCTCGGTATCTTTGGGATGAGGTGGGTGAAACAACGTTGTTGGGGCCGGGAGTTGATGCGTATGACTACGGAAAAGATTGAAACGATCCGAAATGACGTATAAAAAAACCTCACAAAATCGACAAAAGAGTTATCTTGATCTTCATCGAAAGGGCGTGGAATTCGATATAGGAGATCATGTGTTGTTAAGAGTTGCTCCATGGAAAGGAGTTACAAGATTTGGAAAGAGAGGAAAACTTAATCCTCGATTCATCCGGTCCATTTTAATCTTCGATCTAGTAGGAACGTGGCCTATAGACTCGCTTTTCTGCTTGAAGTATGTCTCGTGTTCATAACGTTTTTCACATATCGATGTTACGTAAATATGTGAAAGACCGAACCACATTATTGAGTTAGAGCCGGATGAAATAGCGGAAGATTTGGCGTATGAAGAGGTTCTGTTCAAATCTTGGATAAGAAGGAACATATTCTACGCTCGAGTTATACCTCAAGTCGAAAGTTTTGTGGAGGAACCACGATGTTGAGAAATGACTTGGGAGTTAGAATCGAAATGAAATCAAGGTATCCTTACCTCTTCGACATACCAGTCGTACCCTAATTTCGAGGGTGAAATTTCATAAGAAGGGGAGGTTGTAAGACCTCACTTTTATAAATAAAGATGAATTTTCTATAAATATTATTTTTGAATATTATGGAATAAATTTGATATAATGTTATAGTTGTGGGTAATATTTATAAATTTTGCAAAGTAAGCAAGTTGTTATAAAATATTAGTTTGGTGGGGAATATTCTTTTTGTCGGGGAATATTAAATGCGACGACTCAATCATTAGTGGACCCCACAACGGAAGTATTATCGTAGTTAGAAAAGCGACAAAATTATCTTTCTATAAAAATAACGGCGGCGGAGGTGTTACTGTTAAAAGCTGTTGAACTACCCGGTAGTAAAAGTATAGTAATGTCTGCAAGTCAGTTGTATAGTAGCACGATATTGATTATTGATGCTTTACGTGAAAGTCACTTTCGGTATGCTCGATTATTACTCGATAATTCTTTGCATCATATCTCTTATATTATTGATTCAATTATTGTCACAATTATCATCATATAATATGTTATAGTATTAAATCAATAATTGAGGCGACAAGTTATAAATGATTAATAATTGTTGAAAGATTAAATATGTGTTGATTAAAAATAAAATGATTTGTGGTAATATTTATTCGATCCTTGATGTATATAAAAGTCTACATTATGAGGCGTTTGTGGTAAGTTTGATTATTTTATGAGGGGCCCATATATCATCATCTAAGAGTCTCTTCGTCGATAGTAATTACCTTCGTCGATAGTAATTACCTTTGTGAATAGTAATTACCTTCGTCGATAGTAATTACCTTTACCGGACGTCGTCAAACCACTTGCCGTTTCATATTACGGTGCGTCGAACCACTTGTCGTTTCACATTACAAAGGTCGAACCACTTGTCGTTTCACATTACTGAGGCGTTGAACCACTTGTCGTTTCACATTACTGAGCGTCGAACCACTTTTCTTTTCACATCACCGATCGTCGTCGAGCCACTTGCCTTTTCACATGGCGGTCTTAAGCTAGAAATCTTCTATAAATAGAGGCCTAGTGCTTCATTATTTTTCACGAATTCATTCAAGCTATAGAGAGAGAAAGTATAGAGAATAAGAGAGAAAGAAGAAGAGTATTTTGTTCTTACACTTCTTTGCGATATTCAATCTCCTACTAAAAGTAAGGGGTGTTATTCTTTCTTATTCATGAAGAAAGCTGTTGTTATTCCATTGCTTATTATTACATTGGAATAACTTTTGTATATGTGGTTTACCCTATACTTGGTGACATTCTTCTATTATTCATTGGAACATCTTGTGCATGTGTTTTACACAGGAGGACACAGTTCCGTCTTTATTATTATTTTGTTGGAACATCCTCTGCATGTTCTACACCTGGGACTGGTTAAAATCTTTATTATTATTCTATTGGAACATCACATGCATGTGTTTTACAGGACTGGTTCCGTCTTTATTATTATTATTACATTGGAACATCACATGCATGTTTTTTACGCTTGGGACTGGTTCCATTCTTTATTATTACTTGGAATATCACATGCATGCGTTTCTGGCAGGACACAGTTCCGATTATTTATTATTACATTGGAATAACTTTTGCATGTGGTCTATCGCATGCATGGTGATTTCTTTTGTTATTCCATTCTTTATTATACCCGGTTGGTTAAAACTTTGACTTCTATACTCCATGAAATTAGTGGAATATCCTTGATATTTGCGCTTCATCCATATCCTTTCATGGAAATATTCTTCTCGATATTCTTGAATTTTACTCTCTAAAAGCGATATCATGTTGATAGTTTGGATGTTATTGGTTCCTAGATAAATTAATTCTTGAACTTGTTTTATTGAATTCTTATATCATTGTCATCATCCTCATGTTTATATTATGTTGAAAGTCATCATGGCCTTTAGTGTGCAGATGGACTTGGTATGATTATGACGAGAGACTATTCGATGTAATCATGGCCGTAATGTTACAAATGATGTGGTAAAAATCCTCGATGGCCCGTAGTGCATTGATGGACAATTGTTGGCATGATCATGACCATTAATGAATACACAAATATTCTTGGCCCGTAGTGCGTGAATAATTGTGGTCGTGATACTAAAGAATATCCTTGGCCGTAGTAGTGCGGGGTGATTCGATGATGTGGAATATTTATTAAAGGCGAGTCTCATTATAATAATGATGATGAAAAACCTTTTAAAATCATAAAAGATAGTAGATTTTATTTTCTACTTGACTCTTTTAATGGATTCTTTGGTTCCATTGTAGTTAAACTTGATGTTCATTATATTTTATCGGTTTAACATTTGTGTATAGGCTAATGATAATTTATTACGCATTATCTTAGTCATAATATTTCTTCTTGAGCTAGTTGAGCTCACCCTTTCTTTCACCTTTTCTCTCTTGAAATGAGAATATAGGCTTGGACGAGTCGGGGAGCGGAGTAATGGTCGAGAGGATAGCATTAGTAGTCCTCACTATTCGTGAAATAGTGTGATAATAATTGTAATGAGGACTCCTTTTGAGTTTGTATAATATCTAGTAGACAATATTTGTATTCAAACTCACGATTTATGTCGTATTGTACACGGCAGTTATATTAGTAAGTTGTATTTAAATTACATACCATGTATCGACTACCCAAGATGGGTGATGTATACCTAATTTTGGGGCGTCGTTCTTTCTTTGTCCGATAAACACTACGATCCCGGTTGCTTCCAAGATCATTGTCTTACGCTCTTTGACAACAATCGCATTAGTGACTTTTCCTTAGTCAATTTCTTTGAAGTCTTCTTTGAATCATCTTGTGGAAGACTTCATCACGAATGGCCTTTCAACTCAATCTTGATGTTGATTGGATTGGTGCTTAGTTCTTCTGCTAGCCTGCATGCCATTAATTGAGTGCTCTCTGGTTCCCTTACTGTGGATTGCATCTTTGCAGTGCTAACCAGAGGCTTCGTTCCTTTGGATATTCTAGGAGTGCTCATTCATTGAGAACCGTATCTACTCTACGATTCTGACTTAGCATTGTGAGAACTTTTGTTAGAGTCGTAGTTCTGCATTCTACGATTCAGCTTCGGCTGTGCAGACACTACGATCCCGAGATCAGATCTTGATACTCTACAATTTTTGCCTTGTACTTGTTGTCTTCATCTGATCTTGCCCGACTACGATCTCTGCCTTCACTTAATGAACTCTACGAACTCAGAGTGTAGTCTACGATCCTTGGCTTGGCTCCGGCATCACTAGACTCTACGACTCCGAGTGTAGTCTATGTTTCAGACTTTCTTCCTAAGCGTTGATCGTTCTACTCATAAAGCGTGTCGTCTCTCACGATTTTGAACATGACTTCCTCAGCACACTATGATCCCGAGGAAGCTCTTCTCGACACACTACGATCCTTCTTCGTTTCCCCTGGAAGTCTACGAACTCCGAGATCTCACTATCTTGCATACTCCTATTCTGCCTCGATAGCTTTCGAGTTAACTTTGACTCTCCTGGTAGACTACGACTTCTGGTGCAGTGCTCGACGATCAGACAAGCCTATCTATTACATCATAAGATCAACCTAACATGCTTGATCTTTCTATCTCTATAGTCCTTGTACATCTTTTCTTTTTAAGGACTTTACAAAGCTGTCTTTCTTATGTAGGATCAACCTAACATATTTGATCAATTCATTCTAAGTCCTTGTACACATATTTCTATTATCTATCAGAGGACTTTACAACTTTTCTTAATGTAAGCATAGTTGCATATTATTCATTCGTATACATATATATCATAATCAAATCATATATAAATAGGAATAACATTCTCATGCTTATTCCTGACAGAAACAAATCACTATTTGAGCATGACCATGCATTTCATAGTCCTACTCAATCAAGAGGCCTATGGATATTACCCCTAATATATAGGATGGTTAAATTCCATCTAGATCACTCATATTCCTCACACGATTCATGATGTACCCAATAATCACCTTTATAGTCTACCCTATTAAAGATGACATTTGATGATATCAAAGTACATAAATTCCCGTGTAGAAATATAGTGATTTTAGGTCGGGGGACCATTACATCATTGTCACTATGAAAATTGCTAATGACACTTCTGTTGGGTAAAATCTAATTACGCACAACACGCAAGTATACATGGTCAACAAGTAATAAAGTGAAAGTAGAGTATCATTCCCACGAGGAATTGTTTAATAAAAATAACCAAGTACTAACCCGTAACCACCTCAATCTTATTTAAACGAATGAATTTCAAATTATATAATTAAACTACTATTAAATTTAACTAGTTAAATTAAGATTACAAAGATTTAAGATCACAACTTCACTTATTGCTTCATTTAAGTTAACACATTTCTCATCAATTATTTTCTATCTTGAATTGTTAATCAAGAACACTAAAGTAGATAAAACCACCTCTCGATGCATTATACCCATACTTACTTAAATCCACAGATGATAGAATTAAGCAAGACACCCTAATTAACTAATCCACTATATCTCTATGTGAATTACAATTAAAAAGGATTTAAAGCACAAGTTCTCTATAAGATTACATATGGCGTAAAGGCATATCTCTATCCTAAACACGAATCATGAATTCCATCTATGCAGAAATCACAAACACATGCTATCATGATAAGATCTAAATCAATACTTCATCTCTCGAGTTCATATAGATCATCACGGTAATTGTTAGCTAGGCAATTAAGCAATTAAGTCCAAATCACAATAGACAATCCTCACAATAGAACATAATAATTAATAGCGAAGCATATTAAAATAAACTACACAATAAGATCCATTATAATCTCAAATAAAGAATTAGTTCATGATTATTAAATTAAAACTAAGAATCCACAATTGAATAATCATTAAAAGTTAAAGATAGAAGAAGATGAGAAGATAGAATTTATTGTCTGTAGATTTGAAGCTCCCTCCTTGCTTTTACTTTGAATCTTCAATGGTCTCCAAGTTGCTTCAATCTCTAAATCTCATTAGAACTAGTGTTTTGATCTAATTTACTCTAATCTAATCTAATGGAATCCTCTATCTAGTCTCTAATCTCTCCTAACCCTTGTGATTCTCCTCCTTTTATAAGTCTCTTTATATGTCTTTAAGTCCTCTTGGAAGTCCTCTTGGAAGTCCTTGTGTCAATCGGATCGAAACAATCCTTCCCGGACTCAAATTGAACCAAAATTTGCATTTTCTCGCATTTTCTGGGCATACCCCCGCCCCGACGGGGGTCTAGGCTTGTTTTGGGCCCATCTCGGCGGGCTAGGGGCCTGCTTTGACGCTTGCATGCCCACCCCGACGGCGGTTTTGTGAAGGAAACTTTTCTACTCTGACATCCTTTGGGAAATCGGCCATAACTTTTGATTTGGGAAGAGTTACGAGGACTGATACCTATCAAATCGAAGATATCGACGAGATCTACAACTTTTATTTTTTACAATTTTAGAAATAACGGACGAATGAAGGTCGAAACGTGGCTGGAAGTGACTGCTATGCAAATGGCCACCCAAAACAGTGACGTTCGACGTCCGTCGGTACAAATGTCATAACTCTTGCATCCAAACTCCGATTGGAATGATTCAAGATGTTTCGGAAAGCTAAGAAGAAGCTCTACAATGTAATACAAGTTCCAAACCAAGAACATGAAATAAACATAAAAGGCCAAATGATGTCCGGATTGCTTTTCTTTGTGTTTTCATACCAATTCTTTGCGATTTCAACTCCCAAGCATATAATCTACAAAACGAACACAAAAGGCATGCAAAGTAACTAAGAAACATGAGATTAAGCAAATAATTCAAGTAATAGATACTGGATAAGTAGGTATAAAACCTACTTATCAAATACCCCCAAACTTAAACCTTTGCTTGTCCTCAAGCAAAAACACAAAACAACAATGCTATGCAATGCAACTAATCTACATGCCTACGAATCCAGCTGTAATAACAGAAACAAGTCTATTCAACCGGCCATAGAGAAATCAAGTAAACATGATAATACATCATATCAAAACAAATCAGTAATTTTCTAATCCATCATCAAATCTTAGACCGTTATCACTAATATAGTGTGTGTGCTCCACAACAATGTTAACTGATATAAAATAAAATTTAACACATAACAAGTCTATTCGAAGGCATCATACAGTATAAACTCAAGAAATCCAAAAAAAAGCTAGATCCAACTAAAATCATACAATTACCAATATCGAGGGTCAACATGGGATACTTATGCTTTATTTTTCATCTATGGGGGCTTTTTGCTCTTATTTCCCATTTTATTCATTTTTTTTTTTGGTTTATATACACATATCTATGCAATGTCTTATTCCCTTAGGCTTTTAAATGCTACCTTAACGAGCTTTCGACCAACGACTCCCAGACCATGAAGACCTTAGGGCGCTAGGTGTAAAAACAATCCCCCCCGGGCTTACTTACTCAAGTAACAAAGGCAACAAAACTAGACAAGCATGCCATGGTATTTATTCATATATTTTTTCTCTTTTTCTTTTTCTTTTTCTATAGCTTATATACTCCAAATATTCCCCCAAACTTAGGTTCTTATCTAACTTTAGCTATCACTACTTATTCTTGTCATTCTTTTATTCAAACTAGCATTATACTTTAGAATCCCATTATGTATCAATTTAAACTCAATCAATCAACAAGTTGTTTTTACCGTGCTATCCTTATTATACCAGTTTCAAACAGAAAAAGACTCAATTCATAACAAGAAATCACATCAAAGCTCTAATGGTCAGTACTATACTTGTCTACCCAATTCCAATCTCATCATTGGCCAAAATAAACTTAAACTATTAAATAGCTGGACTCATTCAAGATGAACATAGTAACTAACTATTAGTTTTGATTTTTGATTTTTTTAAGAAAGTGTATGCAAAAACTAAATGTAACTATATGAACTACAATGTAAATAACTAAGTATATCAATACGACACTAAAATGCCCCCAAACTTAAACTAGACATTGTCCTCAATGGCTGAAATAGAAAAAAGTAAAGCAGAGGATTTCCCTGAAAATATAGCAATCCTCCTCCTTGTCCGCTAAGTTTGGAGAATAGATTAGGCGCATGGAACAAATTGGACACCACACTTGAATTTGACTTGAATAACCTTTTCATAATCTTTTGCTTGTCCATTGAACCTCCAATACCTACACTGAAGAGAGACAACATGGATTAGAATAGCACTTGGATTGGTAAGAGAACTTAATAAGCAAATTAATTCCTATCTACTAAATAAACTAGTAACGCATATAAATATAAAAATTCTTGGGTTGCCTCCCAGTTAGCGCTTGAATTATAGTCTTTCAGCCTGACTTTGTCTGGTCAACGTTATCCAATTCTTCTTTGGTAATTGAGGAACCCTCCATCCATCGAAAATAATGTAGCTTTTGGTAGGTTCCCATTTGTGATAGCCATTGCATTAAAGTCACCTAGCATGCTTTGATTTGGTATGATCTCAATCAAGAACGCCCCACAGCTAGGTGTTTTCTCCATTGTGTATGTGATCACTTTGGGGCATGGAAGCTTGTCACACACAATGGGCTCTTCTTCTATCTTCTCTGTCTCGTCCCACCATGAATTCAAAATTTTACTCGCCCTTTTGTCATCAAGAGCTTCGCCGACGACATGACTACCAAGTGGACATGCTTTTGCAAATCTGACTGACTCTTTGATCTTTGGTGGAGACCCATTGAGATCTTCGTCAACCTCTATTTCATTATCCCCAATTGTCTCCACATTTTCGATATCTTGTGGTTCATCTAGTCGCATATTTGGTTCGGGTTCTCCATCAATTTCCTCATCCATGTCATAAAGCCAAGTATTTAGAGGAAGGTTTCTTATGGCTTTGGTCATTTGCTCTATCTGATCCGTAAGATTTTGAATTGACCTCGCTTGATTTTGAATTGACCTCGCTTGATTACTCATCTTCTCCTCATTTGCTGCTACGAACTTGGAAAACAATTCCTCCAACCATGAATTATCTGTCTCTTGTGACACTGGAGGTGGACATAAAAATTCCGATGTGTATGATGGATTTAGAGCGTAATGTTGGTCTTCATAAGTATCGCTCCATGACGAATCCGGGTGATACCCCCAAACTTGATGATAATTAGCATATGTATAATCGTTAAGGTATTCACCATTGTGTTGTCCCGGCCCAAAACTAACGGTACATTGATGACTCGGATGATTACTAGCACAATAATTGCAATTAACTGCTATCCTTCGATTACGTTGGGCTACAATAACGTCCAACCTCCTCGAAAGTGTCTCAAGTTACGCTGATAATACAGAAAATGCATTGAGACCATCAATCCCCGCTCCCCTTGGCTGAGTCATTCTCGTATACGGCCATTAATAATTAAATTCCGCCATGGTACCTGAAAAGAAAGAAAAATAGGAAGAGAATTAAATAAAAAGATAAAAATGATTAAATTAAGACTAATTTGATTGAAGCTAATATTGGCAAAAATATATTAACTAATTCCCCGGTAACGGCGCCAAAAACTTGTTGGGTAAAATCTAATTACGCACAACACGCAAGTATACATGGTCAACAAGTAATAAAGTGAAAGTAGAGTATCGTTCTCACGAGGAATTTTTTAATAAAAATTACCAAGTACTAACCCGTAACCAACTCAATCTTATTTAAACGAATGAATTACAAATTATATAATTAAACTACTATTAAATTTCATTAGTTAAATTAATATTACGGAGATTTAAGATCACAACTTCACTTATTGCTTCATTTAAGTTAACACACTTCTCATTAATTATTTTCTATCTTGAATTATTAATCAAGAACACTAAAGTAGATAAAACCACCTCTCGATGCATTATACCCATTCTTACTTAAATCCACAGATGATAGAATTAAGCAAGACACCCTAATTAACTAATCCACTATATCTCTATATGAATTACAATTAAAAAGGATTTAAAGCACAAGTTATCTATAATATTACATATGGCGTAAAGGCATATCTCTATCCTAAACACGAATCATGAATTCCATCTATGCAGAAATCACAAACACATGCTATCATGATAAGATCTAAATCAATACTTCATCTCTCGAGTTCATATAGATTGTCACGGTAATTGTTAGCTAGGCAATTAAGCAATTAAGTCCAAGTCACAATAGACAATCCTCATAATAAAACATAATAATTAATAGCGAAACATATTAAAACAAACTACATAATAAGATCCATTGTAATCTTAAACAAAGAATTAGTTCATGATTATTAAATTAAAACTAAGAATCCACAATTGAATAATCATTAAAAGTTAAAGATAGAAGAAGATGAGAAGATAAAATCTATTGTCTGTAGATTTGAAGCTCCCTCCTTGCTCCTACTTTGAATCTTCAATGGTCTCCAAGTTGCTTCAATCTCCAAATCTCATTAGAACTAGTGTTTTGATCTAATTTACTCTAATCTAATCTAATGGAATCCTCTATCTAGTCTCTAATCTCTCATATCCCTTGTGATTCTCCTCCTTTTATAAGTTTCTTTATATGTCTTTAAGTCTTCTTGGAAGTCCTCTTGGAAGTCCTTGTGTCAATCGGATCAAAACAATCCTTCCCGGACTCAAATTGGACCAAAATTCGCATTTTCTCGCATTTTCTGGGCATACCCCCGCCCTGACGGGGGTCTAGGCTTGTTTTGGGCCCGTCCCGGTAGGCTATGGACCTGCTTTGACGCTTGCATGCCCACCCGACAGCGGTTTTGTGAAGGAAACTTTTCTGCTATGACGTCCTTTGGGAAATCGTCCATAACGTTTGATCCGGGAAGAATTACGAGGCCTGCTACCTATCAAATCGAAGATATCGACGAGATCTACAACTTTAATTCTTTACAATTTTAGAAATAACGGACGGATGAAGGTCGAAATTGGGCTGGAAGTGACTGCTCTGGATTGCTTTTCTTTGCGTTTTCATACCAATTCTTTACGATTTCAACTCCCAAGCATATAATCTACAAAACGAATGCAAAATGCATGAAAAGTAACTAAGAAATATGAGATTAAGCAAATAATTCAAGTAATAGATACCGGATAAGTAGGTATAAAACCTACTTATCAGTAGTATGCACACAAGCCAATCATGTTTGATGATAAAGCATATACTTTGTAACAATCTTATTCATTTATTAATAAAAAGTATTAATTTATTAAAGGCTTTTAATTATCTACATGATGCTGTTTTATAATATGTGATAAACCCATAGTTTTAAGCAATGCTTTTAGAATAATGATGATGATCATTCTAATGAGATCTAAATTCTTAGAAAGCTTAAAACTAAAATAGTTCCCAATCATTGATTACTAAATTGGGGATTAGTGAATCCGATAGATTGGTACATACGTTGCTTGCTCATTGATGAGGATGATTGATCTCATGATCATTTGTGTGGAGACACTAAAGCAAGTATGTAGGTGCTTATTAGAGAATAAGTTCACCGAACGCGGCTCTCGCTAAGGAATACCTAATGGAGTTTTATTTGCTCACAATAGGAATTCTCAGAGATAGTAGTACAAGTAATCCTTGACTTGAGATCATCATAGTATCTTGTGTATGATGAGTTATACTTTGACTTATTCCTTAAGACCCTTAGGGTATATCAAAGGGTATGCTTGGGTATAATAAGTTGTACATGGAGATAATGTATGATCAATAAAGAATCTACCACTTCTAATAAAAGAAGAGAAATGTCCTATGTGATTCGATAAATGACAACCCAAAGAGTCCTTGGCAAAGGCGTAATGAAATTAGAAAGGAGTTTCTAATTTGCATTATTTGGAGTCATGCATTTAAGGATCGAAATACATATAATTAAATAAAATAAGACTTGACAAGAATTCCATGTCTTATATTTAATTGGGACATCAGATGGTGGAAGGATTGAATTGTATTTAACTATTTACTCAAAGGTTCTTTAATGATTAATGTTGAAATCTATATTATCCGGAAAGTCGTTGATCGCTAGGAGGCTTTATCCTATCAGAGAATAAATATTATTTATTTAAATAAATTAATTGTTTAATTTATTTATTTAAATAAGATTAGAATTGTTCTAATTGATTTATTCACAACCTAGGTTTAATATGGAGAACCTAAAGGGTCACACCATAAAAAAGGAAGAATAATTATTTAAGAAGTTAATGGCATAATCGTAATAATATAGTTATGTATATTTAATTTAATCTATGGTGATAGAATAAATTAAATAGCTTAATATTTATTATTTAATATTTTAGAAATATTAAATATAAATTAATAAGAGGAGTCTTATTAATATTATTACAATTATTATTATTTTAATTTCTAAAAGAGTTTAGGAATTAATTTAATATAAGTACTCTCATTTATTCCTAATAAGATTAGGAGGGAAAATTAATTAAAGGAGTTTAATTAATTATCCCTAATAAGATTAGGGAGCTTAATTAATTAAAAGAATTTAATTAATTAAATAAAACCCAATTCCTTAATTGTTAAGGTGGGTTGCCCACATCTATAAATAAGAGGAGTCTTATTATGGGTGGTTATGGGTTGTTGACTTTTTACAACATACGTAATAATTCCAATTTGTTGGAGAGTACGCCTTTTCTATAGAGATAGAAAAACTAGGGTTTGAGCCAACCACCCATCTTCTTGAATCTTTATTTTCCTCGGTGGATCACCTCTGAGGCCAAACATTTGGGTGGCTAACGCCGATCAAAGGAAGGAACCAAACCCGGTGGATTCAAGTTGAACGCGAAAAGGATTGAGGTGAACTTGTACCGAGGAAGCTCGATCTTCAAGGGTATGATTTTATTCTTCATATCTTTTCGCTTAATTAATAATTGTGCATAAAGGGTGATCCGGTATATGGTTTGTAAAAAATTTTAAACTCGATTTTTACACGCTTCCGCTTTATTTTTGCAATTTGATTGCATTCATGAATATTACAAACCTAATAAAGGGGCATCGAGCCAAACCTTTATGCGAATTATTAATTGTTTTAATTTGATATGTATATTGATATGTGTTTAGAACAATTTAATTGGGCATAATTTTATTGTATAAAATTTAAAAAAAAAAAAAAAAAAAAAATGAAAATTAAAAATTTTTTTTTTTTTTTTACATGGCAAAATCGATCATATTTAACAAGGTTTCAAATAAATTTTTAAAAAGCAATGATTGGCAATTAAAAAAATCGGTTGCTAAAATAATTAATATATATATATATATATATATATATATATATATATATATATATATATATATATATATATATATATATATATATATATATAATATATCATATAATCTTTTTATAAAAAAAAAAAAATTATATAATATAATAAAAAAAAAAAAAATAAAAAATATAATAAAGATATTTTTTTTATATTAAATATTATAAATTTTTATATATATATATATATATATATATATATATATATATATATATATATATATATATATATATATATATATATATATATATATATATATATAAGTTTATTTTAATATTAAAATAAAAGGTTATTTTAATATTAAAATATAAAGTTTTATTTTATTTTTAATAATTTTATAATTAAAATAAAAAGGTTTATTTTAATCTTAAAATAAAAGGTTTATTTTAATATTAAAATAAAAGATTTATTTTAATTTTAAAATTAAATTTCATGCTAACTAATTAGAGTTGGAATTTGATTCCATGATAACTAATTGGAGTTAAAATTGGATTCTATTTTTTCCTTAAATAAAGGAGTTTATTTAGATATGAAATAAGATTTCATATTATTCAAAATAAAATAGTTTATTTGTGAATAGGAAAGAGAATCCTAATTTCCTTAAATAAAGGAGTTTATTTAGATATGAAATAAGATTTCATATTATTCAAAATAAAAGAGTTTATTTGTGAATAGAAAGAAAATCCGTTTTCCTTAAATAAAGGAGTTTATTTAAATATGAAATAAGATTTCATATTATTCAAAATAAAGGAGTTTATTTGTGAATAGAAAAGAAAATCCGTGTTTTCCTTTAATAAAGATTTTTTTTTTACATGGAATTGATTCATATAATTAATTAAAATTTTATTTTAATTAAAGATTTTTTTATTTATATGGAATTGATTCCATAATTAATTAAAATAAAGGAGTTTATTTTGATTAAAATTTTGATTAAAATAAAATAGTTTATTTTATTCAAAATTGGATAAATTAAAATAAAATAGTTTTATTTTGATTTAAATTTGGATTAAAATAAAGGAGTTTATTTTGATTCAAAATTAGATTTTATACTAACTAAATTTGCCCATTAAATGATATCAATATATATATTAAATGTTTATTATTCATAAGATGAATGTTATTTATTGATGCATATGGTGATGTGTATGATAATAAATGGGATTGATTATGGACTATCGACCAATGCGATTGGATTTTATTTTAGTTGGATGCATGAATGTATGGGTTTTATTAAATGGGGTCTCACAGACTACTGCCTTCTCTAATTTTTCTTAATGTAAATTCTATCTCCTCCTATGTATTTCCCTCGATCACGATCAAGGTTTCTATTTATTTTAAATAGTTTTGTAATAGGAATAGTTAGAATTAATTTTGAAAATTGGAGATCAAGGAGCAAGGAGCGCTTGAAGACCCGCTTTGTAATGGAGCCCGGTTTTAAATGTAATAGTTATATTTAAATATTATTTCTTGCACCCCTAGGTTTGACCTTTTGGTTCACTTGGTGGCTCTAGTGAACCAAACTAGAATAAAAGTCCATAATCAATCCGGTAGAATATAGTATTCTATATGTGCATGCTTATACTATATATATATATATATTATGCAAACATGCTTCGCATGTTCATTAATATATACGCGTATTTTATATATATATATACGCACGCTAAACTAAACAAGATGAGACAAATTAATAACAAACCCCTCAATTTTTATATTAAGTCCTAAGCGCTCAAAGATATTTGGAATATCGAACGTCGCTTTTTTCTAGCATGATAAAATTAATAGAGTATTAAATATTTAATATGAGTTTGTTGTGTCACCACAAGGCAAGTATTAAGTATTTAAGATGTTAATTTATCACATTTGATGCTTATAAAGAAAATTGAACAATATTGTTTTGTTGTGTCACCACAAGGATGATATTTTTCTTTTTTGATATATGGAGTGCTAGGTCGGACTTAACTTGGATAATTTTGATTCGGATGTGCCACCACTTGATCAAAATAATCTAAGAGGCAAAATAAAGGAGTTGCATAGTTGATGTAATTGACAAAAGTTGTCTACCTATTTATTTATATATAGTTTGTTGTGTCACCACAAGGCTATATACATTTGAAATGGGATCCTTATTCTCACTAGCAAATCTTTAATTAGATTTTGCCGAACTATATAAGTGAGGGTAATATAGTTTGAAGAAAATAGTGGGAGATACCAATTTAAAACAAGACCTAAATTTATTTTGGTAATTAATAAAAGAATGTATGTTAAAATGTTGTTAATTACAAATTCATTTACGTAATTTTACAATGTCTAAAATTACTATCATCATGCGAAGCATATTAGATGCTAAATTAACCGAATCAATTAAACGGATTGGTTAAGGAATTTGAGAATAGTTCTCATAGTCAAAAAGCTATCTTATGTCCTTAATACGCCTATCCCCTCGCAATGGTTGCGCATAATGCCTCTCGAGGAAGAGATTGCTACTTTTTTTAGAAAGTGGCAAGATGATGCACATTGGCTCAATGCATCATGCTCGCATCCATGAGTAACGAGCTTCAAATCACAAGATGAAACTATGGATGCTCCTACTATATTCCCGCACATCAAGTAGTTGATGGTGAGGAAAGTAGGACCGATAGATATCGAGATATCTAAGGAGCTCTTCCGATCTAGAATGGCCAATGGCACTATAAAGATGCATAAAAAGTTCTTAACATAATCAATTTGATTGATCAATTAGGACAACCGGTTTTTGTCATGGATGGAGAGTTGAGCCAAGATTTGATCTTGCACTCACTCCCTTACTCCTTTCACAATTGTTGTGAATTTTTCATATGAACAAGCTAGATATCGCCTCATCATTTGATTTGCTTAACATATTGAAAAATGTTGAGAGTCACTTTCCAACCAAGAAAGATCAAGTCTTACCGGTAGGGGCCAAAGGATCTTCCAAAAGAAGAAGAACGATTCAAAGAAGGTAAATAGAAAGGCATAAACAAAGGATAATAAGAACAAAACTGATACACGGATAGCAAAGGAGTTTGCTTCCACCGCAATAAGCCCGACACACGAAAAGAAACTCATGAAGCATCTTGCAGAGGCTAACCAAAGAAGCTTAGTGAAGTTTCTACATAATAATACAAATTTGTTCATGATTTAAAATAAATTTTTCTTTAAGTCAAGGTTCTACTTGGGTATTGGATACCGACTTTGGTTATCATAAATATAGATTTATGAAGGACCAAGCAGTAAGTAGAAAGCTAAACAAATATAAGTAATCCTATGTGTGGAAAATGAAGCAAAGGTTGCCATATTAGCCATAGAAACTTATAGTTTAGCAATGCTTACGGCAAATCTATTAAGTCAATAAGTTGTTATTGTATTCCAGTTCTTGTTAAAAATATTATTTCCATTTTATTGTTGGACAATGAAATCTTTGGTATTATAATTAAGAACAATTGTTGTTCTATTTATAATAATAATGTTTTGTATAGAATCGAATATTACTTAATAAATTTTGTATACTTGACTTACGTGAAAATAATTTTGCAAATTGAACAAACTAGTATAAGAAAAGGAGATGATCATTCAAAGAGTTGAATGTGTGTATTTGTTGAATACAAGTGTGAATTATTTGAAAGGTTCAAAGAATTCAAAATGAAACAAATTGGCAAAGTATTAAGATTCTTTGATTAGATCAAGGAATAAATACTTGTGCAATAAGTTTCTAGATCATCTCAAATGGTTTTCTCATAATGGACACCTCCCGATACGCAATAATTGATTGATGTATCCGAAAGAAAAAATCGTACCTTGTTGGACATGGTGTACGTCCATAATGATTTTACCGACATTCCAAAGATCCTTCAGGGATAATGTCCTAGAAATGGTCGTGATATCTACGAAAATGGTAACCTCAAAATCCACCCCAAGACTCCATAAAAGTTATGGATAGGGAGGATTCCTAATCTTAAGTATGTTAAGATAAGGGGTTGTCCAACTTATGTGAAAAGGTTTCAAAGGATAAGCTTGGGACAAGATTTGACAAGTACAATTTGTGGGACATCCTAAAGTAAGTTTAGGGTATATGTTCTATAATCCTACTTAGCAAAAAAGGTGTTTGTTATGAAAACACGCTTCCTTTCTAAGATAAAGGTGTTTATCATTGAAGGGGCTAGTGGGAGGATAATAGATCTTGAAGAGTTCAAGAACCACAAAACACTATAAGTCAAATAAGAGGAACCATAGATAGACCTATTATTATACCACAACCGAATCGTAAATCGAATAGTAGATCAAAGATACCTAGGAGGTATGGATTCATCATGATGATGATGATGAGGTACACATCATGAAGATGATGATCCAGCTACATACGATGAGGTAAGTGTTGTAGACACTCGTGAGAAATGGATTGAAGCAAGTTTCTCAAATAATGGAACATTCGTTTTGATGAGGCAATCAAAAGAGTTTGATTTTATCAAAAATAAGAATGAACCTAGTGTGTACAAAAGGGTCAATAGCATCGTGACATTCCTAGTACTATATGTTGATATACTACTTGATAAGGAATGACATACCAATGCTACAATCAAGAAAGATAAAGTTGTCTAAACATTCCTCCATGAATGATTTGGAAGAGTATCTTAATTGGGGATATAAATCTATATAGATAGATTTAAAGAGGATGCTCGACTTAACCCAAGGAACGATATTCATTTGATGCTAAAGTCGCTTAGCATGGCAAACTCCAAGAGATGTCTCATGTCGATGAGCTATGGAGTGTATCTCTCTTAATAGTCCCCACAGACTCCTCGAAAAGAGAGGTCGCATGAGTGACAATCATGTATGCAATGAAATGTACGAGACCGATGTTGATCACCATATTATGGAGAAGTTCACTATGAGTCGCTGAAAAACATCTTAAAGTGCTTAACCGGCACTAAGGATGTGATCATATTCATGGTGGGTCTAAATTAAAAAACTAGAGGGCTTAATGCACTCAAGTTTTTCTCGACATGCACCAAGATGACGTAAAAATCCACTTTAAGGTAAAGCGTTATCTTGAACAAAGGTGCAGTTGAATTGAAAGGTTCCAAACAAAGAAAGAGTTGTTTGGTTTAGTGATAAAGACAAAGTATATAGCTATAAATGAAGTCGCAAGTTGATTGTTTGGATTAAAAGTTCATTACGTAACTAGGAATAGTTCCTAAGTCTCATCTTGGATCTAAACATGTCAGTGGCACTTTCATTTGATTATTAGAATCATTGAAAGATGGGAAATCACTATAGAGATAGTGGACTCTCAAGAACAACATTACATATCCATTAACTAAAGCTTATCCAACAAAGCAGGATAATCGCCACTTAGAGAAGAAGAGTATAAGATACCATGACGATCGGCTTTAGTGCAAGTGGGAGATTGAAAGTAGTATATGCACACAAGCCAATCATGTTTGATGATAAAGCATATACTTTGTAAATAATCTTATTCATTTATTAATAAAAAGTATTAATTTATTAAAGGCTTTTAATTATCTACATGATGTCGCTTTTATAATATGTGATAAACCCATAGTTTTAAGCAATGCTTTTAGAATAATGATGATGATCATTCTAATGAGATCTAAATTCTTAGAAAGCTTAAAACTAAAATAGTTCCCAATCATTGATTACTAAATTGGGGATTAGTGAATCCGGATAGATTGGTACATACGTTGCTTGCTTTCATCGATGAGGATGATTGATCTCATGATCATTTGTGTGGAGACACTAAAGCAAGTATGTAGGTGCTTATTAGAGAA
The DNA here is from genome assembly GCA_020205615.1 of Panax quinquefolius. Classification (NCBI taxonomy): domain Eukaryota; kingdom Viridiplantae; phylum Streptophyta; class Magnoliopsida; order Apiales; family Araliaceae; genus Panax; species Panax quinquefolius. Next base: position 74,851,896 of record CM035170.1, on the reverse strand, counting down.
TAAGTTCACCGAACGTGGCTCGCTAAGGAATACCTAATGGAGTTTTATTTGCTGTCAATAGGAATTCTCAGTAGTGATAGTAGTACAAGTAATCCTTGACTTGAGATCATCATAGTATCTTGTGTATGATGAGTTATACTTTGACTTATTCCTTAAGACCCTTAGGGTATATCAAAGGGTATGCTTGGGTATAATAAGTTGTACATGGAGATAATGTATGATCAATAAAGAATCTACCACTTCTAATAAAAGAAGAGAAATGTCCTATGTGATTCGATAAATGACAACCCAAAGAGTCCTTGGCCAAGGCGTAATGAAATTAGAAAGGAGTTTCTAATTTGCATTATTTGAGTTGTGCATTTAAGGATCGAAATACATATAATTAAATAAAATAAGACTTGACAAAGAATTCCATGTCTTATATTTAATCGGGACATCAGATGGTGGAAGGATTGAATTGTACGGTAACTATTTACTCAAAGGTTCTTTAATGATTAATGTTGAAATCTATATTATCCGGAAAGTCGTTGATCGCTAGGGGAGGCTTATCCCTATCAGAGAATAAATATTATTTATTTAAATAAATTAATTGTTTAATTTATTTATTTAAATAAGATTAGAATTGTTCTAATTGATTTATTCACAACCTATTAATATGGAGAACCTAAAGGGTCACACCATAAAAGGAAGAATAATTATTTAAGAAGTTAATGGCATAATCGTAATAATATATTATGTATATTTAATTTAATCTATGGTGATAGAATAAATTAAATAGCTTAATATTTATTATTTAATATTTTAGAAATATTAAATATAAATTAATAAGAGGAGTCTTATTAATATTATTACAATTATTATTATTTTAATTTCTAAAAGAGTTTAGGAATTAATTTAATATAAGTACTCTCATTTATTCCTAATAAGATTAGGAAGGAAAATTAATTAAAAGAGTTTAATTAATTATCCCTAATAAGATTAGGGAGCTTAATTAATTAAAAGAATTTAATTAATTAAATAAAACCCAATTCCTTAATTGTTAAGGTGGGTTGCCCACATCTATAAATAAGAGGAGTCTTATTATGGGTGGTATGGGTTGTTGACTTTTAACAACGTAATAATTCCAATTTGTTGGAGAGTACGCCTTTTCTATAGAGATAGAAAACTAGGGTTTGAGCCAAATACCCATCTTCTTGAATCTTTATTTTTCTTGGTGGATCACCTCTAGAGGCCAAACATACTTGGGTGGCTAACGCCGATCAAAGGAAGGAACCAAACCCGGTGGATTCAAGTTGAACGCGAAAAGGATTTGGAGGTGAACTTGTACCGAGGAAGCTCGATCTTCAAGGGTATGATTTTTTCTTTATCTTTTTTCGCTTAATTAATAATTGTGCATAAAGGGTGATCCGGTATATGGTTTGTAAAATTTTAAACTCGATTTTACACGCTTCCGCACTTTTTTTGCAATTTGATTGCGCTCATGAATATTACAAACCTAACGTTGTATCCCCAATAACGATATTCTTTCCCAAAACATTCATGGAGGAATGTTTGAGACAACTTTATCTTTACTAATAGTAGCATTGTTATGTCATTCCTTATCGATGAGTATATCAACATATAATACTAGGAATGTCACGACGCCCTAATCGACCCTTTTGTACACACTAGGTTCATTCTTATTTGTGATAAAATCAAACTCTTTTGATTGTCTCATCAAAACGAATGTTCCACTTTTGAGTAGTTTACTTCAATCCATTTCTCCGAGTGTCTGAACTCTTACCTCATCGTATGTAATCTGGATCATCATCTTCTATGATCGTGCCTCATCATCATCATTTATGATGAATCCATACCTCCTGGTATCTTCTGCACTATTCTAGATTTCTAACTACGATTCCTCTTATTCGTTGTTGGTATAATAGATGTCTAACTAATGATAAACATTCCTCTTATTTGACTTATAGTATTTTGTGGTTCTTAAACTCTTCAAGATGTATTATCCTCTCACTAGCCAATTCCACGGATTTGGTGTTCATCAGATAAATATCATCTATCTATCTACCCATAATAAATGCAAGCCATGCAATAGATAGAATAAAAAAATCTTCCCTAAAGGGTTATAACATCCTAATAATAATAATACAATCCCAAAGTTAAACTAACCTTAAACATCCGTATGAATCATAAACAAATAAGTCTTAAACAACATCATTAACTCAAGTCTTAAACATAAATACATCATCTAATAAAATAACAAGTCTTCATCACTTGCTAACTTTGCCTCGCTTTTACTAAAGGAAGGTTCATCGCTTCTTTCGCTCTTAATCGCAATGTTATTATTATTAAGCAAGAGTGAGCACTATTGCCCACAAGTATAATAATGAAATAACAAAGATAATAACATGCGAGTAAATCAAAGACATCTCAAATAAAAGCTCAACTTTTGAATCAAGAATGAATAACAAGAATCAAAAGAATTCGAGGGTCATAAGACTTGAACTATGTCCTAGGTTATCAAGGGTTATACTTGAAACCTTTAACAATCATAAGACTATGGACCTTTCTACTGTATTTTGGGGGATCAACCCTTAGTACCATATCGCACAATATCTTAACGCTAACGCATAAGTAAATCCTTTCAGGGGTTGTTTTCATCTCAGCTTGACATTCGAGTCCGCACTAAAGGAAGTTTGGTTTGATAATTCATCAAGGGTTCTAAAATTTAGAACGCTTATCAACTATGGACTAGTCGAATCAATAAGGGTTCGCTAGTCTAATAAGGTTCAATAATAATGATATTCAAATTGAATAATAATCTCAAGAAGTATACAATAGGACAATTATTGTATAACCGAATCATGCTTTGAAAAGATAATCAATCTTTAATATAACATTTGAACTTGAATAATAGTAATGATAATTTACTCGAGGTAAATAATAAACTTGAACAATAATGACAAGTAGGTTAGAAACTTGCCTCGTATGTAGAGATTACACTTTAACTAAGCACGCTTTTTTTTGAATTTAATCCTACATACCATTCACATTCACAATACCAATTAATTATAACTTAACTAATCATCAATGATCATTCTTTTGTTTAAACTTTGATTATTAACTATACTTAGTCAATTTACTACTTTGTCACATAATTTACACTTCATGAATAATCAAGCTAATTATGTATTCAATAATTCAATCCACATGTAATTATGTTATTTACATGTTAAACATCTATTTTAACATCTCATTATACTTCTAACATGTTTACATGTTCATTACATTAATTTACTAACACATTGTTAGACTTAAACATTTTAAAAAAATTACATTTCAACTTTTCGAGAGAGGCAAATGCATACGCCACTTTTGTATCGATTCTCTACACATATCATAAGGTACTTCATATCTACAATACCGTCAATGGCATCATGCATGGTGCTACATGGCCATATGGTTTTTTATAAGCCATGCCATGCATGCTTTTTATGCTCAGAGTGCATTATATATACATACATGCATATTGACATGAAATGGCGTTTCATAAAAATCGCAGACATGCCAATTTCTTCCAATTTCTTATTTCCTACTCAAAATTAGACATACCCACATGATATAATTCATATACAAACATTACTCAACATCTAAAGACTGATTTTAACCCATTAAAACACATAATCACAGAGTTTTAAGCATGCAATTTCAATTAACTTTGATGTTCTTGAAGGTTTTGAAAATAAAACATAAAAATTATCACTACTTGGATTCGTTATAACACCGAATCCGCTTATTTAAACTTTGGTCTCTTCAGATCAACATGCATAATAACATACGAAATGTAAAATTTAGGATAATATACGATCAATACATGAAATATCACGATAAGGCCATATGGCCAAAACCCAAACTCAGAAATTTTTGAAATAAAGAAGTCATCATTTATCAAACTTATGATATGGAAACATATAAAATATATATAAAACATGTTATGCTACTCAATTATTACATATATTCCTAACTCAATTTCCCAATTTACGTAAATTCCACATAAACTCGATTGAAAGCCATTTTCATAAAAAAAAAAAAATGACGAAAAGTAGAATTTGGGTCGAGAGAATTACTCACAGATTAGTTAGTAGATAGGAGGGATTAAACTTTCTCAATCAATCAAACAACTCACAATTCTCTCAATTTCTTAATTCTCTCTCTCTCTGATAATTCTCTAGACTTAGCAATAATGGAATGAAAGAAGAAGAAGACGTCGATATAATAATTAAAAATCGACGTAGTTGTGGTCAAGTAACCAATTCGTGGTTAATCGCCTCAACCACTACTAAGGCCTTGTTTGGCTATTCAATATAATTCATTCTCATTTAATTTGATAAACTTTATACTATAGTTTAATTAATGTCACACTTTATATAAAATAACTCCAATATTTTATTTAATATATTTTAAATAAAATATAATAATTTCTCATAAATTCACATAGTCACATAAATAATTTTCTCATTAATAAATAATGTCAAATTATTAACTCTCTAATTAATAATTAAATTAATTAAATAACATCATGCTTAATTAAATATTTCTTTTAATACAATAAGCTCACATAATTACATATTTCGATAATAAAATTTCTCTACATTAATTTAATAAATGTAACACATATAATTAAATTAATCTACCACAATCAGCATCAATTAATTATTTAATCTAATAATTAAATCATCGAAAATATTTATTTAATTCAATAAATATTAAAATTAAATTACAAAATTCTCGCTCATCACATCTTTCCCCCCTTAAAAGGATTCTGTCCCCGTAATCACGACTCAATAAATTCAATTGCTACATTCTCCCCTCACAAAGATTTTGTCCCCGTAATCGCTATACAATAATTAAGTAAATAAATGAGGGTAATTCTTCATCATATTCTCTTCGAGTTCCCACGTAGCTTCTTCAAATATTGTGTTCCTCCTCCAAAATTACCTTAATGTAAGGTATAACTTTATTTCTCGAGAACTTGTTCTTTTCTATTTATTAATTTGGACAGAATTTCTTCGTAAGATAAGTCTTTCTCAAAATGCAGGGGTTCGATTCAATTACATGTTTGTAATCGGCTTTTATATGGTCGTAATACGTAAACATGGAAAACGTTGTGGACATTCTCGAGTGCCGGAGGTAAGGCTACCTCAGACGCAACTTCTCCGATTCTTCTCAAGATTTCAAAGGGTCCAAATGAATCTGGGCTCAATTTTCCTTTCTTTCCTAACTCGATCTTCCCTTCCGTGGAGAGACCTTCAAGAAAACATAACTACCGATTCAAACTCGATATTTTTACGATGTGGATCAACAGATTTCTTCTCGTCGATCTTGAGCCGCTACCAAATGTGTTTGGATCACTTTCGACTATTTCTTCGCTGGCTCATTGTACTCAATTCTCGCCCTAGCAATTGTCTTTCACCAACTTCATCCCAAAGAAAGTTTTCGTTCTCACTTTCACGCCAGATAACGCTTCAGTAAGGCGATGCCAATACTAGCGTGGTAACTGTTGTTGTAGCCGAACTCTACTAATGGTAGGTGATCATCCCAATTTCCTTTAAAGTCCATCACACGTGCTCTTAGCATATCTTCTAATGTCAATCGCTCTCTCACTCTCTCGTCTGCTTTGAGGGTGATAAGTCAGACTCATTCGCAATCAATTCATGCACCCATGCATTCCTCAAGACGCTTCCGTAAATTTGATGTAAAGCGCGATCTCTATCGAAACAATTGACACCGAAACTCCGTGTCTCAAAAACAATCTCTTTTACGATAGCCTCGCCAACCGATCTAAGTTGAATCTTATTTTGATCGGAAGGAAGTGTGCGATTTTGTTTCCCATACGATACGATAACCCATATAAGTCAGAGAGTTTTCCTTCCGAGTCGCTTCAAGGCCAACCACGAAGTCCATTGTAATATGTTCCCATTTCCATTCTAGGATCTCTAACGGTTGTAGCAATCCACTTGGTCTCTCGATGTTCCGCTTTCACTTTCTCGACAAGTCGACACTTGGCAACACATTCTCGCAACATCATCGCTTTTAAATTCGGCCACCGTAAATGTTGTCTAAGATCTTGGTACATCTTGGTACTACCAGTGGTGAATCAATATCGTGAACTATGAGCCTCGCTTAAAATATCTTCCTTAATCTCTCAGATCAAGCAGTACCCAAATTCTACTCTCAAATCTCAAAGATTCCTTCCTTATCCATCTTAAATCTCGCCTCGCCTCCTTCGATATCTTCTTTGTCACCTTTTTACATTCTTCGTCCCCGAAGTCGAGCCTCCTTACTTTATCTAAGAGAGTTGTACCAGATTGCATCCAAATAGCTTCTCATCAATTTCCATAGATACTTCACTTCCAACTCCAGCTTTCTCCATTTCTGAAATTAGCTCCTCCCGAGCAAATTAACATCATCAATTTCTCACGACCCTTTCTACTTAAGGCGCCGAGAACTACATTTGCTTTACCCGATGGTATAAAATCTCACAAATGTAATCTTTAATTAATTCCAACCATCTTCTTTGACGATATTCAAATCCTTCCGTGTGAAAATATATTTCAACTTTTGTGGTCCGTAGATATATTTCACACTTCTCCCCGTAGAGATAGTGCCTCCAAATTTTCAAAGCAAAAACAACCGCAGCTTAACTCCAAGTCGTGGGGTCGAGTATCCCTTCTCGTAATCTTTCAATTGTCGTGATGCATACGCAATGACTTTGCCGCTTTGCATCAAGACACACACCAAGTCCTTTATGCGACGATCACTATAAATAACAAAATTTTCAGATCATCATCCTAAGAGATAACACACAAAGTGCCAGACTCAACCTCTTCTTCAATTCTTGAAAACTTTCTCACACTTATCCGTCCAAACAAATTTCACAAATTTTTCGAGTTAAATTCATTAACTGAGTTACGATTTTGGAAAAGTCTTGAATGAACCTTCTATAATATCCTCGCTAATCCAAGAAAACTTCTTACTTCGATGGCATTCTCTACCGATCCCAATTAATCACTATTTCTACTTTTGATGGATCTACCAAAATTCCATTTTTATCGATCACGTGACCAAGAAATTGTACTCGCTCATCCGTAATTCAGATTTCAAAAATTTAGCGCATAACTTCTCCCTTCTCAATACTTCCAACGTTAACCTCAAATGTTCTTCGTGTTCTTCTTTGGTTTTGGAATATACCAAAATGTCATCTATAAATACCACCACTTAATTTGTCCAAAACGGCTTGAACACACCATTCATTAGTCCCATAAATGTCGCAGGAGCATTCATTAGACCAAACGACATTACTAAAAATTCAGAGTGACCATATCGCGCTCTCGAACGTCGCCTTCTGTACATCCTCCGCCTCACCTTCAATTGATGATAACCGCTTCTCAAGTCTATCTTGAAAAGTATCTCGCCCCCTTAATTGATCAAACAGTCGCCGATCCTCAGTAATGGATATCTGTTCTTAATCGTGACCTTATTCAGCCTCTCAGTAGTCAATGCAGAGTCGCATCGATCCATCCTTCTTTTTCACAAACAACACCGGCGCTCCCCACTACGATATACGCTTCTATTGAATGTACTTCTTGTCCAACAATTCTTGTAGTTGTACCATTAATTCTTTCATCTCTACCGGTGCCATTCTTGATGGTGCCTTCGATATCGAGCGCTTCCCGCGCCAAATCGATCACGAAAATCTACCTCTCTATCCGTGGAAGTCCCGCAAATCGTCTCGAAATACGTCCGATGAAATCCTCACAATCGGTATCTCTTCTCTACCTTTGATTCTCTTTTCGATCGTCGACTATGTAAGCTAAGTATCCTACACAAATTGTCTTTAACAACTTCCCGGCCTCGCATCATCGCCGACAACTCGCTTGTTTAGGCGACTTGCTACCATAAAATACAACCTTTGATTTTAGTCATAAGGTTAATACGCTTTTTTTGGCAATCAATTACATGCCCGTAATTTGAATAACCAAATCCATTCCCAAAATAACGCCAAATTCCCCAAGTCGAATAGGATAAGATCTACGCTCATGATATTACCCTTAATATCCACTCTACAGCTTCTTATGTATATATTTAATGTGATTTATTTCTCTATTCGCAATTTCTATGTTCATGGGGTAATCCAATTCATTCTTAGGCAAATCTAAATTCTTGCAAAAATCATCTGATATAAAGGAACAAGTAGCACTTTAATCAAATAATACATAAAGCATTAACTTTATTGATCGAATGATACCGACACCACATCACGGATCGAATCGCATTTCAGACCGCCATGTTGAAAGTCCGGCCATTTGGTCGGCTTTGTTGCGGTTGGTCCGGTGATGGTTAAGGCATTTCCACCGTTATTTCCCCGCTTTCTCCTCGATCCCGACCCTCCCCGATCCCTTCTTGGGACAATCTTCGCCAGATGGTCCTTCAACCACAAGTAAAACAAGCACCCTTCTTTGGGTTTGGATATTTGGTGCTATGTGGCCTTCCCGACCACAATTGTAGCACACTCTTTTTCCTTTCATACAAACTCCCAGATGGGCTTTCCGCAAGTCGGCATGCTTCGATTCTTTTCTTCCGATTACCTTGCCGATTCCCCGATGATGAGTCATTCATTCCACCTTTTCTTCTCGATTGAAATTTCCACCTCCTGTGCCACTTCCAATCGGCCTTGTTATTAATTTCACCTTCACTCTTCTTCTTCTTCTTCTTCTTGATTGATTGGTCACCGTGATCGCTTCCTCCTTCAAATGAGGATGGCCTTTTCCAAAGACTCCAAAAATGTGTTTATCTCAAACATCGATACTTTTGTCAGACACCCAAGGCTTTAGTCCTTGTTCAAATCTTCCGCCTTTCTCTCATCAAGGTGTACTTGATTCGGGGCTAACCTCGCTAACTCGTTGAATTTAGCCACGTAGTCGTACGCCATGTTTCCTCGCTTCGCCCCCAAAATTGAACTTCCATCCGATTCTCGCGAACTAGTTGGGAAATACATTTCAAAAACATTTCTTTAAATCTCTCCCACGTAATTACACCTTCACCTCCTCGCTTTTGTTTGCTTTGCCACCAAGAGCTAGCCTCGCACTTCAAAGATAAACGCTTGCAAAAGCGGTCTTCGGTCTTCTAACCCTAGCAACGCCGAAAACCTTCTCCATTTCCATAACCCACGTTTGAGCCTCGATCGGGTTCATGGAACCTTTGAACTCGGCCCCACCGCCTTTGAAGTCTTTAAACGTTGTGTTTGGTGGAGCTTGAGGTTGATTATTCATGGCTCCAAATAAGAAGTTAACCAACCGCCGACGGATTAGCGCTGGCATTATTGTTATTATTGGTCGACTTTTCCCGAGCCATTGACGTTGTTGTTTTCTCCTCATGCATTTTTTTCTCGTTAAATAAACGCTTATTAGAACTTTATTTATTTCTCTAAATAGTTAAGGCATTACTCAACAATTTAACATATCACTTAACACATCATCTCAAACAACTTGATATATTTGCATTCAAATCAAAGTTTTAACATTAAACGATAAAGATAACTGCTATTTACATCAACTATCCTCGAATAAAGAATCCACAGATTTAAAACATTCAAATATTCTTTCGCTCATAAACACGCCGAAATTTACATCTAAAAACTAATTAAGTTCTTCACATAATTAAATAAATCATATCACCGCTTTCATCAAGGTAATCGATTAGCCTTGCTACGCCCTCTTTCTAAGATGCGATGCATCGTCTCATGATCCATCATGTACAATGGTAGTCCTTCGAATGGATCGGGTACCTCAAAACTCGATCTTGGGTCTCATTCATCGCCTTTGTTAAGTGTAGAGTACGCTTCCCCAATCTTCGCTTTCTTTGCACGACGACTATCATCCTCTCAGACGATCACTCGACGCGATTCTCTTACCCAAATTTCCTCTCGCTATGTTCAAATTTTTTGAGGTTTCCTTCGCCTTCTTCGCTTTCTATCTCCTGGCCTTATCTTCGGGCTTTGACCTTCTCATGGACCAAATCCCATTCTACATTTGCCAATGAGAGTGAAGAGTCGAAATCTCCTCTCCTTCTTCGCTTCTGAGTAATATGTCAATAACCGCCGCTCACCAAATCTCGACCTCGCCTCTCGTAACTCCACGCTACTTGTCAGATAACGTGTCATACATCTCAAAGATCAACGGTGTACCGTGGTAACTCCTCTCTTCCTCTTCCTCTTCCTCTTCCTCAACAAATTCCTCCTCAGATCCTCCTCAGATCGGCCTCAGTTCATGCTCCCGACCAACAACGGTGATCAATGGAGATGATTCCTCTCGCACTACCGCTTCCCTAACGACATGAATGTCTCTGGCTCCTCCTCCGTTTGCACTATAGGTACACGGGGTTCCTCCTCAAGAGGTACTATAGGTACACGGGTTCTTCCTCCCCACTTGACTAGCTTCTCCAACATTCACATCCCGACAACAAAATTTTAAGTTTTAGTTACTAAGTCGTATCATCTAACGATACTTTAAACACATAATAAACACATAAGGTCTTTTATTATCTTCAATGAATTACATAAATTCATTTCTTATAACTCGATAAGAGTTTTCCATCACTATCTTCTTTCTATAAGGCTACTACCTAAGGTTGTTCCCCCACCTAAGGTTCATAACCTATACTTTGATACTAACTTCAGGACACCCCCAAATCCGGGTACTTCAATTCCACTGGATTTGGTGTTCATCAGATAAATATCATCTATCTATCTACCCATAATAAATGCAAGCCATGCAATAGATAGAATAAAAATCTTCCCTTAAGGGTTACAACATCCTAATAATAATAATACAATCCCAAAGTTAAACTAACCTTAAACATCTGTAAGCGAATCATAAACAAATAAGTCTTAAACAACATCATTAACTCAAGTCTTAAACATAAATACATCATCTAATAAAATAACAAGTCTTCATCACTTGCTAACTTTTGCCCTTGCTTTTACTAGTGGAAGGTTCATCGCTTCTTTCGTTCTTAATCGCAATGTTATTATTAAGCAAGAGTGAGCACTATTGCCCACAAGTATAATAATGAAATAACAAAGATAATAACATGCGAGAGAAATCAAAGACATCTCGAATAAAAGCTCAACTTTTGAATCAAGAATGAATAACAAGAATCAAAAGAATTCGAGGGTCATAAGACCTTGAACTATGTCCTAGTTATCAAGGGTTATACTTGAAACCTTTAATAAATATAAGACTATGGACCTTTCTACTCGCATTTGGGGGGATCAAATTTCAGTACCATACATCGCGGTACAATATCTTAACGCTAACGATAAGTAAATCCTTTTGCAGGTTGTTCATCTCGCTTGACATTCGAGTCCGCACTAAAGGAAGTTTGGTTTGATAATTCATCAAGGGTTCTAAAATTTAGAACGCTTATCAACTATGGACTAGTCGAATCAATAAGGGTTCGCTAGTCTAATAAGGTTCAATAATAATGATATTCAAATCAATAATAATCTCAAGAAGTATACAATAGGACAATTATTGTATAACCGAATCATGCTTTGAAAAGATAATCAATCTTTAATATAACATTTGAACTTGAATAATAGTAATGATAATTTACTCGAGGTAAATAATAAACTTGAACAATAATGACAAGTAGGGTTAGAAAACTTGCCTCGCAAGTAGATTACACTTTAACTAAGCACGCTCTTTTGAATTTAAATCCTACATACCATTCACATTCACAATACCAATTAATTATAACTTAACTAATCATCAAAACTCATTCTTTTTGTTTAAACTTTGGTTATTAACTATACTTAGTCAAATTATTTACTACTTTGTCACATAATTTGTACTTCATGAATATCAAGCTAATTATGTATTCAATAATTCAATCCACATGTAATTATGTTATTTACATGTTAAACATCTATTTTAACATCTCATTATACTTCTAACATGTTTACATGTTCATTACATTAATTTACTAACACATTGTTAGACTTAAACATTTTAAAAAAATTACATTTCTAATCTTTTCGAGAGAGGCGTATGCTACTACACTTTTTGTATCGATTCTCATACACATACTGCCGTCAACAATTACGTCATCGGTCAATGGCGTCATGACATGGGGTTGTCAAGGGCGATAAGCGGATGTAATACATACTCTATATGTCAGAATGTGCATGCACATGCCACAGCGCACAGAATTAAAAAATGGCAACAAAAAAATCGCAGAACATGCCAATTTCTTCCAATTTCTTATTTCCTACTCAAATTAGACATACCCACATGATATAATTCAGATATAAACATTACTCAACATCTAAAGACTAATTTTAACCCATTAAAACACATAATCACAGAAGTTTAAGCATGCAATTTCACCGACTTTGATGTTCTTGAAGGTTTTGAAAATAAAACATGAAAATTATCACTACTTGGATTCGTTATAAACACCAAATCCGCTTATTTAAACTTTGGTCTCTTCAGATCAACATGCATAACAACATACGAATGTAAAATTTAGGGATAATATATGATCAATACATGAAATATCACGATAAGGCCATATGGCCAAAAAAACCCAAACTCAGAAAATTTTTGAAATAAAGAAGTCATCATTTATCAAACTTATGATATGGAATCATATAAAATATATATAAAACATGTTATGCTACTCAATTATTACATATATTCCTAACTCAATTTCCCAATTTACGTAAATTCCACAGAACTTGATTTTCAAAAGCCATTTTCATAAAAAACTAAATGACGAAAAAAGTAGAATTTGGGTTGAGAGAATTACTCACGATTAGTGTAGATAGAGGGATTAAACTTTCTCAATCAATCAAACAACTCACAATTCTCTCAATTTCTTAATTCTCTCTCTCTCGTGATAATTTCTCTAGACTTAGCAATAATAATGGAATGAATGAAGAAGAAGACGTCGTCAGATATAATAATTAAACCGACGTAGTTGTGGTCAAGAACCAATTCGTGGTTAACTGCCTCAACCACTACTAAGGCCTTGTTTGGCTATTCAATATAATTCATTCTCATTTAATTTGATAAACTTTTATACTATAGTTTAATTAATGTCACACTCCTTATAAAATAACTCCAATATTTTATTTAATATATTTTAAATAAAATATAATAATTTCTCATAAATTCACATAGTCACATAAATAATTTTCTCATTAATAAATAATGTCAAATTATTAACTCTCTAATTAATAATTAAATTAATTAAATAACATCATGCTTAATTAAATATTTCATTTAATTCAATAAGCTCACATAATTACATATTTCGATAATAATTATTCTCACACATTAATTTAATAAATGTAACACATATAATTAAATTAATCTACCACAATTGCATCAATTAATTATTTAATCTAATAATTAAATCATCGAAAATATTTATTTAATTCAATAAATATTAAAATTAATTACAAAATTCTGACAAAATCATCATCCTAATCTTCAATCAAATTGATCATCATTAGGACACGTGTCTGTACTGTAGTGCCTTCGGTCATTCTAGATCGGAAGAGCTCCTTAGATATCTGATATCTATTAGTCATACTTTCTTCACCACCAACTACTTGATGTGCAAGAATATAGTAAAAGCATCCGTAGTTTCATGCTGACGCTGAAGCTCGTTACTCATGGATGCGAGCATGATGCATTGAGCCAACTATGCATCATCTTGCCACTTTCTAAAAGTAGCAATCTTTTCCTCAAAGGCATTGTCTGCAACCATTGCAGGGATAGGCGTATTAAGGACATAAGATAGCTTTTCAACCGTGAGAACTATTCTCAATTTCCTTAACCAATCCGTTTAATTCGGTCCGGTTAAATAACATCTAATATGCTTCGCAGTGATAGTAATTTAGACATTATAAAATCTATAAATGAATTTGTAATTAACAATATTTTAGCATACATTCTTTTATTAATTACCAAAATAAATTAGGTCTTTTTTTAAATTGGTATCTCCCACTATTTTCTTCAAACTATATTACCCTCAATTTATATAGTTCGACAATATCTAATTAAAGATATGCTAGTGAGAATAAGGATCTCATTTCAAATGTATATAGCCTTGTGTGTGCACAACAAACTATATATAAATAAATAGGTAGACAACTCTTGTCAATTACATCAACTATGCAACTCTTTGTATTTTGCCTCTTAAATCATAATGGTCAAGTGTGTGCACATCCGAACTAAAATGATTTAAGTTAAGTCAGACCTAGCATTTCTATATAAGTGAAGAGAAAACTACAACCCTTGTGTGTGCACAACAAAGCAGTAATGTTCAATTCCTTATAAATATCATATGTAATAAAAACAACATCTTAAATATTTAATACTTGCCTTGTGTGTGCACAACAAACTCATATTAAATATTCAATACTCTATTGTTTCTATCATGTTAGAAGGTGACGTTCAATATTCTAAATATCTTTGAACGTTACAACTTAATATAAAAAATTTGAGGGGTTTGTTATTAATTTGTCTCATCTTGTTTAGCGCGCATCCACACACACACACACATATATATATATATATATATATATATATATAAAATACGTGTCATATTAATTAACATGCAAAGCATGTTTGCATAATATATAATATATATAGTATAAGCATGCACATATAGAATACTATATTCTACCCGGATTGATTATGGACTTTATTCTAGTTTGGATCACTAGAGCCACTAAGTGAACCAAAAGGTCAAACATAGGGGTGCAAGAATTAATATTTAAATATAACTATTACATTTAAACCCGCGCTCCATTACAAATATGTCTTCAAGCGCTCCTTGTTCTTTGATCTCCAATTTTTCAAAATTAATTCTAACTATTTCTATTACAAAACTATTTAAAATAAATAGAAACCTTGATCAGCAGTCAAGAGAAAGTACATAGAAGAGAGTTAGAATTTACATTAAATTTTTTTTAGAGAAGACAAGGTACGCAGACCCCATTTAATAAAATCTATACATTCATGCATCCAACTAAAATAAAATCCAATCACATTGGTCAATAGTCCATAATCAATCCTATTTATTATCATACACAATATTACACATCTACATATGCATCAATAAATAACATTCATCTCATGAATAATAAATATTCAATATATATATATATATATATATATGATATCATTTAATGGGCAAAATATAGTTAGCATAAAATCTAATTTTGAATCAAAATAAACTCCTTTATTTTAATCCAAATTTAAATCAAAATAAATCTCTTTTATTTTAATTTATCCAATTTTGAATAAAATAAACTATTTTATTTTAATCAAAATCTTTAATCAAAATAAACTTATTTATTTTAATTAATTATGGAATCCAATTCAAAAAAACTTCTTTATTAAAGGAAACACAAATTCTCTTTCTTATTCATAAATAAACTCCTTTATTTTGAATAATATGAAATCTTATTCCATATCTAAATAAACTCCTTTATTAAAGGAAATACTGATTCTCTTTCCTATTCACAAATAAACTTTTTATTTTGAATAATATGAAACCTTATTTCATATTTAAATAAACTCCTTTATTTAAGGAAATATGGAATCCAATTTCAACTCCAATTAGTTATCATGGAATCGATTCCAACTCTAATTAGTTAAGATGAAATTCAATTTTAAGATTAAAATAAACTCTTTTATTTTAATATTAAAATAATTAAGAATATTATATATATATAAATTATAATATTATAATAACCGTCCCATATTATAAATATATATATATATATATATATATATATATATTATAATACGATGAAACATGGTGACAATCCACGTAATCATCCCTTGAAAAAAAAATGTTAACATGATTATTACCAGGTTGTTATAAAACTTTAGCAAAGTGTAGAAATATATTCTTATAATTGTTGCATAAATTTAGAGAGAATAAGTAAAAGATAAAGAGCGAGAAACCATTCAGAGAATTCTTCTTAATTTTCCTTCAGTATCATTCCTTTATATAGGCAATGAAGAGGAGGAGGTTCACGGGTGAGGAAGGAACACGTAAGAAGAGAAGAAGGAGAGGGGAGAGTCACAGGTTTCCTCCTCAGGAGGGAATCATATGTATAACACTTTCCCTGATTCCCTACGATAGAAGAATATGTCTCATTAAAACTCTTGTTAAGAAAATCCAGTGGGAAAAACTTAACGAATGGAAAAAGAGTACATATCTTTTACATAAATATCTTAATTGACTATCTCGTTAAAAACTTGTCAGGAAAAACCCATTGGGATAAAAACCGTGACTAAGAAAAAAGAGTACAGTCTTCCCCTGAAAAGGAATTCATTACTTTTTGATGAAATGTTGTCGTAAGTCTTTCAGTCGACACATTCCAATCTTTTTCTGAAGTTTTACAAACGTTGCATTTGGTAGCGACTTTGTGAATAAGTCGGCTAGATTATCACATGATCGAATTTGATGCACATCTATATTACCCTTCTTTTGTAGCTCTTGTGTGAAGAAGAATTTAGGTGAAATGTGCTTTGTTCTATCTCCCTTGATGTACCCTCCTCTAAGTTGAGCAATGCATGTAGCGTTATCATCATACAGAATTGTAGGAATGTCTTTGATTGATGGTAATCCACATGATTTTTGAATATGCTGAATAATTGATCTCAACCAAACACATTCTCTACTTGCTTCATGTATAGCGAGAATCTCTGAGTGATTTGAAGATGTAGCTGTCATGGTTTGCTTTGTGGATTTTCAGGATATAGCCGTCTCACAATATGTAAATACATAACCTGTTTGTGATCTTCCATTGTGTGGATCTGATAAATATCCTGCATCGGCATATCCAACCAATCACGGCGTTGAATCTATTGGATAAAATAACCCAAGATCTATACTTCCACGGAGGTATCTCAAAATGTGTTTGATCCCATCCCAATGTCTCTTAGTCGGAGAAGAACTGTATCTTGCTAACAAGTTGATAGTAAAAGTAATATCTGGCCGTGTATAGTTTGCAAGATACATAAGAGCACCTATTGCACTTAGGTATGGAACTTCAGGTCCAAGAACTTCTTCCCCACTTTTTAAAGGCCAAAATGGATCTTTATTAACTTCTAAAGATCGAACAACCATCGGGGTAGTCAAAGGATGAGCTTTATGCATATGAAAACGACTGAGAATTTTTTCAGCATATGTGGATTGATGAACAAAAATTCCAGATGCTAAATGCTCCACTTGTATTCCCAAACAGAATTTTGTCTTTCCAAGATCTTTTATTTCAAATTTATCTTTTAAATAAGTAGCAGTTCTTGTGAGCTCTTGTAATATTCCAGATTTTTTAAATGTAAGTTATAAATATTTATTGATTTATATAAATATTTATTGGATGTGTTTATTATTGAATAAGTAATTATTTAAATTGATTGAGTTGATTTAGTTAATTATTTATTTGCTAAATAATTAATGTGATTAGTTAATTATTTATTTGTTAAATAGTTAATGTGTTATGTGGATTGAGTTATGTGATTAAGTAATTTATTTAATAAATTGTTATTTCATAAAGAGTGACAAATAACTATGTTATAAAGAGTTATTAAAATAAATTAAAGTAATTTTAATTTAGTTTTACCCAAACAAAGCTTAAGGATATAAACTATTTTATTTTTTAAAGGATTTGCCAAACAAAGCCCTATGGCTTTTGATTTTTGAAATTTAAATTGTTTATAAAATAAACAAAATAATATATATATATATATATATATATATATATATATATTTATAAATGGTACGTTATATATTTTTATAACTCGATGTTATTATTGATTAGGCTTATTATGGCCATGTCCGCTTTTATGTTACGCGTATTGGATATCGGTTGAGTTACGTGGTTAGTAGTCTAAATTATTACTTGATAAAAAGAAAGAAGGGCTAGAGAGTTTTGAGAAAAGATAGAAGTTCGAGTTTGAGAGAGAACGTGATTTTCAAAGCAAGTTCGTTAACAAAGATTCGTAAGCAAAGCAAAAGGTGGGTTTCTCTAATCTTAATTTATGTATATATATATATATATATATATATATATATATATATATATATTTGTGGTTTCATGATGCCTAATGTCTCGTGTTCTTCAACTTTACGGTGTATAAGATTTTTACAAAACTCTCTCAGAAACTATGTTTGTATAATTAGTTAGAGAAGCATGTATGTATGCAGTTGCAATTGTTATCACTAGCATGTGTATACGTATATATATCGTATATATATATATATATATATATATATATATATATATATATATATATATATATATATATATATATATAACGTATTCTAATTATAAAGCTAAAGGAAGAAATTGATTTGTTAAGTGAAGTATATATATACGAATATATGTTTTGTAGAAATATCAAAAGTTATGTATGCTAACTGAGGAATTGAACTATACATGTTAATTTGCTATATGTTGGTATACTTGTATTTCAAAGGAATCAAATTTGGTTGATAACAGTGAAAATTTCGTTCACTATACTTTAGATATCAACAATGGAGTTTTGAGTTTTAACCAAATATTATTTTAGTGATTTAAGTCTTTTAAATTTGTTGTTCAATTGTTGGAAATTGGTATATGGATAATTGTTAGCAATTATGTGTAGTTTATATTAGTTATACATGTTGTTTGGGGCGAATTGTTGTTACAAATTTAAGACAATAGCTTTGGCTCTGTTCTTCGTTTTGATTCTGTGAGTTTCGACGCCCCAGCGTCAAAATTCATGCTCCAGCGCCAAATTTTGCGCCCCAACGCCAAAAAATATGCTAGAAGTTCGCGTCCCAAGTCTTTGGAATTTGCGCCCGGCGCCCAATCGTCCTCGCTACCAAAGACTGGAAAAGTGGTATGGGATAGACAATTTTTACCTCCTGTAGTAAAACGACCATAACTTTCTCATACAAACTCCGATTGAGTTGATTCAAGATGATCCGGAACGAGGACGAATAGACCTACAACTTTCATGCTTTAAGTGTTTTAATTTGAGGTCTGTAACAGTAGTAAAAATTTCCATATTTAGGACTGTTGTGTATTTGGAGTCAATCGAATCGGGATGCACGAATGCAAGTGTAACCCTTTGGGTATTAGTATAACTTAATGATAACATGTTGGACATGTAATAGGATGTTGTATCAAGTTGTTAATGTGCATGTGGTGCAATGATATGATCACTTAAGTAGTTGTAATAAAGCTAAAAAGTAATGTTCATGAAAAGATGTGATGTTGTTTAAACTTAAACTTAGTTAGTAGCTATACTAAGAGTAATAAAGTAACTCATAAAGGTAATGTTAGTGTAACTAATGTGTATTGTCAATACATATCGTATTTGTAGGACTTGGGGTGAACGTGAATAGTAATTGTTTAACCTACCCACGAGGCAAGTTCTCTAACTCTACTTTTATAATTGTGCAAGTTTCTAAACCTATCTTTTTACATTAAGCAAGTTCTCTAACTCCATACTCTCGTTGAGTTAGTTTGTTGTTTTTAAGCAAGTTTTCTAATTCTAAAGCTTCCTTATGCAAATTTCATATGCTATACTTTATTGAGTAAAGTATTTCCATTAAGCAACTTCATTGTATCCAGTTATTCATGATGATACAAGTTTCCCATCTCCACACTTTCGTTGAGATAGTTATTATGATTATGCAAGTTTTCTTAACTCTAAACTTGTTATATTAGCATGCAAGTACCTTTAGTTTATCGTTCAAGTTATTATTTGTTGTGCATGCTTGATATTAAATTCTAAGATGTAACCTTAGCTTAATGTTATTCAAAGTAAGGTATGATGTGTTATTCAATAGTTATGCTATTAGATTATCCCTAAAGCATGAACTTAGAATGAAATATTTATTCAGTTATGATTATTCAATAACATAGTGTTATTATCTTTCATTCAACTAATCCTTAGTTGATGTCCGTTGAATTCCAAATTACCTTGAAGTGTATCCAAACCAAACTATCTTTGGGGCGGACTTGTACTCAAAATACTGAGATGAACAACCCTATTTATAGGGGTTACACTTAGTTTTGTACTTTGTGCTGAAATGTTTGTATACAATACATGTACGAAGGGTTGATCCCCCTAAGTACCTTAAAGTCATTATGGTCGTATTATGGTTGTAAAGTTTAAGTTGAAAGATTACTTATAATCGTGGACAAGGTTAAGTGGTCATTAGACCCTCGGTGAATATTAAGATGTTAATAGGACTTATTATTTAGTTCTATTGAGCCCCCGAATGGGCAAGGAATGTTTAAGATGTTAATAGAACCTATTGTTCGGGCTTCTATTGAGCCCCTGAATGGGCGAGAGAATGTAAAAGTTATTCATTGTTATTTCAAGTGAGCCTTGTTTGCTCACTCTTGCCTATAAAATCCTTATAGCTAAAGATGGAAAGGGTGACGTACTAGCAGCCAAAGAAAGGAAAGGAAAAGATGAACAAATCTTCAAGACTTGTAATAGTTTTGATAGTTTTATTATTAGACTTTGGTTTAAAGAATGTAATGAAGTTTATTTAAATTTTCCGCATGAATGATTGTTTGTAAAGGTTAGATAACTCAGGAGATTTTATTTTATGTAATTCTGTATAAATGTGTTTATTATTCAATTTTATTTATGATTGGGTAGTTATAAATGAATGTTTTGATTACGTGAACACCAAATCTTGAGGTAATGAAGTACAAAGAGATTTGGGGTGTCATGACTCTTGAGAGTACCTACAAGATTCAAATCATCCACATATACAACAATGATGGAAAATCCACTTTGTGATTTCTTAATAAAAACACATGGACATACTTGATCATTTATATATCCATCTTTTATTAAATAATCACTATGTCGATTATACCACATACGATTAGACTGTTTCAACCCATACAATGAGCGTTGTAACTTGATTGAATATATGTGACGAGGCTTTAGTGATTCAGCCATTTTTAATCCTTTAAGGATTCTCATATAAATGTCACTATCAAGTGAGCCATATAGGTATGCTGTTACTGTTAGGTTTGTAATATTCATGAACGCAATCAAATTGCAAAAATAAGCATAAACGTGTAAAAATCAGAGTTTTAATATTTTACAAACCATATACCTGGATCACCCTTTATGCACAATTATTAATTAAACAAAAAGATAAAGAATAAAATCATACCCTTGAAGATCGAGCTTCCTCAGGTACAAGTTCACCTCCAAATCCTTTCGCGTTCAACTTGAATTCACCGGGTTAGGTTCCTTCCTTTGATCAACGTTAGCCACCCAAGTGTTTGGCCTCTAGAGGTGATCCACCAAGGAAGAAGAAGGATTCAAGAAGATGAGTGGTTGGCTAAACCCTAGTTTTTCTATCTCTATAGAAAAGGAGCGTACTCTCCAACCATTGGAATTATATCATCGTAATCTTGATATCTGATATAAGACTCCTCTTATAAAGATATCAAGTAACCCTATTAAAATAAGGTATTATTTAATTAAACCCTTTTAATTAAAGGGGCTCCCTAATCTTATTTGGGATAATTAATTAAACTCCTTTAACTAATTTTCCTTCCTAATCCAATTAGGAATAAATGAGAGTACTTATATTAAATTAATTCCTAAACTCTTTTAGAAATTAAAATAATAATAATAATTGTAATAATATTAATAAGACTCCTCTTATTAATTTATATTTAATATTTCTAAAATATTAAATAATAAATATTAAGCTATTTAATTTATTCTATCACCATAGATTAAATTAAATATACATAACATATTATTACGATTATGCCATTAACTTCTTAAATAATTATTCTTCCTTTTATGGTGTGACCCTTTAGGTTCTCCATATTAAACCTATTGTGAATAAATCAATTAGAACAATTCTAATCTTATTTAAATAAATAAATTAAACTATTAATTTATTTAAATAAATAATATTTATTCTACAATAGGGATAAGCCTCCCTAGCGATCAACAACTTTCCAGATAATATAGATTTCAACATTAATCATAAAAGAACCTTTGAGTAAATAGTTACCGCATAATTCAATCCTTCCACCATACAATGTCCCAATTAAATATAAGACATGGAATTTCACAAGTCTTATTTTATTTAATTATATGTATTTCGACTCTTAAATGCACAACACCAAATAATGCAAATTAGAAACTCCTTTCTAATTTCATTACGCCTTGCCAAGGACTACTACCGTTTGTCATTTATCGAATCACATAGACATTTCTCTTCTTTTAATAGTAGTGGTAGATTCTTTATTGATCATACATTATCTCCATGTACAACTTATTATACCCAAGCATACCCTTTGATATACCCTAAGGGTCTTAAGGAATAAGTCAAAGTATAACTCATCATACACAAGATACTATGATGATCTCAAGTCCAAGGATCACTTGTCTTTACTATCACTACAGAATTCCTATTGACAGCAAGTAAAACTCCATTAGGTATTCCTTAGCGAGTCACGTTCGGTGAACTTATTCTCTAATAAGCACCTACATACTTGCTTTTAGTGTCTCCACACAAATGATCATGAGATCAATCATCTTCATCCAACGAAAGCAAGCAACGTATGTACCAATCTATCCTGGATTCACTAATCCCCAATTTAGTAATCCAATGATTGGGAACTATTTTAGTTTTAAGCTTTCTAAGAATTTAGATCTCATTAGAATGATCATCATCATTATTCTAAAAGCATTACTTAAAACTATGGGTTTATCACATATTATAAAACAGCATCATGTAGATAATTAAAAGCCTTTAATAAATTAATACTTTTTATTAATAAATGAATAAGATTGTTACAAAGTATATGCTTTATCATCAAACATGATTGACTTGTGTGCACACTACTTTCAGTTACAACATCCATCAGACGTGTTTCCAAACCTTCCATGGTTGCCATACCTATCAGAAAGCGAAAAGTGACTCCATCTATTACTGGAGAGTATGTATCCTGATAATCAATACCAGGTTTTTGTGAAAACCCTTGTGCTACAAGTCGGGCTTTGTATCTCACAATTTAATTTTTCTCATTTTGCTTTCGTACAAATACCCATTTGTTTCCAACCGGGATTACATCCAGCGGTGTTTGGACTACTGGTCCAAATACTTCTCTTTTCAATAGAGATTGTAGCTTAGTTTGAATAACATCTTTCCATTTTGGCCAATCTTTTCTTTTCCGACATTCTTCCACGTTTTGTGGTTCAGGATCCGTGTTAGGAATCAAAGTAATATCTGATGCTATAGGAAAAGCAAATATATCGTCAATCATGACTTTTCTTCGATCCCATATTGAGATCTCTTGGTGTTCATCTCTTATCCCTTCACTGAGATTTTGAACCTCTTCTGGGGCTATTCCCACTCTTTGAATAAGTGCTACTTCTGGAGCGGTTTGTATCTCTTCTGGGGATATTCCCACTCTTGGAATAAGTGCTACTTCTGGAGCGGGTATTCCTTTTGGGATTCCCTTATTTGCTTTTGATTTTTGTGGTACAATGTCTTTTGCATCAACCGGTCTTCCACGCTTCTGGCGTGGTTTAGATTCTTCTATTACCTTATTTGTCAATTCTCCAGGAATTAATTTTTCAATAGGTATTTCTATCTTTGCTGGAGTATTCACTGCAGGTGTATGTGACTTTATCATTTTTCTAGCATCATTAAATGCATCTGAAATTTGATTTGCAATATTTTGTAAATAAACAATTCTTTGAACTTTAATTTCACATTGTCCTGTACGAGGATCAAGTGAATTTAATTATGATGCATTCCATGATATCTCTTAGAGGGTTTTTATTTAAAACTTTCCCTCCTCCTAATGGTGGAAATACATATTCATCAAAATGACAATCTATATAACGTGCAGTAAAAACATCTCCAGTTAAAGGCTCAAGATATCTGATAATAGAAGGAGAATCAAAACCAACATAAATACCTATTCTTCGTTGGGCTCCTATCTTAGTTCTTTGTGGAGGTGCAATTGGAACATATACTACACTTCCAAAAACTCGAAAGTGTGATATGTTGGGTATATGTCCAAGAACTAACTGTAAAGGAGAAAATTTATGAAGAGCCATTGGTCTTACTCGAATGATGGCTGCAGCATGAAGAATTGCATGACCCCAAACTGAGGTTGGTAAGTTAGCCCTTAACATCAATGGTCGTGCAATTAGTTGAAGTCTTTTTATTAAAGATTCAGCTAAACCATTTTGTGTATGAATATGAGGAACAAAATTCTCAATGGAGATTCCAATAGTCATACAAAAATCATTAAAAGTCATTGATGAAAATTCAGCTGCGTTATCAAGTCGAATTGACTTGATTGGATGATCCGAGAATTGAGCCCATAACTTGATTATTTGAGCAAGAAGTTTTGAGAAGGCAAAATTTTGAGAAGAGAGAAGACAAATATGAGACCATCTAGTTGAAGCATCTATTAAAACCATGAAATATTGAAATGGTCCAGACAATGGGTGAATGGGTCCACAAATGTCTCCTTGAATTCTCTCTAGGAATTTTGGGGCTTCTTTATAAACTTTTAGTGGTGATGGTCGAACAATTAATTTTCCTCGAGAACATGCAGCGCAAGGAAAATTACAACTAGGAAAAACCTTTTTATTTTTGAGAGGATGACCAGTAGAATTTTCAATAATACGACGCATCATAGAAGTACCTGGATGACCGAGTCTTTCATGCCAAAGCATAAAGGATTTGGGATCTAGGATTTTTGGAATCATAACAACATGAGACTCAATTGCTCTAATGTTCATAGTATATAATCTAGAAAAAATTGAATGAAGTTTTTCTAGGATATTCTTTTTTCCAAAAATAGTAGAAGTGATGAGAAGATATTCATTTTCATTTTCATTGGTTGTTTCAATGTGAAAATTATTTAGTCGAATATCTTTAAAACTAAGCAAATTTCTTCTTGATTTACTAGAATATAGAGTATCTTTGATAAAAAATTGTGTCTCATTTGGTAGCATCAAACTAGCTTTTCCAAATCCCTCGATTAAATTTGATGTGCCAAAGATAGTTCCTATATTTCCCTTAGCTTTGACCAGTTGTGAAAAATATTTCTCACTTCGAAGGATTGTATGAGTTGTTACATTGTCTGCTAAACATATATCCACCATATCCATTAAAAATGGTCCGACACATATAAAAATAAGAAAAGTTACATTTCATTTATAATTTTATTCATGAGAAACACATACCACATATAGAATGAAAACTAATAGTTTTATACATACATGGTGTTTAATTAAAACAAGAAATTAAACGATATCCCAAAAGATACTTTCAAAAGGTTCAGTAATATCAACAACCTTTTTCTCATTGTTGGTCATTGGTGGAACATCAACAATATTCAATTGATGATTAACAAAGTTTGTTTCTGTCTCCATTACTTTGTTCTTTTGAGACTCCTGGAATAAATTAACCAGATGCCTCGGCGTACGACATGTACGCGACCAATGCCCTTTCATCCCACACCTAAAACAAACATCTGGTTTGTTCTTTATCGATCTTTGCATTTTCTTTATTTTTACCCGACCTGACACACACCCACTTCGGTGGCCCAATTGTCGCGATTCGAATTTGTTGTTATGATGGCCTCGTTTATTCTTTCTCCCCCAAGGCTTCTTATTATATGACCATCTATTGTCACGTTTATTCTGCTGGAATGATGTACTGTTAATATCTGGCAATGGGTTAGCACCCGTTGGCCGTACTTAATGGTTTTTCAACAACAATTCATTATTCTTTTCTGCAACAAGGAGGATAGACGTCACTGAATTTTGTGAACTTACTTTGTCTATATTGTTGCGACAGAATTATGTTGGTGGGATGAAAAGTTGAGAGCGTTTTTTCTAACATTTGGGTTTCAGTAACTGGATCTCCGCACAAAGCCAAAGTAGAGGTTATTCTATAAACATTGGAACTATATTCAGTAATTGATTTGTAATCTTGTAGCCTTAAATTAAGCCACTCAAATTTGGCATTAGGGAGAACAACCAATTTTTGGTGGTCAACTCTTTCCTTCAGTTGTGTCCATAAAGACAAAGGATTTTTGACTGTTAAATACTCAGTCTTTAATCCTTCATCAATATGGTGACGAAGAAAAATTATGGCTTTTGCATTTTGTGCCAAAGTTGCTGTATTTCCTGATTCAATGGTCTTTTCTAACTCATTTGCACTAAGGTGCAATTCTGCATAAAGTGCCCAAGCCAAATAGTTGTCTCCAGAGATTTTCAGAATAGAAAAATCTATTTTTTCCACGTTTGCCATCTATTCTGGGTTAAAACACAATTTTATTATTTATTAAAATAATAAATAATTGCATGTATGATATAGAAAAATAAACTGAGTCACGACCTCAAGTGGTGATAAAATGCAAATGGATCTTCACCCGTCATGCGGTAGTTCGCATAGATAGGTTATTCCAACAGAATAATAAAGAATGGAATAACAGAAGAATTTCACCATGCATGCGGTATTCCGCACAGACAGGTTATTCACACAATTTAATAAGAAATGAATACAAAGGATATTCACCAGGTATGCGGTATTCCGCATATACAGGTTATTCCCATAATTTAATAAGTGGTAAAAAGGTTCCCACCAAGTCTTGTAAGATTAACAAGGATAGATGGTACCATTATAAATAACAGAATTTAAAAATGGATAATAAAACATAAATATAACTTGACAGATAAAGAATATAATAGGCAGCAAAGCCAGGCCAATTATAAGAATAACGTTATATTATTGGTGGCATAGCCAAACCGGTATAATAATAAATTGCAAGAATTTAAAGCCAATTATAAGAATAAAATTATATTATTGGTGGCATAGCCAAACTGGTAATATAATAATTAATTTCAAGAATTTAATTTTACCGTCTCAGTTGCTTAGAGCTTCGTGCTGATAACGTGTTATAAAACTTTAGCAAAGTGTAGAAATATATTCTTATAATTGTTGCATAAATTTAGAGAGAATAAGTAAGAGATAAAGAGAGAGAAACCATTCAGAGAATTCTTATTAATTTTCCTTCAGTATAATTCCTTTATATAGGCAATAAAGAGGAGGAGGTTTACGGGTGAGGAAGGAACACGGGAGAAGAGAAGAAGGAGAGGGGGAGAGTCACGGGTTCCCTCCTCAGTAGGGAATCATATGTATAACACAGGTGATATATATATATATATATATATATATATATATATATATGATGTAACCTTATAGCCGGAAGCATATATATCATATATCATATGATATTAACTAAAGTATCCTTAATCATTTTGCATATTATATATATACGGTAATCATGGGTCACATATTATATATATAAAGAAAAGTACAGATTAAATGATTATCACCTTAACAGGCTTCCACAAAATTTCCAAAAATTTACCGAAATTTATTTCCAACAGACTTTGCAAATTGATTTCGGCCCCTTTTCTCTTTTTTTTTTTTTTTTTTTAATTTTATACAACAAATTATGTCCAATCAAATTGTTCTAAATACATATCAATATACATATCAAATTAAAACAATTAATAATTTATATAAAGGTTTGGCTCTGATGCCACTGTTAGGTTTGTAATATTCATGAACACAATCAAATTGCATAAAATAAGCGGAAGCATGAAAAAACAGAGTTTTAAAATTTTACAAACCATATACCCGGATCATCCTTTATGCACAATTATTAATTAAACGAAAAGAAGAACAAGAACAAGAATCATACCCTTGAAGATTCTAGCTTCCTCAGGTACAAGTTCACCTCCAAATCCTTTCGCGTTCAACTTGAATCCACCGGGTTTGGTTCATTCCTTTGATCAACGTTAGTCACCCAAGTGTTTGGCCTTTAGAGGTGATCCACCAAGGAAGAAGAAAGATTCAAGAAGATGGGTGTTTGGCAAAACCCTAATTTTTCTATCTCTTAGAAAAAGAACGTACTCTCCAACAATTGGAATCACGTCTGCTGTGAAAAGGTCAACAACCCACAACACCCATAATAAGACTCCTCTTATTTATAGATGTGGGCAACCCTTCTTAACAATTAAGGAATTGTGTTTTATTTTAATTAATTAAATTCCTTTAATTAATTAGCCTCTTAATCTTATTAGGATATATGAGAGTACTTTTATTAATTAATTTCCAAACTCCTTTAGGAATTAAATAATAATAATAATAATAATAATAATAATAAGACTCCTCTTACTAATTTATATTTAATATTTCTAAAATATTAAATAATAAATATTAAGCTATTTAATTTATTCTATTATCATAGATTAAATTAAATATACTTAATTTATTATTATGATTATGCCATTAACTTCTTAAATAATTATTCTTCATTTTATGGTGTGACCCTTTAGGTTCATCCATATTAAACCGGTTGTGAATAAATCAATTAGAATAATTCTAATCTTATTTAAATAAATAAATTAAACTATTAATTTATTTAAATAAATAATATTTATTCTACAATAGGGATAAACCTCCCTAGCGATCAACGACTTTCCAGATAATATAGATTTCAACATTAATCATAAAAGAACTTTTGAATAAATAGTTACCGTATAATTCAATCATTCCACCATACAATGTCCCAATTAAATATAAGACATGGAATTACTGTCAAGTCTTATTTTATTTAATTATATGTATTTCGACTCTTAAATGCACAACTCCAAATAATGCAAATTAGAAACTCCTTTCTAATTTCATTCTCGCCTTAACCAAGGACTACTAGGTTGTCATTTATCGAATCACATAGGACATTTCTCTTCTTTTACTAGAAGCGGTAGATTCTTTATTGATCATACATTATCTCCATGTACAACTTGTTATACCCAAGCATACCTTTTGATATACCCTAAGGGTCTTAAGGAATAAGTCAAAGTATAATTCATCATACACAAGATACTATGATGACCTCAAGTCCAAGGATCATTTGTACTACTATCACTACAAGAATTCCTATTGATAGGCAAGTAAAACTCCATTAGGTATTCCTTAGCGAGCCACGTTCAGTGTACTTATTCTCTAATAAGCACCTACATACTTGCTTTAGTGTCTCCACACAAATGATCATGAGATCAATCATCCTCATCCAATGAAAAAGCAAAGTATGTTCCAATCTATCCAGATTCACTAATCCCCAATTTAGTAATCCAACGATTGGAAACTATTTTAGTTTTAAGCTTTCTAAGAATTTAGATCTCATTAAAATTATCATCATCATTATTCTAAAAGCATTGCTTAAAACTATGGGTTTATCACACACTATACCAAAAATGGCCTCTAGCGAAGGAAATTTTGTGAAGGAATTTATTCCTTCACATAAAGAGTTGTTTAGCGAAGGAACATTGAAGGAAAAAAGTATAGTGACAATGTAGTTATTAGCGAAAGAAACATCCTTCACAATTTATATTTTTTTCCTCACAAAATTATGGCGATAGAAAGATTTTTTGAGCCAATTTATAATGAAAATTTGCGAGGAAAAAATCTATTTAGTGAAGGAATTATTACTCACTATATACCATTGTTTAGAAGTTTTTTGCGAGGGATAAAATTGGTCGCTATCTTGTTCTAAATATTTTTTTTTGAATTAATTGTGATGAATATAAATACCTTAAATTTTTTACAATAGTAAATTTAATTTTAATAACACTTTTTAAGTAACTTACAATATCAACTATTTATTTTAATAAATTATAAAGTAAATAACTTTACACTATGTTAAACTTTAAAATTTCTCCATAAAAGTTTATTTTTTATGATCATAATTAAATAAAGTTAAAGTTAAATAAAAATAAAATTAAATAATCCAAAAGACTTTAAATTTTATTTTAAGTATATAATATTAATCCAAAAAAGTCTTTTGGAGATTAAGTAATTTGGAAATTAAATAATTTTAAGTAATTTGTATTTTTGAATAGAGTCCCTAATTTAAGAGTTATGTGTGTGGTCTCGGAAAAAAGTAAGGCATGAAATAGAGAGCTATTTAGGTTTCTCCTCTCTTCCTTATCCAAAATTCACATTTTAAAGCCTTCATCCATACCCATCCCTTCGGCAAATTTGTTTTTTCTATGGAAGCCACTCTCACTGTCGGCGAGATATCTTCGCAGGTTGTGAAGGTAGCAGAGGTGGAGGAGGAAGAAGAAGAGCCTATTAGGCGTAGGACTAAGTTCATGAATTTGTTTTCCGTGGTGTCATAACTTTTGGAGAGGCAGCGTAGATTATAACTGCTTGTTGGTACTCCGTCGCCGGATGCGGCATATGAAGTTGGGCTTTAATTGGTGAGGCGACCGATGGCTTCTTAATTTTGTCGGGAGTTTATTCCTTTCTGATCTCAGGTATTTGGTTACTTTCTGCCATCTGTTTGCTACAATGCTTAAATTACACAAATTTTCTTTTGTTTGGTTGTTTCTCTATTGAGTTGAACTTCCGAAACCCTATATCTTCATTCACTGAACACTTTGCTAGCAGTTTGATATGAGTTAAAAATCTTTTCTTGTTAATTCTGATATTATATCACTGGTCAATGTCTCTGTGCACTTACCTTTCCGAGAGAATTCTTCACATCCTTAGCCACCATCTAATTGTGTTGGAACATGCGAAGCTTTCTCCAGTCTTATTTTTCTTTTGTTAATCTCCTCATGATTTATTCTCAATAATCACTGATTAATATCCTTGACTCTTATTATGCCATGATATGGACATAAATTGTTTTTCTATCCCACTAATATCAATGTCTGTATATAGTCAACTTCCATACTAGTTGAAGTTATATTGCGGCAAGTCCTTGACTTGTGCTTGTCTGGGCATGTTTGAGAATGTTAATGCTATATCGAAGTATTTCGTGCCAAATTTTCAGAGCATATTGTAATGGAGCTTCATAGTGGTACATGTAGAAAAGCTGTTATCTTGAACGTGTGTTAATACTGGATTAATTATTCATATACTACGGGTATTGTCAATTGACTTGAGGATTCCCAAATTTAGCCTATATTTGGATACATCATCTACCTATGCAAGCTCAATTTTAACATAGAATTCGAATATCAATCCATTAGTAATGAAACTCCGCACAATGTTTCCTCCCCTGATGGTGAGTAAGTGTAGTAATGCCTGTAACTCTTATGTTTCTTGGTGCCCACAGTTGTTTTTTAAATCTAAATAAAGCAGACTAGGAAATTAGTTTCCACTGCAAAACATAGTTTGCATGGAAAATGCTATTCGTCCCTCGGATTGGAAAGTAACAAGAAAATTAGTTGCTAAATGACAAGAAAAGTAGTTGCTAAGGCAATCACAGATTCTGCGGCTATCACCTTGAAAAACTGTTGAAGCGATAAGTTGAGATAATCCGTTCTCAAATTTTACACTCTCAGCATATCAGCTAACTTCAGTTGCAAAGCGTACAATGCTATGTTGTTTCTTTGGTTCTATATTCTTCATCAATAACTTGATCAGATGGGTTCCACTATAGTGATTTGCTTCTAATTCTAATAACATTGCTAGCTATAGTAGATTTGATGTAGTGATTTTCTGTCACATATTTTTTTGGACTAAGTGCACATGGCGAAGCTTAATTTATTTTTACATATTTGATGGATATGAAATTAAATATGTAGTGAAATTCCAAATTGGTCTAATTTTATCTTTCTGTTTATGTACTAGTACTGGATGTTTGATATTCAATGAGGAAAGAGAATACTTCTCATTTTGACAAAGATATTTTTCAGCATAAGAGAATATGAGGCTTCATGCTCTTACATTATTTGATTTATTTCTTATGCTACTTTTTGTAGTAGTTGATCATATTTATTTTTTTACCCCTCTGTTTAGCTTTTGATCTTCAGTTTATGTTACATGCAGGCTTGAATTTGGAGTTTAAAACCTGTTAGAAGACGGGTCACAGCTGCAAAACCATCTTTGCAACTTCTTGCCATACTTCGCGATCATTTTGGGTCATATTTGTTGTGGGGGCTGGTTTTCTTGGTTCCATATTTAAATTGGAATGGACGGTTGTTGATGTAAGTGGGTGGTCTCCTCTCTCATTCTATATAGAACTTGTATGATTATTATTAATTTATTATAATAGTTGGTGTAATGAACCCTCTCTGTTTCTCCCTTTCATGATCAATCTTAATAATCTTGCTGTAATATTTGATTCCCCCTCTTGGCCTCTTGATTAAATTTTGAAAGTTTGCTTTAACTTTGGTAGTGGAAGGAATCTCTCTCATTTCTTTAAAATATATTAAGGAGAAATAACCTTTTTTGCACTTCACTTCAAAACATGATGTGCAGGGATTTGGTAGGTTATCTATGGTTGCAAATAATGGTCACATCAATCACCGCCAATCGTGGTGCAAGCTGGTACCAAGGATCTCACTTCTAAGGTATAAAGTTGATGCTTATGTTTTCTTTTATTCAGCAATATCTTTTTTATGACTTAAAGGTGCACGTTAGAAGCAAGTAAATGTATGTATCTCCTCTTTTCTATGTTTTCTTTATAAATGGAGGAATTAGTTCTATAACAAAATAGTTAGTAATATGGATTGTTTAGCTATGTATGCTTAATTGGAGTGATACTAATTGATTATAGAGATCATGATTAACAAAGATGGGGATGTTATATGGCATATTACATTTGAATCAAAAGGAAGTGAACTTTTGAAAAGAGTAAACTAGTTAGTTGTTAACTACTTGGATACACATACATTTGACTGTGTATTTGACTGCTATGGACTGAATTTAGGCATAAGGAGATAGGTTGGGCTGTGGAGTAATAAGGGGGATAAAATGGGTTTATGATATAAACCAATAGCTTTGAATTTGGTAACACAAAACTGTGCACACCACATGTTTGACAAAAGTCCCAAGTGGACTATTTTGTCTAAAAGTCCCAATTTCGAGGTTAGTGTTAAATTGTTTTGATTCCATGATATGTTATTAAAAGAGTCATTTCCAAAATTTAGACATTTTCTGTTCATAGGAGGAAAAACAAGATATGTTAGTTAATAAGAGAACATAAGGTGAACTGCAGATACAATGTCAGTGTCAACATTACATATAGAT
Source organism: Panax quinquefolius (assembly GCA_020205615.1). Lineage (NCBI taxonomy): Eukaryota > Viridiplantae > Streptophyta > Magnoliopsida > Apiales > Araliaceae > Panax > Panax quinquefolius. Next base: position 74,818,680 of record CM035170.1, on the reverse strand, counting down.
TATAGTAATCTAAGTAATTGGCTTCATTTGATATCACAAGATATGCCTTTGAAGCATTGTAGACTTATCTGGTATATTCACAGTTGAACTGTCAAAACATACCTCATTTGAATAAGATTGAAGATATTGCTTTGAATATTGTAAATGATCTTTCTTTTGGCTTTCCTACCTCCTTTCATCATTTTAATTCATTAATATGTTCTTTTCATATTAGGAGTCCCAATGGATATTCTCTATTTTCTTGTTCCCTTGATGGGATGGTGGCTATTTTCCATTTCAAGGTGAGCGAACTTGGACACAAAGCTAAGCGATTACGAGTTGGGCGAATTAAAGAGAAATCGTTATGGTGATGTCGAGGCCGTGACAGACAAATTTAGCAAAAAGTCCCACACAATTGTTACTTGAAGCAGCATTAGCTAAGTTGACCACAAGCATAAGAATCACCATGGGTGTCCTACAAAAAACATGCCCATAAAATATTATCTTTGATGCGGGATTGCAACAAAGGCTTCAATCTCGATCGTGGGTAGGCAGAGAAATGTAGGGAGCAAATGGCGGTGCCTTAAATAAGATGGGTAGTTCGTCCATCAGTGGCTAGTCCTATGAACTAGAGAGAATATCGACACCACGATGATGGCGAAGAGGATAGTCCCCGAAGCTATTGGAGTACCTTCCTAGAAGGAAAATATATCTGGTGGTTCTCATTCTCAAGCCTTTTATTTTCCTTTAAATTCATCGAGCACAAGAAGGATGCTAAATACACATATACATGATGGTGCTATTCAAGGAGTTCTTGTGAGGAGATCATTAGGTGGGAGCTCTCGGATATTGAGGAGCATTTGGGTGTCATTACTCTGACGACTATAAGTGAGAGTCCTGTAATTATAAACTTGTTAATTGTTTCTAAAATTCTAGTCTCGGAATGTAATGCCATTTATTATAGGTTAGGTTTTGTTTCCTAGTTTTGTTAGGGGCTTTTAGTCTCACGGGAGAAAGAAACTAATGTATTGATTTTAATGTATTATTTGTAATTTTTTGTAATTTAATATACAAAAAATTTAGCAATAAATAAATAAATTTAATATTTTTATAGAGATTAATAATAATAATAATAATAATAATAATAATAATAATAATATATATGAAATTACTTGATTTGAATATCAATTATAATTTTCAATTAATTTTGATTATTTAGCAATTAATTTTTTATTTACAAATTTATAATTTGTGAAGGATTATTTTCCTTACTAATTTGAAGATACATTCTCAATTTATAATTAGTGAAGGAAAATTTTCTCTCGTTAAATAAATTTGTTCTTCACAATATATTATTTGTGAGGGAATAAAGTTATTCACTAATTTCAAATAGTCCTTCTTAAAATATTATTTGTGAAGGAAACCAATCTTTCACTAAATAACAATATTCCATTACTAAATACAATTTTTGAATAAAAAAGTTATTCACAATATATCCTTCACAAAAAAAATTTAGTTACTACTTAGCGAAAGATATCCAATTGCGAGGAGGTCTAATGCGAGCACTCGAGTGAAGGAAATATTTTTTCGCAATAAATCACTTGTGAGTGATAGCCTCTAGTGAAGGATTTGTCCTTCGCTAGAGGCCATTTTTGGTGTGATGACATATTATAAAACAACACTATGTAGATAATTAAAATCCTTTAATAAATTAATCCTTTAATCTGGACAGTCGGCAATTCAACATGGGTTTACTGAACACGTACTTGAGAGGATCCACGTGGGATATGAGATGGGTTGTGTGACCATGGTGGTAATGTTTTAACCTCATGGAAGCCCATGCTAAAGCACAACAAGTCTTCTCAATCAGAGTGTACCTGTGTTCACTGCTACTGAATCTTTTGCTGAGGTAGTAGATAACTCGCTCTTGGCCTCTATCGTCTTTCTATCCCAGCATGTAGCCCATGGCATTGTCATAGATGGACATGTACATGAACAAGGGAACATCATCCCTGGGTGGTACCAAAATAGGAGCTTTGACTAGCTGCTCTTTGATTGTAAGGAAGGCCTTCTGGCACTCATCATTCCAATTCATGGAGGAGTTCTTCTTTCACAACTTGAAAATAGGCTCAAAGGTTGCTGTGAGTTGAGAAATGAACCTGCTAATGAAGTTGATTCTTTCCAAAAATCCCCGTATTTCCTTCTTTATCTGAGGAATGGGTATTTCTGTGATGGCCTTGATTTTGGTGGGATCCAGCTCAATCCTCTTGTGGATGACTAGGAATCCTAGCAACTTGCCTGATTTAACACTAAAGGCGCACTTGGCTGGATTCAACTTCAAGTTATACTTACACAACCTGTTGAAGATCTTTCTGAGATGGTCTAGGTGGTCTTCCTCCCTTCGGGATTTGACAATGATGTCATCCATGTAGATCTCTATCTCCTTGTGCATTAAATCATGGAAAAGAGCCATCATGGCCCGCTGGTAGGTATCTTCGGCATTGATGAGGCCGAAAGACAACCGTCTATAGAAAAAGGTTCCCCAAGGAGTGTTGAATGCAGTTTTGTCACTATCCTCTTCAGTAACCATAATTTGATGGTACCCCGCGAAGCAATCAGCAAAGGAGTACATGTCGTATTGAGCAGTATTGTCAATGAGAATGTGGGTAAATGGCACGGGAAAGCTATCTTTAAGGTAAGCTTTATTAAGATCCCGATAATCCACGCAAACTCGCATCTTTTTTCTTGGTTTAGGCACGGGGACTATGTTTGATAGCCATTCAGGGTATGTAGACACCATAATGATGCCTGCTTGAAATTGTTTCATAATTTCTTCTTTTACTTTTAACCTCCACTCTGGCTTCAATCGCCTGAGCTTCTGCCTAACTGGCTTGAATCCCTCTTTGATGGGGAGGCGATGAATGACAATGTCAGTGGACAAACCCATCATGTCTTCATGAGACCATGCAAACACATCCTAGAATTGGGTTAATAGTGTAACAATGTCATTCCTTTAGTTTGGGGTGAGATATGTTCCAATCTGGATTAGTTTAGGGCTTTCTAAGGTTCCGAGAGTGAATGAAGTGGTTTGATCAAGGTTTGGTTTGGGTTTGTCTTCGACCCATTCTTTGATCTCCTGAGGTATCTCAATGTCCTCTTGTATTTCCATCAAGTTTGAGTCCAACTTTCCATCAAAGTTACAATCCTTGTGGAGAAAAGGCACCTCATCAGCAAGTATAGGCACATCTAAATTCAGAGTCCTGAAAAAAAAATATGCTTTTACTTAATATATGAAACTGTTCAATCATACATAGTGTTAGAATGTACTGACAAAACAACTGCTAATACTGTACAGAAAAGTAAGCAGTTATTGTTATCTACAGGGCAGAAGGAGTTTCTGCCTGTTTTACCCTTGTCGACCAATGAAAGGAGTACTGCTCCAATTGTCAAGGGTGAAGTCCTGATGGACTGCAATGATGGAGGGGCTATCATCGTCCTCCTTTTCCTGAATGATTACCATTACGTCTGGACAATCATCGTCTGAGGTGTATCTATTTGTATGATCATCATGGACAATGATGCGTACGTTTGACATCATCCTGGCAATGTCTTGTTTACGTCTCTGTTCCTTTTCTTCCTCTCCAGGATCTGGAACCATGACTTCTTTCCCCTTTACCGGTATCAGTTCAGGAAATAACATAGCCATTACATGGGCAGACACCTTTACCGGAGACTATACAGGCTCAGGAACTATAGGTGGAGATAATCGTCATGTGGCTGAAGCTGAAGGAATCTGTTTGAGCTTATGAGGATTCCTGCGACTGGAACTAGCAGTATAGCCTAGTCCGGTTGTCCCTGTTTGATTGGGAACTTGAATGGGGCGCTTGATGCCTTGATGATCTTTGCCCACCCCTTGTCCAGGTTGATAACCCAATGTCATCATTTCTTGAGTGGCCGACATTATTTCGGCAGAAACTTGGGGTATTAGAGGTGGCGCCAAAACAGAATGGTAGTGAGTGTTGCTCACCTCCAGGGCATGAAAACTTACCAGCTCAACTTCTGAATTGAAGCTGATGAGTGGTATGTCACCTAGTTCAGGATATTCTAGCTCAGCATCGACAGTGACTAGGCTATTGTTGATAATGTATTTAAGTTGCTGGTGAAGGGTGGAGGGGACGGCTCCGACCATATGAATCCATGGTCTTCCCAAGATTAGGTTGTATCATGTATCTATTTTGAGCACGTGAAAAGATATACAGAATGTATGTGGACCAATCTCCACTGACAGTTCAATCTCTCCGACAACGTTTCATCGGGATCCGTCGAAAGCTTTATTGATTGTATGGCTTCTTCAAATTCTGTTGAGATTGATATTCATCTTCAACAAAGTGGTATACGGACAGATATTCAAAGATGACCCTCCATCTATCAACACTCCTCCCACCATGTATCCAAAAGACAAAACTGCTATGTACAACGACTTGCAATGACCGGTCCCTTCGGGAGGTATATCATCGTCAGTGAAAGATATCACATTGTTGTTAAAAATGTGATCCACCAGATGTTGGAATTTCTCAACATCCATTGACTTAGGAATTGGGCTTCTTCCAAAACCCTGAGCAATACCTTCCTGTGATCTTCAGAAGAGAAAACCAAGTCCAGTATGGAAATTTGATGTGGAGCTTCTCTTAAGCTTAAAACCACCTTGGCTTCATTATGGCCCATAGTACGGAGAAATTCTTCCACTTTTTCCATGGGAATCTTCCCCTTTGACTTGATGGTAGGCTTCATCACCCGTTGGGGAAGATACAATGGATTATCCCTCGACACTGCAACAGGTACATGAGATATGGATCATTCAGACCCTCCATAATTCCATGGAACTTTCTGCAAGCTGACAACAGGATATTATGGTCTGAATGGCAAGATAATTGGCTCTAGCGTAGCCACTTTCAAAGGATTATCAACACCTTTGAGTTGAGTTGGTTGGATTGTATGTGAGGTGGTAGCTGAGTCTATCTCAAAAAACATAACTGCTACGACTTCCTTCCATTTTGTAGGAAATGCGTCCCCACTCTCTAGTACTACATCATCATCGTCTGCCATCTGCAGGACACCGCTGTTAATTAAATTCTGAATAAGGTTGCGGAGTGCCTAGCATTCTTCTGTGCTGTGACCGCGAGAGTGGGAGTGATACTGGCACACTCTATTTAAATCAAATTGTTTTGACCGCATGCTGATTGGAGGTAGCAGAGATGTGATTCTTCCTTCATTTATCAGCATCTATAGTATTTCTTCCATCGGTTGGCCTAGGTACGTAAATTCCCTTTTGTTGGCAAAATCCTGACGGGCTTTAGCATTTGCTCTTTTTGCAATTTTATCCTCCAATGTTTCATTTTTTGGAGTACGCGGTGGAGTGTTTGTAACAAGAGGAAAGAGACTAGCATGCTCCTGACTAAATAATTGGCATGTGACTTGGTGCTGATGGACCACCAGTTCTGCCAATTAGTTAACTTGCTCACAGAGATCCTTCAATTTTCGTTCCATCGTAAACTAAAACTGAGAAAAATCCCATTTGTCAGCACTATCTTTGCTGGTTTGTGAGGATCCACTACCATGATTGGAACCCTGTCCACTACTCCAATTAATCATATTAACCTCTTCTTCTTTGAGTTGAGGAAGAGGGTTGTCTTGCACATAGGGTTGGTCGGGTTTAGCTACCACGATCTCACCATTATCAATCAAATCTGGGATCTTGTGTTTCAAGGCCCAGCAATCTTGAGTATCATGTCCAAGAGCTCTAGCATGATAAGCACATTTCCGATTAACATTGAAACCTTTCCCATTTGGGTTTGCTGGTGGAAGAAGATGAGTAATTTTCTTCTGAGTGATCTAAAATTGAGAATGATCTCGAGTGAGTCCCCTAATGGTGTGAACACTCGAATGCATCTGACTTCTCCATCCTTTGGCAACGAAGGACTCGAAGGCTGTGCTTGAAAGGGGGAGTAATTTCTCCTTTGGATATGCATATTTTGACTGCCCTTCTGACCTTGTAGTATCAAGGAAACATCCTCCTCTTTCTTTTTATGGAACTTCCGGGAGTTGTTTCCATAATTTCCGGACTGGATGTGCTCAGCAACAGCTTTAAGGGGAGCTAGGTCTTGAATCTTTCCTGACTTCAATCCCATCTCAACCATATCCCCATGTTTAATCATTTCTGAGAATGGTTTGCCAATACCAGCTAAGACTCTTTCATAGAAAGGAGCTTCTTGTATGTCTATGAAGGTCATCACATCTTCGACTCATTCATAGAGGGAACAACTTGAGCAGCAAGGCGCCTCCACCTTTGAGCATACTCTCTAAAAGATTCATTGGTTTGTTTCCTGACTTTAGTGATTTGGTACCGGTCAGGGGCCATCTGAGACTGGAAGCTGTACTAAGTGAAGAAGGCATGAGCTAGCTCCTCCCAGCTATGGATCTTGGAGTTGTTTAATCTGGTATACCACGACCAAGCTTCTCCAAATGACTTTTTGGAGCAATTTGCATCCCCGAGCTTCTCATCCTCAACATAAGATCCGAGTTCTCCAATGAATACATTCAAATATATGTAAGGGTCTCCTAACCCGTCTCACTTTTCAAAGTCAGGTGTCAAGAATAAGCATGTGAATGATATTCCTATTTACATATGATTTGATTATGATATATATATATATATATATATATATATATATGAATGAATAATATGTAAGTATTCTTGCATTAAGAAAAGCTGTAAAGTCCTTTGATAGATAATAGAAACATGTGTACAAGGACTTAGAATGAATTGATCAAGTATGTTAGGTTGATCCTACATAAGCAAAATAGCTTTGTAAAGTCCTTAAAAAGAAATGATGTACAAAGACTATAAATATAGAAAGATTAATTATGTTAGGTTGATCTTATGATGTAATAGATAGGCTTGTTTGATCGTCGAGTACTGCACCAGAGATCGTAGTCTGCCAGGAGAGTCAAGGATAACTCGAGAGCTATCGAGGCAGAATCATAGTCTGCAAGATAGTAGATCTCGAAGTTCGTAGACTGCCAGGAGAAATGATGAAGGATCGTGGTATATCGAGAAGAGCTTCCTCAGGATCGTAGTGTGCTGAGGAAGTCATGTTTAGAAATGTAGAGACATCCCGCCTACGAGCCGACCGAACATCTGCCGAAGCCAAGTCAGAAACATAGACTACACTCGGAGTCGTAGAGTCTACCGATGCCGAAGCCAAGTCAAGCATCGTAGACCACACTCGAGATCGTAGAGTGTACTGATACCGAAGCCATGCCAATCGTAGACTACACTCTAAGTTCGTAGAGTCTATTGATTACATGCAGAGATCGTAGTCGAGCAAGATCAGATGAATAAAACACGCACAAGGCAGAAACCGTAAAGTGTTAAGATCTGATCCCAGGATCATAGTGTCTGCACAGCCGAAGCTGAATCGTAGAGTGTAGAACTACGACCTCAACAGAAGTATTCACAATGCATAGGCAGAATCGTAGAGCAAGTACGATTCTCAACTAATGAGCACTCCCAAAATATCCAAAGGAACAAAGCCTCTAGTTGGCAATGCAAAGATACATCCTACCTGAAGGGAACCAGAGAGCACTCAACGAATGGCATGCAAGCTAACAGATGATCTAAGCACCAACCCAATCAGCATCAAGATTGAGTTGTAAAGCCATTCGAGATGAAGTCTTCCACAAGATTATCCTAAGAAGACTTGATGAATCGACTAAGGAAAAGTCGACAAGTCACGATGGCATGTCCAAGTGAATGGAAGACAACGATCTTGGAAGCAACCGGGATCGTAGTGTTTGCCAAACAAAGAAAGAACTGATGGAAAGTGAACTGAGATATTGGTTAGTCTCTGAAGAACAAGGCTAAAGTGATTAAGCATAGGGTCAGTCCATTGATGATAAGTGAACAGAAGATCACAAGGAGAAAGAGAGCTGGACGCGCCACAAATCTGAAGTGTCTTGCTATTCAGAGGGGACCAGAGCAAGGAGTTAGGCCATCAGTCTTTGAGAACAGTCGAAGCAAATAGAAGTGTTGAAGCACTGCACAATAAAAGGAAGAGGTGTTCTACATTGAAGATCCAATCAACACTCTTCAAGATCGTAGTGTTAACTCTACTAGTCAATGAACAACACTCAACATGACACTACGATCAGGTCCTCAAAGACATGCATCAGAATCGTAGAGTTCGAATAGCTGAAGACTGAAGCATTGACAATGGTTCAATTTGAAGGATGATGTTCGGACAAGTGCTTATTGAGAGCATCGATGCAAATGGACAACCTCTGATCGAGAAATCAGAAGGAGGAAATAAAGTCTTTGACCTGCCCAAGACATTAAAGTGACAACTCTGATGGGGTAGGTGAAACAGTAGACTGCACTGTCAGATAAAGTATGACATGTCACATCACCAGTCAACCTCAAGCAACTTGAGATCTGTGAAGATGTTTGAATAGCTTTCAACGGCTACTTTCCAACGGAATGATTGGGAAGGAGTATAAATCAGCTAGAGCTTTAAAGATCAAAGGAAGCTGGAGTTGTCTAGTTTGGAGTAACGGTGGACGGTTCTAAACCATGTGAAATAGTGAGTCCGAAGGCTCACTCTACGATCCACAAAGAACACTCAGATCATTGCAAAGGAAGAAGTAGAAGTGAGAGTTCTACTATGTAGAAGTGAGAGTTCTACTATAAGAAGAGTATTCTGAACTGCCGAGAGAAAGAAGAACATCATGTCATCTTGGTGTCCATCATGGGAAGACTCTAAGTACCATAGAGAAGAGCTAACAGTCATCTTAGCAAGTCCATCATGAGAAGACATCAAGTATCAAGAAAGGAGATCACAAACGTCATCATGGTGGCAAGCATGAGAAAGTTTCTAAGTACCTAGTAGAAGAGCTTACAGTCATCTTAGACACCCATCATGTTCAGTCATCGTGTATCAAGAGGAACGATCTTCAAGGTAGTCATAAAGGGGTTATTCGAAGTGGTTGAGTAACTGAAGAAGCTGAGCATCATCCAACACTCAACTACACTTCAAGGATGATCACGCCAAGCTGCTAAGTACAGAAGATGTTCAGAGCATGAAGACATCTTAGCAACTCAAAGACCAACTCCAACAAACAAACAACTCAATGTGAAGCGGGGACTGAGGGGTCCTTGTCCGAAGGGACTAAATGAAGCCAGGGCCTGAGGGGTCTTTGTCCGGAGGACTAAATGAAGTTCCAAGTCTGCTGGGCTTGAAGAGTTCCTATGGAACTAGAGGAGTTCCAAGGCTGCTGGCCTTGAAGAGTTCTTAGTGAGCCAAGTCCCAAGGTCACGGCCTTGAAGGAATCTTAGTGATTCAGGGTGCTGCCCTTCCTTAGTGGAAATCCTGCTAGTTAAAAGCAGAAGAGTGGATTAGGAGCTTGAGTCTCTGAATCACTTAAAACCCCTTTTGTCTATTACATTATGTACTATAACTGCTATAACTGCTATGTATGTTTTAACTGCTTATAACTAAACTTACTCTACGAACAATGTATGTATGATTATGAATATATCAATGAAGGGGATCTTTTACTTATTCCGCTGTGCTTGAAAAGATTCTTATGTTTGTCATATGCTAATTTAATAGCTATACAAAATAATAGAGAAATGTATTTAAAATAAAAGGATCTATTCAACCCCCTCCCCTTCTAGATCTATTATGCCTACTGGGAACTAACAATTGGTATCAAAGCAGGTTCTCCTGCTATATTCAAAAGCTAATCGCTTTGAGTCTGACCCCAGGCACAAACATTGTTCTAAACTTACTTTAGTAGTAAGTAACTTGTTATATGCAGATGAGATCACACGTTGGAAATATTGTGTATAGGTTAAATGTGTATATACACCTAAAGCTGTTCAGATTGGTCCATGTTCTCGATTATCACATCAACAAGACCAATCCCAGCCTGCAGTCAATCTTATAGTCTGAAGACCAGACGAGAGAGCTCAAGAGACATTCATGACAAAGAGTCGAGTATCCACCAGACTGAAAGATGAAGAGGCCATACATGCTAAGAAATTCTTATCAAGAGAAGAAAGAAGTTCTTCTCAAACTTATGTCTAGCCAACTAGTAGCTGGGTGTAAACTTTGTAAACTAAAGGATGTCAATGATCTTAATGTTGAGATTCTCTTGGCCTACATCTTCAAGACCATGAGTGATTGATTGAAGGACAACAAGAGCAACAAGCTGTCAGGAGCAAATGTAAAGCTATGCACATCAATTCCTAAACTCAGTATATCTAAGATAAATGACTGTTAAGAGACTAACAGTAAAAAGGTACGGTTCCTCACTATTACATGTGTTCATCATAAAAGCACCCTCTTATGAACCATAACAGTATTATGTCAAGAAGTCATAATCTACCCAAAAAGGTGAAGAGAGAAAGTACTTTGAGGATGGAAACTAAAATGATATAAGATTTCTCTCCATCCAAGTTTTAGGATGAAGATGACATCTTGAAGGAAATCTGAAATGGGTCATAAGAGCATCACAGGTCAAATCAATTCTATATGAAGTAATCCTTGTTGGTGGGTTAGTATGTATGTACAAATCCTTGTTCTAAGTGTTTGATAACACACAGAGTATGATCAGTTTACAGGAGTATCTTGATGATATGTAGAAACTGATCACCTCCATGAATCAACTAGATACTCTTAAATCGTAGAGTTGATTCTCACTCTGTGAACACTTAAACATGGTAAACATAACCCAGCAAATGATGAAACCATCAAAGATAAAGAGTGTGTTATTAAATGTCAAATCTTACACACACTCACCTTCATGCATATCAAAATGTATGATCTAAAACTAGTCCTATCCATGAATATGATGTTGGTGATAAATGTGATGATTATCTAAATAAGAGGAACAAAGGTTAGAAAACTAACCTAGCAGGACCCATTTAATTATGGGTACCAAAAATAGAAATATACTTAAACCTGCAAGTACTTGGCCAGTCTGACCACACTAAGGAATGCTGAAGCAGAAGACTTCAATCAAGAAGACTCAACCAGCAGAAGGCTAAGGACTGTTCAGAGATGATTCTGATAAAGTTCCTATATGTCTAAGACTATCCTTGAAGACCCTCTGAGCTAACCATAATGGAGCTCACATGGCTGCTAATCTGTGTATGGAAGCAGGCCAGTCAACTAAAGGATCCTATGTGCTCAAGAGCAAGCAAAGAATGCTATATGAGAAGAGTTCTCAAGGAAGCTCACAACAAAGGATCATCAAGCATCTGTCTAGAGGAACTCATCGTGGAAGCAGAACTTCACAAACATAACTGTCAAAGCAGACTACGATCGTAGTGCTGACAAAAGATCGTAGAGCGACCAGTCTTGCAAATATCCATGCCTACGATACAAGGAGATTTAAGTGATAATGATGATTCCATTCAAAAGGAGATATGCAAGGCTGCCTTCAAATGAGTCTAAAGCAAAGGGAATCACATCTATTCGGGAAGACAGTTTCAACCATGGGGAGCAGTGATCTATTGAGAAACAACAACACTAAGTTATACTATGAGGAAATATTCCAGCTACAAAGTCCCAAAACTTTGTGGCTGATGAACCAATCTTGGATCCATAGTCGTGAGAACGTCTCAAAACGCATCATCGATAACCCTTGACCACTGAACTCAAAATCGTGGAGTGCCTACGATCAAACATCGATTACCAGTATAGAAGTAGGAGGACACCACGATTCTGACAAATCTGATTGTCCAAAGTTGGTAGAGGACCTCCCCATCAGAAAAGGTCGAATGAGATGTCATTGCAAATTACTTCTATAGCATTTCATCTGGAAAGCATCTCAGGGACAAACTTGACCCTTAGCTCACTCTAAGAGGTTGGCCCTTCCTGAGCTACCTTGTCCCAGAAAAATTGCTTGATCAAATTCATCTCAAGGACCAAGTCAGTCAACAATCGTAGAGTCAAGGTTGAAGAGAACTCCACGATCAAAGTGCAACCTCAACGATCGTAGAAGACAACTTAACGATCGTAGTTTTACCAAAGGGTACTCCAGTTCACACAGAGATTGGAAAATGAGACAGTTGCTCAATCATTCAAAATGAGTAGATAAGTTCGAGTATATTAGTAATCAAGCTATGCTGCATCAAAATGAGGATAGAAGTCAAAGTCATCCACTGCAGCATCTCTCAAAAGTTGATCATTGAGTCAACAAAGGAAATCGTAGAGTCCATAGCTGCCTTACCATGCTACTCTACGAATCAAAAGGTCAACGGTCAAAGCCACGTTGTCTAAACGTCTACTCTTCTAAAATGAAATATCTAACTAAAAAGTTATGGGGAGTTACAGCTCATTAATGGGCATCGTGAAACCAATGGTCTGTTGACACATCACTGGTTATGTAGAGTTAGAAGGAACTGCCATAAAGACAATTTCAAATCTGCAGTCAGTTATCAAAAGCTATCGAACCAGAATCAAATACCCACATTCTTCGAACTGCTCAAATGGAAAACTAGAGAGTAATCACTGCCATTCAGCTCGGAACCAAGTCATTCGTGAAATTCGAAAAGAAGTTCAGAGATATTCTTGAACTTGTGAGGAAAGCTGGATTCTCAGAATGTCTTGAGGCTAGAACTCGAGTATACGTAGACCTGGTAATTTCTACTCAAACGCCTTCATAAACTCCAGAACCCTCTCTACCAAGGTCAAAGGTCAGTATCTAAAGTTGAAATCTTCTGACCTCAATCAATGCCTAGGTTTTCCTAACCAAGGGCTGAAGAACCTTGATGATGTCAACACTGAACAAGCAAAGGAGGTTATGGGGTACCAAAGAAACCCTAGTCTGTAAGATATGAAGAAGAAGGAGTTTCCTGAAGAGTACGAGTTCCTTGCTGAAATAGTTGGGAAATGCATACTGTGTAAGGACACTGCACATGACACAGTGCTTGACCAAGAACTGAAGATAATGTCAGCAATAGTTCTGAAGAAACAAATTAACTTTGGAGCTATCTTTTTCGATCAAATCTTCAAGTGGGTAGAAAAAGCTGAGATGAAGAAGTCCACTGAAAAACCCCTGACTAAGGTGTTTCATGGCAGACTGTTGGGTATTGTGATGAAGAAGAAGCTAGGTGGGAAGATCAAGGATAATGAAGGAGAGCCTTTGAATGTTCACAAAGTGATGTCTCCACAATTATTTGTGAACTGGAAGAAGAACCCCAAGGAGAACCGAAGGCTGACAACTGGGAGCAGTAGCAGAGCCTCTGTAAAGAAGAGGAAAGCAGAAGAGGCAGAAAACTCTGAGTCTGATGTCTTTGTGCCAACATCAACCACACCAGCCAGAAAGAAATCCAGAGGTGTGAAGAAAGCTGGTGTTGTGAAGAAAGCTCAGACCCCACCAAGGAGTCTCTCCTCCAAGGACAAGGATAAAGAAGAAAAAGTCCTAACTGCTGAAACAACTAAGAGGAGAAGCAACAGGCTGCTTCAAGGGGCATTCAGCAAGAAAGCTAAGGTGGAAAACAAACCAGCCTTAGCTTCCCAAAACAATACATCTGCTAAAGAAAAGGATGTAGAGTCAGCAGAAGAAAAGGAGATTGATGTCAAGGCTGAGTCCTCTCAAACCAAATCCAGCAGTGAAGGTGATGGTTCAGCATCTGTTGATAAAGAAGAAGAATGCTCAAGCCCCATGGCTAATTCTCAGAGTAGCCACTCTGCAAATGAAGAGATTCAAGATGACCAAACTCAATCCCCAAATGCAACTGCCCCAACAAGCCCAGATAATGGGTTAAATAATGATGTCTCAAAAGAAGAAGAACATGCCCCTGCCCTTGCTAAACCTAAAGGAAGTTCTTCTGATGAACTAGAGGCTTCCAAGTCTGAAGAAAAAGAGGAGTCTGATTCTCCCATAGCTGAACCTCCAAGAAGAAGGAAGAGCTACAGACTGCAAGCCAAATTTTCCTCCAAAAGGAGAAGTGATCAATCAAATGCCCCAATTGAATTAAGTGATGATGAGTCTGTATCACAGAAAGAAAGTGCTGAGGATAGGACCAGCAATGAAGAAAATGAATCAGAAGAAGATCTTGCTAAAGAAAGTTCTGAGAATGAAATATAGTAAGAAGGATTCTCTGCTTGAAATGATCAAGATGGTTCAGGCTCTGAGAGAGAAGAGATTGAAAGAGATTCTGATTCTGCAACACAGGAAGCAGAAGAATAAGAAGATTATCCAGTTCTCTCACCAGCAAGATTTAACAAAAGAATAGTGGTGGAAGTCTCAAATGAACTACCAGATGCTCCACCAGAGAGATGGGTTAACTATGGAATGAACAACTCAAGGTAGTAAGAATGACTACCTTTGACATAGCTAAAAACTGGAACAACATGGAGCTAGACTGCTCAACCATTCTCTATAATCCTGACGACTTGCTGATGAGATGGTTCTTCCAGTGGATGCCATGGCTAAAGGCCCATACTGAAGGAGATGAAAGCTATCTCAGCTGGTGCTTCTCTCACTTCCCAAGCATGGAACTGGTGGCTCAGAACTTCCCAAGGGTGAAGAAGTTTGCAACCAAAACGATCAAAGACCAGCCACACTTCAAATTCTATCGACAATCTGGCAATCACTATATCCCCTACGATCATAGAGTGGACTCTGAAGGAAGAAGGAACATGATCAAGGAGATGATAGTAGAGTCTGGCCACTCCATTGTTGAGACTGATCAAATTCAAAGTCAGAAGCTTCCAATGACCCGATCCACCAACGCTCTCGACATTCCTCATCCTCAACCAGCAATTGGTACTCAACGATTGTTCAGATTCTTCAAGCTTTCGAAAATCTATCCAAGAATGAAAATCGTAGAGTCCAATCCAATACTCAACCCGAACCTGCCCATCAAGAGGATCAAACTATTTTGGAGCAGGAACTACTGAAGAGTTCTGATGAACTAAGTGAGAAAATATCTCTACTCCCTGAAGAGTCACAGAAGCTGACAACAAAAGGAGATAATTCACTTCAGAATAAACTTCAAGCTACTATGGTTGATGTATCTCTCAAACTCCAAGAGAGAGATAACATGTATCAGAAGGCCATACAAGATCAAAAGGCAGAAACTCTCCGAGTTCAGATGGCCAATGAAGAGTAGATCCAAGCCCTCTCTGACAAGATTGACGACCTGAAGCAATCTTTCTCAGTGCAACTTGAGCTAAGCCAACATGAACTCAAGTTTGAAGTTGCCAACTCCACCTACCTAATGGAGCAGCTTATGTCCAACATGGAGCAGCTCTCTCAAATTATTAATGACAAAAAGGGAAAGAAAAAAGAGGCATAGAAAGAAGAGGATCAAACTATTTTGGAGCAGGAACTACTGAAGAGTTCTGATGAACTAAGTGAGAAAATATCTCTACTCACTGAAGAGTCACAGAAGCTGATAGCTAAAGGAGATAATTCACTTCAGAACAAACTTCAAGCTACTATGGCTGATGTATCTCTCAAACTCCAAGAGAGAGATAATATGTATCAGAAGGCCATACAAGATCAAAAGGCAGAAGCTCTCCGAGTTTAGAAGGCTAATGAAGAGTAGATCCAAACCCTCTCTGACAAGATTGACGACCTGAAGCAGTCTTTCTCAGTGCAACTTGAGCTAGGCCAACAGGAACTCAAGTTTGAAGTTGCCAACTCCTCCTACCTAATGGAGTAGCTTATGTCCAACATGGAGCAGCTCTCTCAAATGATTAATGATAAAAAGGGGGAGAAAAAGAGGCATAGAAAGAAGAGGAGCAAGAGGCACTCAAAGAAGAGCAGAGGGATAAGAGAGAAGGAGTCAAAGAAAAAGTCAGCAGCTGTAGAAAAAGAATCAACATCTGGGGGGGAACATGTTCAGAAAGATACTAAAGGGGAGCAAAGCAAAGACAGAAGGTCATCATCCTAGGGGGAACAAGAGCAATAAGAAGAAACAGATGAGTAGCTGATCATCAGACATCCTAGAAACACACATGGAGCCAAAGAGGTACATCTCTAACTAGTTAGGTGTGTTCTGGATCCAGGATGTAAAGTGACTCTATGTATAATTTTCCACATCTTTATAAATGACATTCATGATTATCTGTTTTAGAAATACAACTGCTCACTATATATAAGATTCATTCATAACATGCATATGCACTTATTGTTTTTGTCATAATCAAATAGGGGGAGATTGTCAAGAATAAGCATGTGAATGATATTCCTATTTACATATGATTTGATTATGATATATATATATATATATATATATATATATATATATATATAATGAATAATAATATGCAAGTATGCTTGCATTAAGAAAAACTCAGAAATCCTTTGATAGATAATAGAAACATATGTACAAGGACTTAGAATGAATTGATCAAGTATATTAGGTTGATCCTACATAAGCAAAACAGCTTTGTAAAGTCCTTAAAAAGAAATGATGTACAAGGACTATAAATATAGAAAGATCAAGCATGTTAGGTTGATCTTATGATGTAATAGATAGGCTTGTCATGCGATCGTCGAAATCTTGCACGCAGATGGTAGTCTGCCAGGAGAGTCAAGGATAACTCGAGAGCTATCGAGGCGAATCGTAGTCTACAAGATAGTAGATCTCGGAGTTCGTAGATTGCCAGGAAAAATGATGAAGGATCGTGGTATATCGAGAAGAGCTTCCTTGGGATCGTAGTGTGCTGAGGAAGTCATGTTCAGAATCATAGAGACAGCCTGCCTATGAGCCGACCGAACATCTGTTGAAGCCAAGTCAGAATCATAGACTACACTCGGAGTCGTAGAGTCTACCGATGTCGAAGCCAAGTCAAGGATCGTAGACCACACTCGAGATCGTAGAGTCTACTGATGCCGAAGCCATGCCAAGGATCATTGACTACACTCTAAGTTCGTAGTGTCTATTGATTACATGCAGAGATCGTAGTCGAACAACATCAGATGAAGACAACAAGCATAAGGCAGAAATTGTAAAGTGTCAAGATCTGATCCCAAGATCGTAGTGTGTGCTTGCGGTAGAAATTTGAATAGTAGAGTGCGAATCTCGACCTTAATGAAGTGTTCACAATGCATAGGCAGAATCGTAGAGCAAGTATGATTCTCAACTAATGAGCACTCCCAGAATATCCAAAGGAACAAAGCCTCTGGTTGGCAATGCAAAGATACATCCTACCTGAAGGGAACCAGAGAGCACTCAATGAATTGCATGCAAGCTAACAGAAGATCTAAGCTCCAACCCAATCAGTATCAAGATTGAGTTGTAAAGCCATTCAAGATGAAGTCTTCCACAAGATTATCCTAAGAAGACTTCAGTAGCTGACTAAGGAAAGTCTGCAAGTGCAGTAGCTGTCATGTGAATAGAAGACAACGATCTTGGAAGCAACCGTGATCGTAGTGTTTGCCAAATAAAGAAAGAACTGATGGAAAGTGAACTGAGATACTGGTTAGTCTCTGAAGAACAAGGCTAAAGTGATTAAGCGTAGGGTCAGTCCATTGATGATAAGTGAACAGGAGATCACAAGGAGAAAGCGAGCTGGACGCTCCATAAATCTGAAGTGTCTTGCTATTCAGAGGGGACCAGAGCAAGGAGTTAGGCCATCAGTCTCAGAGAACAGTCGAAGAAAATAGAAGTGTTGAAGCACTGCATAATAAAAGGAAGAGGTGTTCTACATTGAAGATCCAATCAAAATTCTTCAAGATCATAGTGTTAACTCTACTAGTCAATGAACAACACTCAACATGACACTACGATCAGGTCCTCAAAGACATGCATCAGAATCGTAGAGTTCAAATAGCTGAAGACTGAAGCATTGGCAATGGTTCAATATGAAGGGTGATGTTTGGACAAGTGCTTATTGAGAGCATCAATGCAAAAGGACAACCTCTGATCGAGAAATCAGAAGGTGGAAATAAAGTCTTCGACCTGCCCGAGACATTAAAGTGATAACTCAGATGGGGTAGATGAAACAGTAGACTGCAATGTCAGATAAAGTATGACATGTCACATCAGCAGTCTACCTCAAGCAACTCGAGATCTGTGAAGATGTTTGAATAGCTTTCAACGGCTACTTTCAAATAGAAGGATTGGGAAGGAGTATAAATCAGCTAGAGCTTCACAGATCAAAGGAAGATGAAGTTGTCGAGTTTGGAGTAACGGTGGAAGGTTCTAAACCATGTGAAATAGTGAGTCCAAAGGCTCACTCTACGATCCACAAAGAACACTTAGATACATGCAAAGGAAGAAGTAGAAGTGAGAGTTCTAATATGTAGAAGTGAGAGTTCTACTACAAGAAGAGTGTTCTGAACTGCCAAGAGAAAGAAGAACATCATGTCATCTTGGTGTCCATCATGGGAAGACTCTAAGTACCATAGAGAAGAGCTAACAATCATCTTAGCAAGTCCATCATGAGAAGACATAAAGTATCAAAAAGGGAGATCACAAACGTCATCATGGTGGCAAGCATGAGAAAGTTTTTAAGTACCTAGCAGAAGAGCTTATAGTCATCTTAGAAACCCATCATGTGCAGTCATCGTGTATCAAGAGGAACGATCTTCAAGGCAGTCATCAAGGGGTCATCCGAAGTGGTTGAGTTACTGAAGAAGCTGAGCATCATGCAACACTCAACTGCACTTCAAGGATGATCAAGCCAAGCTGCTAAGTATAGAAGATGTTCAGAGCATGAAGACATCTTAGCAGCTCAGCACCAACTCCAATAAACTAACAACTCAATAGAAGCCAGGGCCTGAGGGGTCCTTGTCCGAAGGGACCAAATGAAGCCAGGGTCTGAGGGGTCCTTGCCCGGAGGGACTAAACGAAGTTCCAAGCCTGCTGGGCTTGAAGAGTTCCTAGGGAACTAAAGGGAGTTCAAAGTGGCTTTGGCCTTGAAGAGTTCTTAGTGAATCCGAAGTCCCAAGGTCGCTAGCCTTGAAGGAATCTTAGTGATTCAGGGTGCTGCCCTTCCTTAGTGGAAATCCTACTAGTTAAAAGCAGAAGAGTGGATTAGGAGCTTGAGTATCTGAACCACTTAAAACCCCTTGTGTCTTTTACATTATGTCATTTACATTATGTACTATAACTGCTATAACTGCTATGTATGTTTTAACTGCTTACAACTAAACTTACTCTACGAACAATGTACGTATGATTATGAATATATCAATGAAAGGGATCTTTTACTTATTCCGCTGGGCTTGAAAAGATTCTTATGTTTGTCATATGCTAATTTAATAGCTATACAAAATAATAGAGAAAAGTATTTGAAATAAAAGGATCTATTCAACCCCCCCTTTCTAGATCTATTATGCCTACTGGGAACTAACATCAGGAGTCTTGATCTTTTCTGGATAATGCACGCTAGGGAATATACAAAGGTCAACATATGAAACACTCCCATGTGCTACAATCCATTTGATAGAATGGATCGTCTCTTCTATTTGAAGGACTTTCTTTCTGATATCACCGATGTCTAGATCTTCCTTGAGATGGGTGGTATCATGAATTTTATTAGTTTTATCTAATTGAGAATCAGCTATATGAGCTTCTTTGTCTGTACCTTGGGTTCCTCCATGTGCATAGGATTCAGTATGTATGGATATCCTTGTACCCTGAGTAGACTGGTGTAGTTCTTTAAGCAGAACAACTAAATCTGTAATTTGTTTACTTAATCCGTCAAATTCTTCACGGGAGACAAAATTAGGATTAGTCTGGTCAGATAAAGACATAATTGACTGTAGGTTCATGGCCTTTTTGGACTTTGAACGGGTAATAGGTCAAATTATTTCCCTGCGAAAAACTGATGTAGTTTAGTTTTTAGGGAGTGTATAAATGTTTACATGCTATATAATGTATCCATTTTAGGAGTATTATCCTGCAAAACGGATGTTAACTGTTTGTAATATAGTATAGCATGTTAATATTTGAAAATATGCGTGTACACATATTTCTTCATAATTCTCATTACATGGAGATTAATATGGAATGAAATTACAAGTAATTGACTTTACGAGTAATTTGAAATGAGAAAGCATGAAGAGACTTTCCTTTGCGTTTGGTTTATCAGAGGCTGACCTATCTTAGGCTACTCTCGCGACTTTTTGGCATGAAGGTTCCCAAATCATCGCAATTTACTTGACGGGAAGTTAATTCGGTCTTTCAACTGGAGAGAATTTGGGTGGTGCCTTTCCTGAGCCTCGTTGGAATTAGTCTCCCTACGAGTCCAGTAAAAAAACACTTACAGGATAGCCTCCTGATGGAGGAACCACACAATATACATTCCCATACAACGTGTCTTACCGTTTATGAAAATGATGACATGTACGAAGCACTAATATCACAAGCAGATATAGTGTAAACCATTAAGTACAGTAAGTAAATGCATTCATACACATCCATCAAATATAAGTGCACCATCTACACACAAGCATATAATAGTTTTGAAAAGCTTGTAATAGCGGCTTAAGTCCTCTTACTGGATGTCCCCAGTAGAGTCGCCACCTGTCGACGTCGGGATTTGTATTTGTCCCTTTTCTGTTCTAGTCTTTTGGTGTTTTCATGTTAGGTGAGATTTGTTTGAAAAAACAAGTTATGAAAAAGGTCTGATATGTATATGTCAATGAGCGGACTGTAAGAGTCGCCAGTTGGTTTTTTAAATGGTTGTACCAACACAACCGAGAAAAGATTTGCACATTGACCCAGTGATGTGACACTGCTTAATGGGTCTGTGAGACCGAGATTCGTTAGGGTCCGGGGACTTGGTTATGCGGAGGGAAGGTGTTAGGCACCCCCGACATCCGTGTTGTCACGGTGACCGCCACTTTCAATTTAACTGTTATATGAATGTGTGTGTGTGTGTGGATCAATGTGTAATTATTTAGAATTAGTGATATGCCTTGTTGCATCTTTATACAAAGGGGTTGAATTTCTGTATAAAATTCAGTTTTAACAAGATATAACAGTGATGTTTAGTAAAAAGAGGTTTTTCAAACCCTTGTGCTCAATAGTAATTGAGGCCTTTGATACTTCCATTTTATTATGTGTTCGACTTGATTGCTTTTATTTTCGAGATGCAAAGCATCTTCGAGAAAATAATATACATATCAGTCCCAAACTCCTTGTGGGCATGAGAGCCGTCTAAGGAAATTCAAACACCGTGAATAATTTACAAGCCAGTATGCAATTTGAAAATGTCCATCACGGAACCAAATCTAGATTCATGATGATGAATCATGATCACATGATTCCTAGGCTCACATGATGTAGAAATTTATATAAAAGCTGTAAACAGTTATATGTATATATATATATATAAGCTGTAAATATATATATATATATATATGTGTGTGCAGATAATCAACCACCACGAAGCACCTCCATGGGGGATTAAAAAATGTAAATAAAGCTGTAAAAAACCCAATCAACCACCACGAAGCACCTCCATGGGGGATTGAAAAAATATAAATAAAGCAATAAAACGATCAACCGCATCGAAGTAAACTCCAGGCGGGACAAAATGTAAATAAAACTGTAAAAGGTCACAAAGTAAACTCCAGGCCTCACAGAAATATAAATAAAAGCGGTAAAAAGGCCACGAAGTAAACTCAGGCAGAATGAATATATATATATATATATATATATATATATATATATATATATATATATATAAAAGCGATAAACACCTTTGGACATATATCGATCCGAAGCTCGTTTCATTAATTAGCGGTTGAGGATATATATATATATATATATATATATATATATATATATATATATATATATATATATATATATACACAAAAATAAATAAAAGCCACGTAGTAGAAGTTTGGGCATACACACGCAACACGACTCTCAATGTGAAGAACTATGTGTGCACAGTAGTGGAGAAAGGCTTTAGAAAGTGTAAGAAGGCTTATAGTGGACTATCAAAGAATACTTCAATAGCTTTAAATGGATGAACACTTGGCTCCCGCCGGTAAAAATAAATCAATATAGAATCTCACAAGTGTTTAAAATGAGAAATCACTCAGTTTATAGTGTATACAGAGCAAATTGGACAAGGCTTCCTCGCCTTTTTTCTATGCAAAATGGCTGCCCCAAGCCTTCTATTTATAGAGGGGGGAGTCACAGGTGTAAGACCCCAAATTTTATGAAATAAAAGTATTCAATTTTTCTATTTAGTAAATAGTTAAATTGATAAAAGTTTATAGTTATGGGTGAAATGTGCAAATTTTGCAAAATAAGCAAGTGGTTATAAAATATTCATTGTTATCGGGAATATTACGTTTGGTGCGTGGAATATTCTTGTTGTTTGGGGGAATATTTGTGCGGCCGGCACAACCATTTGTGGGCCCCATAATGAGAATAAGCTGTCGGATGAAAAAAAACGACAAGTATGAGTTGTTATAAATAATGGCGTAGATATTCTGAATTAACACTATTGGAATGCGGTGGTTAAAATCTGATGTCTGGCGTGGTTGCACAAAAGATAGCACCAGGGTATTGCATAGTATTTTTGAATTATTGATTCTTACGTTAGAAGGCACTACTCAATAATTATTACAGTGATTACTGTTTAATATTTTATTTTGTTTATTCAATAATTATTGCGTTGATATTTTATATTATTGTTGTTTTAATAATTGTCAATACATAGTATCTCCATTATCATATCAATAATTCATATTATTTGAATAATATTGTTAAATAACATTATTGGCAATGTCTAAGGAAGTTCTATCTAGGAAAGGGGTTTGGTCACCTAATTGCACGCCAATAAGGAGAAATCCTTATCGGAAAGCCCCCTCTTTCCTGGGAACGACCTGGTTGTCATAATTGTGATTCTATAATATTATTTGTGAATAATTAATTATTGATTTATATGATAAGGAAATATTTATTTTATGTGGATATAAATGATGGATAGGGAAATATTTATTTTGTGTGGATATAAATGATGGAATTAATGTTGAGGTGTTTTATCAGTATTTTGTCGGAATGGAGGAATTCTTAGAAAAGTGTCAATTGTTGAAAATTGATATTTTATCTTACATTATAAATGTATAATGTGATAATATAATAATAATAGTGATATTTTTACACTAAATTCACGGTGCATGAATCAAATGAGAGAAATCTAGAAATCAAAAGAAGAACAAAATTTGGAAATTTTCAGAAAATTATTTTATTACTTGATTTTATAAAATCCATAGCTCTTTGTGTATAATGATTTAGGAGATGAGCCATATATCAAAAGAAAGCCCTGGAAGTAAACTAAGTGCTGAAATTTGAATCACCCAAATATTCTTTGTGGATTTTTTGTGGTGACTGTTTGAGTGAAACTGGTACGAGAGACTTATAGTCCGAAAATCAAATCATTATTCTTATGCTCTATTGCGTGAGTTATAAATTTTAATCTGACCGTTGGATCGTTGTGATTTTTGGATATATTATGCATATATAAGTTGAGTATATGTCCACAAATTTTGAACCGTTAAAAATTAACGTATGATTTGTTATAAATTTTAAGAGGTGTTGAAAATCGTCCGTATGTGGATTTCGGTCATTTATAGGTTGGAATTTGGAAAAAACTTTCTTCTACAAAGTTGTAGAGAATTTGATTTCCTATGGAATGGACATAAAATTCGTATTTTTCAGATAAAAGGGCTATTTATTATGAATTATTGATGTTTCAGAAAATAAAATATTTTTATTAAAAATATGTGTGGGCCCCACTTTTGGTTGGTGTGGAAAATTACTGAATTAGTGGGTCCCACTTGTGGTGGCTGAAGTTTGAGCAAAGATGGTGGGCGTGGAATTTTTTAATAAAATTTTAATTTTTAAATTTTAGTCTACAATGGCATTCTAATATTTTCCTATAAATAGGGTGCTTAGTTAGAATTAAAAATCACACCAGAAACAAGTTTTTTTTTTCTCTCTCTCTCTATTATCGAGCGTATTTTGTGAGTATTTAGATACTTTGAGAGTTGTTATTCAGTGCAAGTTTCCTTCGGCATTACATCCAAAATTCCAGCCAGAAGTACTATTCTTTTGAGGTTAGGGATAGTAAGGGATGTTATTTTCTTCGTAAATGATTATGAGTTATTCATATGATTGTGGACCAGAACTGTTGATTGATGTTACAGGGATAAAACATTGTTAGTGGATTTTTAACATGGAGAAGATAATAGACTTTATGGTCTATTTGACTCTTCTAATGGATTGTTCGTTCCGCTGTAACTATGGTTGAAAAGTTTTATCATCTACTATATGTTCTAAATCTCCGATTTATTACTGACGAAGGCTATTGATAATTTAATTATCTTTAGTCGTGATATTCTTTATTGGGCTATTTGTGCTCACCCTTTTTGCTTCACAATTCCTTTCAGGTAATAAGAGTGTAGCTGGGTCGAGCGGGGGTAATAGGGGAATAGAAAGGTGGTCTCTAGCTATGGAGGTTGTCCCTAAACAATATGGAAATAATTTTATTGAGAACTTTATAATAGTGTGTTATATTTTATACATAATTTAGTAGTTATATTTGGTGAATCAAATAGGGTGAGGCGAACCCAACGTTGAAAGGGTGTTTTGCCACTATCATACAAGATGTCTAATGACATGCAACTTCGTGTTATCATAAGATAGGGTTGTGCACATCCACTTGCTGAGTATATGTGACGAACGAGATTTTTGTAATTTAATTCTTAATATTTATTGAATTAAATAAATAATTTCGATGATTTAATTATTAGATTAAATAATTAATTGATGAAATTATGGTAGATTAATTTAATTATATGTGTTATATTTATTAAATTAATGAGGATAATTTTTATTATTGAAGTATGTGATTATGTGAGCTTATTGTATTAAAAGAAATATTTAATAAGCCTATTGGTATTTTAATTAATTTAATTATTAATTAGAGAGCTAATAATTTGACATTATTTATTAATGAGAAATTTAATTATGTGACTATGTGAATTTATGAGAAATTATTACACTTTATTTAAAATAAATTAAATAAAATATTGGATTTATTTTATAAGGAGTGTGACATTTTCAAACTATATGATAAGTTTTATTAAATTAAAGGAGTTTTGAAATCTATTAGGCTAGCCAAACAAGGCCCTAGGAGAAGTTAGTAACAGTTACCCAAGACTAGGTAACTGACCATCATCACGTCAGTTTTTATACGCCTCTAGCGTATTATGTTGTTTCATGTATGCTAAGTTGAGAGCTCAAAGAGAATTCAGAGAGAAAGGTTAAGAATTTTGAGTGTGTGATTGAAAAAGAGTTTGAGAAGGGTTTCAATTCATCTCCTACATTACACTCTACGCTCTGGGTAATTCTCTTCAACCTATTTTTATTTACGTCATTTAGTTTTTTTTATAAATAATGGCTTTCAAACCTTTGTTAAGCCTCTGTAATTGAAAAAGAGTAGCGATTATGTGTATATATTTGATACTATGTCATCATAACATGTTTTACTATCTATTGTATGTTTTCATAATAGCAAATTCATGAAAATAGGTCGTATATAATTGCTTCAAAATTACAGAGTGTTGAATTATGGCCATATGGCCCTTACGCACAAATTTAATGCGTTGATCATATATTATCCTTAAATTTTATACTTGTATATGATTATGCATGCTAAAACGAACAAAACGAAACTTGAATGCTTGGATTTGGCCTTATAACGAATCCGTGGCGTTGAATTTTAGGAATTTATGTTCAACACTTCAAGAACATCAAGAACAGTGAAATTTACATATTTTAATTATGTAATTATGTGTTTTAATGGGTTAAAATCACTCTATAAATGTTGGGTATTGATTATATATGAATTCTAACATGTGCGTATGTTTAATCTGGAGAATTAATGATTATATAGTGTTTATTTATTTGAATTACGTGTTAAATCAGCGTCTTTGAGAATTCAAAGTGCGGAGTGTCATGTAAGCGGCTACCAACTCCTAGTTTATTTTTCGTCTACTGTACCAAGTACCGGTATGACGCCACGCAACACTATGACCTTGAGACCAGTACAAAAGTGGCCATGGCGCCTTAGCGAGAATGTCCAGAAAATGCATTTTTTTAATGTTCAAGTATAGAAATGTGTTAGTAACCTAGTCTAATGAATATAAAAACTTGTTAGACATATAATGAGATATTAAAATGAGTTTTTACCAAGTCAAGAAGACAATTACATGTTGATTGAATTGTTGATTATATACTTAGCTTGTTGCTCGTATAGTGTAATATTATGTGGAAACAAGTATGATGATATGACTAAGTATAGTCCTGAATTCGAGTTAGACAAAGAATAAACGTGTGTTGTTTAGTAAGTTATAATTGACTGGTATTGTGAACGTAATTGATATGTAGGAGTTAAATCAAAGAACGAGTTTAGTTAAAGTGTAATCTACGCACGAGGCAAATTTCCTAACCCTACTTGTTATCGTTATATAAGTTGATTAATTCACCTTTCTACATTGAGCAAGTTCTCATTATTATTGATCAAGTCTGTCTTGTATATTAAAGTTATTAATTTTTCAAGCATGATGCTGTTATACAATACTTATTCTATTGTATACCTTTTGAGATTCTATTCAAGTTAAGTTATCAATTATTGTTAAACCTTGTTATACTAGCGAACCCTTTATGATTCGACTAGTCCATGGTTGATGAGCGTTCTAAACTTCAGAACCCTTGATGAATTATCCAAACCAAACTTCCTTTGGTGCAGACTCAAATGTCAAACTGAGATGAAAAACCCAGATAGGGGATTACTTATCGTTAAGCGTTAAGATATTATACTGCGATGATGGTACTAAGGGCTGATCCCCCTAAGTACGAGAAGAAGAGTCCATAGTTTTATGACTGTTAAAGGTTTCAAGTATAACCCTTGATAACCTAGGACATAGTTCAAGGTCTTATGACATTCAGAAATCTTTTGATTCTTGTTATTCATTCTTGATTCAAAAGTTGAGCTTTTATTTCAGAAGTCTTTGATTTATTCGCATATTATTATTTCATTATTATATTGTTATACTTATGGGCAATCGTGCTCACTCTTGCATTATAATAACATTGCAGTTAAGAACGAAAGAGCAGACGAACCTTCCACTAGTAAAGGTAAGGGCAAGCTTAACAAGTAATGAAGATTGATTATTTATGTGGTTATATAATGATAATTAGAGTTGATGTTACTTAAGACTTATTTGTTTATGTTTCCGCACAGATGATTTAAGGTTAGAGTAACCTGGGATTTATTTATTATGTAGTTGATGTAACCCCATAAGGGGAGATTTATTATTATTTCTATCTATTGCATGGTTTGCATTTATTTATGGGTAGATAGATGGATGATGTTTGTATAGTGAACACCAAATCCTGTGGAAATGGAAGTCTTAGGGTTTGGGGTGTCACGGAGTTAGTATAGCAAAGCCAGTGAGGTTATGAACCTTAGGTGGGGAAACAACCTTAGGTAGTAGCCTTATAGGAAGAACATAGAGATGGAAAACTCTTATCGAGTTCTAGGAAATGAATTTTGTAATTCATTGAAGATAATAAAAGACTTTATGTGCTTATGTGTTAAATTATGTGCTCATGAAATACGACTTAGTAACTAAAACTTGAAATTTTATTGTCGGGGATGTCGGATGTTGGAGGAACTAGTCGAATAGGGAGGAGGAACCCCGTACCTCACATTACCTCTGAGGAGGAGGAGCCCGAGACATTCATGTCGTTAGGGAACAGTTGGTACATAGGGAGTCATCTCCATTGATCACCGTTGTTGGTCAGGAGCATGAACCTGAGACAGATCCTGAGGAGGAATTTGAAGAGGAATAGGAAGAAGAGGAGTTTCCACAACACTCCATTGATCTTTGAGATGTCGACACATTATCTGGCCAAATAACGTGGAGTTACGAGATGAGTCTGAGATCCCTGGTAGCGAGCGATTATTCAGATGATTACTCTTGGCGAAGGAGAGAGAGAGATTTCGACTCTTCACTCACGACTGGGAAATGTAGAATGAGATTTGGTCCACGAGAAGGGTCAAACCGAAGATAAGACCGCAGAGATAGAAAAGTTGAAGAAGGAATTGAAGGAAAGCTCTAAAAGGCTGATCATAGCAGAGGAAGGCTGGGTGAGAGAGTCACGTCGTGCTGATCTTGCGAAAGAGGATGGTCGTGCAAAGAAGGCAAAGCTTGGAGAGACATACTCTACACTTAATCATGCAATGGATGAGGCCCAGGATCGAGTTTTGAGGTACCCCATCCAGTTCGAAGGACTTCCATCATACATGCTGGATCGCAGGACGATGGCTCGCATCATAGAAGAGGAGCGTAGCAAGGCTATTCAGCGCCTTGACAGACAGTGATAGAATTTGTTTAATTATGTGATAAACTTATTTGGTATCTAGATGTAAATTCCAATGTTGTTATGAACAAAGGAATATTTTGATGTTTTAAATCCAGTATGTTCTTTTCTCGGGATAGTTGATGTAAATAGCAGTGATACTATCTTATGACGTTAAAACTTTTGAATTGAATGAAATGTCAAAGTTTATTTAAATTGATGTGTTAAGTGAATTATGATTAAATGTTCTAGCTAAGCCTTAAATGTTTGAGGAATTGAATAAAGACCTAATAAGCAAATATTCTCAACAGAATTATGCCGCCAAGAAGAAGACAACAACGTCAACCAGCTCAAGAAGAGTCTACGAATAACAACAATAACGACAATGCTAATCCTGTTCAGCAATTGGTTAACTTGCTAGCTGGAGCAATGAATAATCAACCTCAAGCTCCACCAAATACTATATTTAAAGATTTCAAGGTGGTGGGACCGCTAGAGTTTAAAGGTTCCATGAACCCGATCGAGGCTCAAACGTGGGTTATGAAAATGGAGAAGGTTTTTGACGTCGCTAGGGTTAGAGAAGACCAGAAGACTGCTTTTGTAACGTTTATCCTGAAGTCTGAAGCTATCTATTGGTGGCAAGCAAACAAAGTTCGAGGAGGTGAAGGTGTAATTACTTGGGAGAGATTCAGAGAGATATTTTTCGAAATATATTTCTCGACCAACTCATAGAACCAGATGGAGGTTCAATTTTTGGAATTGAAGCAGGGAAATATGAGCGTACCTGATTATGAGGCTAGATTCAACGAGTTGGCGAGGTTCGCCCCGTATCAAGTACACACGGACGAGAGAAAAGCCAGAAGATTCAAACAAGGACTTATACCCTGGGTATACAGTAAAGTATCAATGTTTCAGATAAACACTTTTGCAGGAGTACTGGAAAAGGCCATCCTCGCTGAAGGTGTAAGCGATGCGGTGACCAAGTATAATCAAGATCAGAAGAAGAAGAAGACTGAAAGTGAAGGAAATAACAAGACTAGTGGAAGTGGCACAGGAGGTGGTAATTTTAATCAAAAGAAAAGGTGGAATGATAACTCATCATTGGGGAATCAGCAAGGAGGTTAGAAGAATAGAATAGAAGCATGCCCGACCTGCGGAAAAGCTCATCTGGGAGTTTGTATGAAGGGAAAAAGAGTGTGCTACAATTGTGGTCAGGAAGGCCATATAGCACCTAACTGTCCTAACCCAAAGAAGGGTGCCTGCTTCACCTATGGTTCAAAGGATCATTTGGCAAGAGACTGTCCTAAGAAGGGATTGGGAGGGTCAGGATCAGGAGGAAACCGAGGAAACAATAGTGGAAATGCCTTAACTATCACCGGACCAACCGCAACAAACCGACCGACCACCAGGACTTTCAACATTACGGTGCAGGATGCAGTTCAGTCTCGTGATGTGGTGTCAGGTATCATTTCGATCAATAAAATTAATGCTTATGTTTTATTTGATTCGGGTGCTACTTGTTCCTTTATATATAATGACTTTGCTAAGAATTTAGATTTGCCTAAGGATGAATTGGATTACCCCATGAACATAAAAATTGCGAATAGAGAAATAATCCTCATTAAAATGCGTATATATGAACTGTAGAGTGGATATTAAGGGTAATATCATGAGCGTAGATCTTATCCTATTCGACTTGAGGAATTTGGCGTCATATTTGGAATTGATTGGGTTATTCAATTACTGTAGTGTAATTGATTGCCAAAAGAAGCGTATTAACCTTATGACTCAAATCGAAAGGTTGTGTTTTATGGTAGTAAGTTTCCTGAGATGCGAGTTGTCGGCGATGATGCGAGCCGAGGAAGTTATTAAGACAAGGCTGTGTAGGATACTTAGCTTATATAGTCGACATTCAAAAAGAGAATCAGAAGGTAGAAGAAATACCGATTGTGAGTGACTTCGTTGATGTATTTCCAGATGATTTGCCGGACTTCCACCGGATAGAGGGTAGATTTATTGATCGATTTGGCGCCCGAACCCTCGATATCGAAGGCACCATATCGAATGGCACCAGATGAGATGAAAGAACTAATGGTACAACTACAAGAATTGTTGGACAAGAAGTACATTCAACCGAGCGTGACGCCGTGGGGAGCGCCGGTGTTGTTTAATGAAAAGAAGGATGGATCGATGCGGCTCTGCATTAACTACTGAGGCCCAATAAGGTCACGATTACGAATATATATCCATTTCCGAGGATCGACGACCTGTTTGATCAATTGAAGGGAGCGAGATACTTTTCCAAGATAGACTTGAGAAGTGGTTATCATCAACTGAAGGTGAGACCAGAGGATGTACCGAAATCAGCGTTCAGAACGCGATATGGTCACTACGAATTTTTAGTAATGTCGTTTGGTCTTACGAATGCTCCTGTAGCAATTATGGGACTAATGAATGGTGTGTTCAAGCCATTTTGGACAAGTTCGTGGTGGTATTTATAGATGACATTTTGGTTTATTCAAAAACCAAGGAAGAACACGAAGAGCATTTGAGATTAACGTTGGAGGTATTGAGAAGGGAGAAGTTGTATGCTAAGTTTTTGAAATGTGAATTTTGGATCGAGCGAGTATAATTTCTTGGTCACGTGATCAATAAAAATAGAATTTCGGTAGATCCATCAAAAGTCAAAGCATTAATTAACTGGGATCAGCCGAGAGCGCCGTCGAAAGTAAGAAGTTTTCTTGGATTGGCAGGATATTATAGAAGATTCATTCAAGACTTTTCCAAGATCGCAACTCCGCTAACGAATTTAACTCGAAAAGCTATGAAATTTGTTTGGACGGATAAGTGTGAGCAAAGTTTTCAAGAATTGAAGAAGAGGTTGAGTACGTCACCTGTGTTATCTCTTCCGAACGATACAGGAAATTTTGTTGTTTATAGTGATGCATCGCATAAAGGACTTGGCTGTGTGCTGATGTAAAATGGAAAAGTCATTGTGTATGCATCACGACAATTGAAGGATTACGAGAAGGGATATCCAACCCACGACTTGGAGTTAGCTGCAGTAGTTTTTGCTTTGAAAATTTGGAGGCACTATCTCTACGGGGGAGAAGTGTGAAATATATACAGACCACAAGAGTCTGAAATATATTTTTACACAGAAGGACTTGAATATGCGTCAAAGAAGGTGGTTGGAATTAATTAAGGATTATGACTATGAGATTTTATACCATCCGGGTAAAGCAAATGTGGTTGTCGACGCCTTAAGTAGAAAGGGTGGAGAAATTGATGATGTTGACTGCTCAGAAGGAGCTAATTTCATAAATGGAGAAAATGGAGTTGGAAGTGAAGTATCCTATGGAAATTAATGAGAAGCTATTTCAGATGCAATCTGGTACAACCCTACTGGATAAAGTTAAGGAGGCTCAACTTCAGGACGAGGAATGCAAAAAGGTGATAAGGAAGATATCTGAAGGAACCGAACAAAGATTTAAGATGGATAAGGAAGGAATACTGAGATTCGAGAGCAGAATTTGGGTACCGCCAGTCACAGAAATTAAGGAAGACATTTTGAGCGAGGCTCATAGCTCACGATATTCGATTCACCATAGTAGTACCAAGATGTATCAAGATCTTCGACAACATTTCTGGTGGCCGAATTTGAAACGTGATGTTGCAGAATGTGTTGCCAAGTGTCTGACCTGTTAGAAAGTGAAAGCAGAACATCAGAGACCGAGTGGATTGCTACATTCGTTAGAGATCCCAAAATGAAAATGGGAATATATTACAATGGACTTCGTGGTTGGCCTTTCGACGACTCAGAAAGGCTACGACACAGTATGGGTTATCGTTGACCGACTGACAAAATCCGCACACTTCCTTCCGATCAAAATTAGATTTAACTTAGATCGGTTAAGCGAGACTATATGTAAAAGAGATTGTTTGAGGCACGCGAGTCACCGGTTCAATTATTTCGATAGGGATCCGCGCTTCACATCAATTTACGGAAATGTCTACGAGGAATGCATGCTGACGCAATTGCGAATGACTACTGATATACCACCTCAAACAGATGAATGAGAAAAAGAACGATTCAAACATTAGAAGATATACTAAGTGCCTGTGTGATGGACTTTAAAGGAAATTGGGATGATCACCTACCATTAGTAGAGTTTGGCTACAACAACAGTTACCACTCTAGTATAGGCATGTTTCCTTACGAAGCGTTATACGGCAGAAAGTGCAGAACTCCACTTTATTGGGATGAAGTTGGCGAAAGACAATTGCTAGGCCCAGAATTGGTACAACAGACAGCAGAAATAGTCAAAGTGATCCGAGCACAACTGGAAGCAGCTCAAGATAGATAGAAGAAATACGTTGATCCACACCGTAAGAATGTTGAATTTGAACCGGGTAGTTACATATTCTTAAAGGTCTCTCCCTGAAAGGGAAAGATCAGATTTGGAAAGAAAGGGAAATTAAGCCCAAGATTCATTGGACCATTTGAAGTACTTCGAAGAATCGGAGAAGTCGCGTACGAGGTAGCCTTACCTCCGGCACTAGAGAATGTCCACAACGTCTTCAATGTTTCTGTTATACGACCCTACAAAGCCGATTACAAGCACGTAATTGAATATGAACCCCTACATTTTGAAAAAGACTTATCTTACAAAGAAATTCCTGTTCAAATTGTCGATAGAAAAGAACAAGTTCTCAGAAATAAAGTAATACCTTGTTAATGTAATTTGGAGGAACCACAACGCTGAAGAAGCTACATGGGAACTAGAAGAGAATATGATGAAGAATTACCCTCATTTATTTACTTAAATTATGTGTAAGCGATTATGGGGACAGAATCTTTGTAAGGGGGGGAGAATGTAGCAATCAAAATTATGTAGTCGTGATTACGGGGACAAAATCCTTTTAGGGGGGAAGATGTGATGAACGAGATTTTTGTAATTTAATTCTTAATATTTATTGAATTAAATAAATAATTTCGATGATTTAATTATTAGATTAAATAATTAATTGATGAAATTGTGGTAGATTAATTTAATTATATGTGTTATAGTTATTAAATTAATGTGATTTTTTTTATTATAGAAGTATGTGATTATGTGAGCTTATTGTATTAAAAGAAATATTTAATAAGCTATTGGTATTTTAATTAATTTAATTATTAATTAGAGAGCTAATAATTTGACATTATTTATTAATGTGAAATTTAATTATGTGACTATGTGAATTTATGAGAAATTATTACATTTTATTTAAAATAAATTAAATAAAATATTGGATTTATTTTATAAGGAGTGTGACATTTTCAAACTATATTGTAAGTGTGACGCCCCCAAAATTAGGTATACATCGCCCATCTTGAGTCGCCAGATACATGGTACGTAATTCAAATACAACTTAATAATACAACTCATGCTATGCAAGATGCACAAAACATAAACCGTGAGTTTGAATACAATTATTGTCTACTAGAGAGTATACAAACTCAAAAGGAGTCCTCATTACAATTATAATCACACTATTTCACGTAATAGTGAGGACTACCAATGCAAACATCTAGGATCATCACTCTTTTCCCATTAGTCCCAAATTTACGTTCTCATTTCACGAAGAGCAAGGTGAAGGAAAGGGTGAGCTCAACTAGCCCAAGAAGAAATATTATGACTAAGATAATGCGAGAATAATTTATCGTTAGCCTTGACGGTGTTAAACCGATAAAATATAATAACTATCAAGTTTAAGCTGCGGTGAACAAGCAATCCATTAGAAGAGTCAGTAGGGAATAAAATCTACTATCTTGAATGATTTAAAAGGTTTTTATCACTTTTATCGATGAGACTCGACTTAATAAATAATCCATATCATCAAATCATCCCCGCACTCGGGCCAAGGATATTCTTTAAGATCCGACCACTAATTATCCATGCACTACTGGCTAAAGATAATCATGTTTTCATCAACGGTCTTGATCATGCCATAAAACAATTCATCTTTGCACTACTACTGACAAAGAGAATCCATAGCCATAATCATACCAAAAAATCGTCCATCAATGCACTACGGGCCAATGAGGACTTTTACCACATCATTTGTAATATAACGGTCATGATTACACCAAATAATCCTCGGTCATAATCATACCAAGTCCATCTATGCACTACAAGCCACGTATGACTTTCAACATAATATAAACATGAGGATGATGATAATGACAATAATCTAACCGTGGTCAAAGTAAAATTACATGCCAGAAGCGGGATGTTCCAATGAGAATAATAAAGAATGGAATAACAACGAAATCACCATGCATACGGTGCTTGGCATGAGCAGGTCATTCGAATAGAATACTAAATAACGGAACCAGTCGAAGCGTAATCTGACGCAACCGGGGATATTCAACGAGAATAATAAATAACGGAACCAAGTCCAACAAAAAAATCCGGTAAAGAAGCGATGCATGATATTCAATAGAATAATAAAGAATGGAACTAGGTCCCACAGAAAACACATAGACGAGGATATTCTAACGAATAATAAAGAATGGAATATTAGAAGAATTTCACCATGTATGCAGTACTTTGCATAGATAGGTTATTCCAACATAATAATAAATAATGGAATAACAGAAGAATTTCACCAATTATAGGGTATCCCACGTATACAGGTTATTCCAACAGAATAATAAAGAATGGAATAATAGAAGTTCTCTTCATGAATAAGAAAGAAAGAATACCCCTTACGAGTACAACAAATAATATTCCCTACCTTTGAAAGAAGAGTATTTCGACTGGTAGGGCGAGGATATACTCGAAGAAAACTTGTACTACGCTCAAAGCTTTCTTAAACTCTAAAGAAATACGCTCAAGATTATAGAAGAAGAACTCTCTCCATAGTTTCTCTCTCTAGAGTTTCAAAGTGAATTAAATGCGAAATAATGAATGAATGAGCTTCTATTTATAGAAGAATGGATCGTATAAGAACTAACTCATGAGCGGTCCAGTTGATTTACTTTAATCGGACGGTCCATATTTAAAGCAAAATCTTTTAAATAAAATATAATATATTCTATTTATAATCTAATAAAACGAATAACTTTATAAAAGATTTTACTATGCAAATACTATGCTTGAACACTACTATCAACCACTATGCATAATAAAATATAATATATTCTATTTATAGAATAACTTTATAAAAGTATTCATTTTTATATAAAAAGATTTTACTATGCAAAACACTATGCAGTACTATGCAAATACTATGCATAATAAAATATAATATATTCTAATTATTGTCTAATAAAATGCAGATAACTTTATAAAAGTATTACATTTTATATAAAAAGATTTTACTATACAAAATACTATGCAACACTATATGCATAATAGAATATAATATATTCTATTTATAGAATAACTTTATAAAAGTATTCTGCTTTTATATAAAAGATTTTACGTATTATTACATTAATAATACTAATAAAACAAAACTGAGTGACTTATCACGTAAGCATCAATAATCAATGCCGTATTGCTACCATACAACCACGCCAGACATTCTTTACTTTTACTACCGAGTAGTTCAACAAGATTAATCTGTAAAACTTCCGTAGTTATTTTCATAAAAATATTTTTGTCGTTTTCTCAATTCGACAATAATTCCGTTCTTGAGGTCCACGATGATTGTACCGGTCGTCACGGATATTCCCAAACAAAAAGAATATTCCCCGACCAATCGAATATTATACAACAACTTGCATACTTTTCAAAATTTATAGATACTACCCACAACTATAACATTATCTCAATTCCCCACCATAATATTAAAAAAAAATATTTCGAGAAAATTAAATCTTTATTCATAAAATCTGGGGTCTCACAATCTCCCCTCCTCATGAAATTTCGCCCTCGAAATTTACGTACGTACCTGGTGTACCGAAGAGGTGAGGATACCTTGAATTCATTTCAGATTCTAATTCTTGAGGTATAACCTTTGAGTGTTGAATACAATCCTTCTTATCCAAGATTTTTAACACGTATCTCCTCATACGTTAAATCTTCTGCTATATAGTTTAGTTCTAATTTAATAATGTGGTTCGGGTCGTCCACATATTTACGTAACATCGATACGTAAAAAAAAACGTTTTGAACACGCAACATACTTGGCGGTAAAACGAGCCTATAGGCCACAGTTCCTACTTCATCGAGGATTTCAAATGGGCCAATTAAGTCGAGGGTTGAAATTTCTTCTCTTCATCAACTCTTACTTCTAGAATAACGCCCCCTTGAACCTTTTTCTTCACATTCATTAGCTCCGGGTGTGTTGCTTGAGTGTCCTTTAACTTTATTGATTAGAGTCGATTCTACTCGTATATTTAATATCACCACGTGGGTCCCTAGAGTCTTTAACTCTATCTTCATCATTTGTAAGTTATATGAAATGGGTCTTTGTGTTAACAACATCGCTTTCTTTGATCTTCTACTCAACGCATCACCACGCTCGCTTCTTCCACGATGATATTGAATACGATCGTAATCTTCAATGTCACTCAAGCCAACGCTTTGGCACATGTTACGCTCGTTTTAGGTGAAGAAAATATTTGAGGGTTTTAGAAATGGATTTTGATCAAGGGTCAAACAAAATTCTTTCAACTAAAACGCTTTCTAGCTAAGAAGCTAAGAAGTCTTCAAGAATACGTTTTTATTAATAATAGAAATATCATTCAAAATCGACCCTTA
This sequence comes from Panax quinquefolius, assembly GCA_020205615.1. NCBI lineage: Eukaryota > Viridiplantae > Streptophyta > Magnoliopsida > Apiales > Araliaceae > Panax > Panax quinquefolius. The sequence goes on along the minus strand of CM035170.1, from coordinate 74,781,522 downwards.
TCCAAGACTTGATAATAACACGTCATTTGATACTTTTATCAACTTTCCACCGTTTTTGCATTCAACGTTCAAAACAAAATTCGATTTCACGCTCTAGAGATGAGCTAAAAGGCTGATTAGAGTAGCCTTCGACGGTGCATTCCACGAGGAAGTCAACAATGAAAGGACCGGGGCTCTTTACTTATGGCTTGATATGACAATGATTGACTTTAGTGGTTTGGTTACTTGAATTCACATAACAGGTTGGTTAGGAATATGAAAGCTAACAACCTTACGAAGAGCATGATGAGTAGTTAACCAATCTATTCCAAAAATCACATCAAAGGCAAGTATTTTCAAAGAGATACGATCGACATGTAACGTGAAAGTGTCGATTTGAATCAACAAGATTTATAAATAGTGGAGGTAACGAAGGTTTCTACTAACGAAGTTTCTACCAATAAGTCAAAAACTTCTCTGGGGTCAAATTTAAACGTTGAGTGCAAGCAAGAGAGATAAAAGAATGGGTGGAACCGGTATCTAATAAGGTATAAACTTCACAAGAATTTATAATTAACTAACCCATGCTAACTTCGTTCGGGTTACTCGCTTTTTGAGAAGGCACGAAAAATGCTATTCCTGAAACCACAGACTTTGTTTTGTCCGTATCCGCCTTTGGTGCCACCGTTCCAGCTGGACTTGACTTCACTATAGGACAAAATCGAGCTAAATGACCTTCTCTTTTGAAATTTTCACTTCTATTATCTTGGCCATGACCACCAATCAAGTGGTTACCATTCTTGGCATGATAATTTCCCCCACGATGGTTATCATTGTTCCGATGGCCGTTGCCACCGGTATGATTATTATCGTGTTCTTGGTCGTTGCCTTTTGGTTGAGCTGACTCAACGGTCTCATGTGCTTAATTGCTATTCTCAACATTCTCGGATGTCATTTTCGACATCGCCACAAAACAAAGGTTAATTGACATGTAACATATTATCCTTATATTACGTGACCAATTAAATACCAAATAAACTTAGGTAGGTCATATAATAGCGAAGAATTCCTCGTCTCTCCCCTCCTAGTTCTTATCTCACATCTCGGCCGGGATCATATCCTAAGCTCGATACCAATTGTGACGCCCCAAAATTAGGTATACATCACCCATCTTGAGTCGCCAGATCGTGGTGCAATTCAAATACAACTTAATAAAACAAGCGTAGGTATACAATACGACAAAACATAAACTGTGAGTTTGAATACAATTATTGTCTACTAGAGAGTATACAAACTCAAAAGGAGTCCTCATTACAATTATTATCACAATATTTCACAGAATAGTGAGGACTACCAATGCAAACATCTAGGATCATAACTCTGTTCCCCGACTAGTCCCAGCTACGTTCTCATTTCCTGAAGAGAACAGTGAAAGAAAGGGTGAGCTCAACTAGCCCAGTAAGAAATATTATGACTAAGATAATGTAGAATAATTTATCATTAGCCTTCAACAGTGTTAAACTGATAAAATATAATAACTATCAAGTTTAACTACAGCGGAACAAGCAATCCATTAGAGGAGTCAAGTAGGGAATAAAATCTACTATCTTCTATGATTTAAAAGGGTTTTCATCACTTTTATCATTTGACTCGACAATAAATAATCCACATCATCAAATCATCCTCGCACTACGGTGCCAAGGATATTCTTTAGTATCACGACCATGAATTATCCATGCACTACAGCTAAAGATAATCATGTTTTCATCAATGGTCCTGATCATGCCATAAAATAATTCATCTTTGCACTACGGCCAAAGAGAATCCATAGCCATAATCATACCAAAAACTATCCAACAATGCCCTACGGGCCAATGAGGACTTTTACCACATCATTTGTAACATTACGGTCATGATTACACCGAATAATCCCTGGTCATAATCATACCAAGTCCATCTATGCACTACAGGCCACAGATGACTTTCAACATAATATAAACATGAGGATGATGACAATGACATAATAATTCAATAAAACAAGTTCAAGAATTAATTTATCCAGGAACCAATAACGTCCAAATTGTCAACATTATAGTGCTTTGTGGAGTAAAAATTCTAGAATGCTCAGAAGAATATTTCCATGAAAAGAAACTAGATGAAGCGCAAATATCAAGGATATTTCACTAATTTCATGGAGTACAGAAACTAAAACTTTAACCAACTGAGTATAATAAAGAATGGAATGACAAAAGAAATCACCATGCATGCGGTATTGGCAGATGATGAGTTATTCAATGTAATAATAATAACGTAACCGAATGTCGTGCAAAATTACATGCCGACAGGATGTTCCAATAGAATACTAAAGAATGGAATAACAACAGAAATCACCATGCATGCGGTACTTTGCATAGACAGGTCATTCCAATAGAATACAAAATAACGAAACCGAATTCGAGTAATAATACGACCGAGCGTGATATTCCAACAGAATAATAAATAACGGAACCAGTCCCGGCAGAAAAGCGTCTAAAACAAGATATTACAAATGTAATTATAAAGAATTAAACCAGTCCGACGTTTAAAATGCATGCAGACGATATTCCAATGTAATAATAAAAATGGAATATTAGAAGAATTTCACCATGTATGCGTTACTTTGCATGTAGGCAAAGTTATTCCAACATAATAATAAAGAATGGAATAACAGAAGAATTTCACCAAGTATAGGGTATCCCGCGTATACAGGTTATTCCAACAGAATAATAAAGAATGGAATAACAGAGTTCTCTTCATGAATAAGAAAGAAAGAATACCCCTTACGAGTACAACAAATAATATTCCCTACCTTTGAAAGAAGAGTATTCCGACTGGTAGGGCGAGGATATACTCGAAGAAAACTTGTACTACGCTCAAAGCTTTCTTAAACTCTAAAGAAATACGCTCAAGATTATAGAAGAAGAACTCTCTCTATAGTTTCTCTCTCTAGAGTTTCAGTGAATTCATACGAAATAATGAATGAATGAGCTTCTATTTATAGAAGAATGGACTGCATAGTAACTAACTCATGAACGGTCCAGATTGATTTACTTTAATCGACGATGTCATATTTTAAAGCAAAATCTTTTAAATAAAATATAATATATTCTATTTATAATCTAATAAAACGAATAACTTTATAAAAGATTTTACTATGCAAATACTATGCAGACACTATGCAACCACTATGCATAATAAAATATAATATATTCTATTTATAGAATAACTTTATAAAAGTATTACATTTTATATAAAAAGATTTTACTATCTGAAAACACTATGCAGCACTATGCAAATACTATGCATAATAAAATATAATATATTCTAATTATTATACTAATAAAATGTAGATAACTTTATAAAAGTATTCTGTTTTATATAAAAAGATTTTACTATACAAAATACTATGCAACACTATGCATAATAGAATATAATATATTCTATTTATAGAATAACTTTATAAAAGTATTCTGTTTTATATAAAAAGATTTTCTGTATTATTACATTAATAATACTAATAAAACAAAACTGAGTGACTTATCACGTAAGCATCAATAATCAATGTCGTGTGCTACCATGCAACCACGCGTATTACTGTACTTTTACTACCGAGTAATTCAACAGTATTAACGGTAAAACTTCCGCCGTTATTTTCATAAAATATTTTTGTCGTTTTCTCAATTTGACAATAATTCCGTTGCGGGGTCCACCAATGATTGTTCCGTCGTACGGATATTCCTCGACAAAAAGAATATTCCCCGACAAATCGAATATTATACAACAACTTGCATACTTTTCAAAAATTTTAAATATTACCCACAACTATAACATTATCTCAAATCCACACCATAATATTAAAAAAAATATTTCGAGAAAATTAAATCTTTATTCATAAAATCTGGGGTCTCACAATAAGTTTTATTAAATTAAAGGAGTTTTGAAATCTATTATGCTAGCCAAACAAGGCCCTAGGAGAAGTTAATAACAGTTACCCATGACTGGGTAACTGACCATCATCACGTCAGTTTTTATACGCCTCTAGCGTATTATGTTGTTTCATGTATGCTAAGTTGAGAGCTCAGAGAGAATTCAGAGAGAAAAGTTAAGAATTTTGAGTGTGTGATTGAAGAAGAGTTTGAGAAGGGTTTCAATTCATCTCCTACATTACACTCTACGCTCTGGGTAATTCTCTTCAACCTATTTTTATTTACGTTATTTAGTTTTTTTATAAATAATAGCTTTCAAACCTCTGTTAAGCCTCTGTAATTGAAAAAGAGTAGCGATTATGTGTATATATTTGATAATATGTCATCATAACATATTTTTCTATCTATTGTATGTTTTCATAACAGCAAATTCATGAAAATAGGTCGTATATAATTGCTTCAAAATTACAGAGTGTTGAATTATGGCCATATGGCCCTTACGCACAAATTTAATGCGTTGATGATATATTATCCTTAAATTTTACACTTTTATATGATTATGCATGCTAAAACGAACAAAACGAAACTTGAATGGTTGGATTTGGCCTTATAACGAATCCGTGGCGTTGAATTTTAGGAATTTATGTTCAACACTTCAAGAACATCAAGAACGGTGAAATTTACATATTTTAATTATGTAATTATGTGTTTTAATTGGTTAAAATCACTTTATAAATGTTGGGTATTGATTATATATGAATTTTAACATGTGGGTATGTTTAATATGGAGAATTAATGATTATGTAGTGTTTATTTATTTGAATTACGTGGTCGCCGCGAATCGAATTCGAGTCTGGAGGTGTCGTGTGCTGCCTGACTCCTAGTTTATTTTCCATGACTGCTTGTTAGCCGTGCGCCAAGTACCGTGTCGCATGGCCTTGAGACCAAGATAAAAGTGAAATAGCTAATTTCACTTAGCAGAATGTCCAGAAAATGCATTTTTTTTAATGTTCAAGTATAGAAATGTGTTAGTAACCTAGTCTAATGAATATAAAAACTTGTTAGACATATAATGAGATATTAAAATGAGTTTTTACCAAGTCAAGAACAAAAAAAAACTTGAATGGTTGGATTTGGCCTTATAACGAATCTGTGGCGTTGAATTTTAGGAATTTATGTTCAACACTTCAAGAACATCAAGAACAGTGAAATTTACATATTTTAATTATGTAATTATGTGTTTTAATTGGTTAAAATCACTCTATAAATGTTGGGTATTGATTATATATGAATTTTAACATGTGGGTATGTTTAATATGGAGAATTAATGATTATGTAGTGTTTATTTCATTTGAATTACGTGTTAAATGCATGAACTAGAATTGATGCTGAAGTGTCATGCCATGCTAACCAACTCCTAGTTTATTTTCCACGTTACTAGTTGTTGAAGCGCCAAGTACCGTGTCGCAGCCACCTTGAAGACCCGAAGACAAAAGTGAAATACAAATACTTACTTAGCGTAATGTCCGTAAAATGCATTTTTTTTAATGTTCAAGTATAGAAATGTGTTAGTAACCTAGTCTAATGAATGTAAAAACTTGTTAGACACATAATGAGATATTAAAATGAGTTTTTACCAAGTCAAGAACAAAACAAAACTTGAATGGTTGGATTTGGCCTTATAACGAATCCGTGGCGTTGAATTTTAGGAATTTATGTTCAACACTTCAAGAACATCAAGAACAGTGAAATTTACATATTTTAATTCTGGAATTATGTGTTTTAATGGGTTAAAATCACTTTATAAATGTTGGGTATTGATTATATATGAATTCTAACATGTGGGTATGTTTAATATGGAGAATTAATGATTATGTAGTGTTTATTTCGCTGAATTCTGTGTTCATCGCGAACTGGGAATTTAGAGTTTAGAGTGTAGCATCGCGACGCGAACTCCTAGTTTATTTTCCGCGTCGCGATTACCAAGTACCGGTCATGACACTAAGACCCAAGATAAAAGTGAAATATAGCCATATTTCACTTAGCAAAATGTCCAGAAAATGCATTTTTTTTAATATTCAAGTATAAAAATGTGTTAGTAACCTAGTCTAATGAATATAAAAACTTGTTAGACATATAATGAGATATTAAATTGAGTTTTTACCAAGTCAAGAAGACAATTACATGTTGATTGAATTATTGATTATATACTTAGCTTGTTGCTCGTATAGTGTAATATTATATGGAAACAAGTATGATGATATGACTAAGTATAGTCCTGAATTCGAGTTGGACAAAGAATAAACATGTGATGTTTAGTAAGTTATAATTGACTGGTATTGTGAACGTAATTGATATGTAGGAGTTAAATCAAAGAACGAATTTAGTTAAAGTGTAATCTACGCACGAGGTAAGTTTCCTAACCCTACTTGTTATCGTTATATAAGTTGATTAATTCACCTTTCTACATTGAGCAAGTTCTCATTATTATTGATCAAGTCTGTCTTGTATATTAAAGTTATTAATTTTTCAAGCATGATGCTGTTATACAATACTTATTCTATTGTATACCTTTTGAGATACTATTCAAGTTAAGTTATCAATTATTGTTAAACCTTGTTAGACTAGCGAACCCTTTATGATTCGACTAGTCCATAGTTGATGAGCATTCTAAACTTCAGAACCCTTGATGAATTATCCAAACCAAACTTCCTTTGGTGCGAACTCGAATGTCAAACCGAGATGAACAACCTCAGATAGGGGGATTACTTATCGTTAAGCGTTAAGATATTATTGCACTCAGTATAGTACTAAGGGCTGATCCCCAAAGTACGAGAAGAAGAGTCCATAGTCTTATGATATTAAAAAGGTTTCAAGTATAACCCTTGATAACCTAGGACATAGTTCAAGTCTTATGACCTTCAGAAATCTTTTGATTCTTGTTATTCATTCTTGATTCAAAAGTTGAGCTTTTATTTCAGAAGTCTTTGATTTATTCGCATGTTATTATTTCATTATTATATTGTTATACTTGTGGGCAATCGTGCTCACTCTTGCGTAATAATAACATTACAGTTAAGAACGAAAGAGCAAACAAACCTTCCACTAGTAAAGGCAAGGGCAAGCTTAGCAAGTAATGAAGATTGATTATTTATGTGGTTATGTAATGATAATTAGAGTTGATAACTTAAGATTTATTTATTATGTTTCCACGTTGATTTAAGGTTAGAGTAACATGTAACCCCATAAGGGGAGATTTATTATTATTTCTATCTATTGCATGGTTTGCATTTATTTATGGGTAGATAGATGGACGATGTTTGTACAGTAAACACCAAATCCTGTGGAAATGGAAGTACCGGATTTAGGGGTGTCACAGTATATCTACGAGCACTACCTATATAATCTTTGAGTTTGGTTGAAATATAACTCTCAATTGAAGACAATGGAGATAATTATATGTCAAGAGAAGACTCATCATTGGAAAGAACATGATAGCAATCTTCTCATTTTTCTTTGGGGTCTATTGGGTAAACCAATGATAATTCTCGAGTCATATGATATCTATTATAACTTAGATGCATGGCCTCCCATGTACGAAGGTTTCCTTGAGCATTATCCAAAGATTTTAATTTCTAAAATAGTTATTGACTGTACCTTTATGTAAGGTATCAATGTGATATGTTATCCAGGTAAAGGGATGAGAGTCATAGTTGGTATCTATTTGTATTAAAACTCACAGCATATGTGTTGTCGTATTTTGCACGAAAATTGTAATAATGAAGTTTGTATTTGGAAATTGTATTGAGTGTATTTCGCGGTGACTCATAATAGGTTGTGTGGATTGAACCTATTTTAGGGGCGTTACATTTGGTATCTGAGTCTAGAACTAGAAGGGGAGAGACGAGTAATATACTTCGCTAGTGTGTGACTTACCTAAGCTGAAATTTCTTACTTGATAAATTGACAAATTGTGATATATCAATTAACCTTTGTTTTGAAGTTGTATTCTAGAATAAGCAATGGAGAAATCATGATGACAAGGAAGATGGAATTTGAAAGCAAGGTATTCTCAACTCTTCAAAATACCAGGTACGTAAATTTCGGGTGTAAGACCCCAACTTTCATAAATAAATATTATTTTTCTCTAAATATCATTTTGAATATTACGGCGTGGATTTGATATAATGTTATAGTTGTGGGTAATATTTATAAATTTTGCGAAGTAAGCAAGTTGTTATAAAATATTCGTTTGGTCAGGAAATATTCTTTTTGTCGGAGAATATTCGTACGATGGCACAATCATTGGTGTACCCCACAACAGAATTATTTTCGGAGTTAGAAAACGACAAAAATATTTTTTTTAAAAATAACGGCGAAAGTTTTACCGTTAAGTGTTGAAATACCCAGTGGTAAAGTACAATAATACACATGGTTGCATAGTAGCACACGGTATTGATTATTGATGCTTACGTAAGAAGCCACTAAGTTATACTCAATTATTGCTACAGTAATTGCTGCATAATATCTCATATTATTGATTCAATTATTATCACAGTATCATCTACATAATATTTTATATTATTAAATCAATAATTGAGACGACAAAGTTATTCATATTATTATTTGAAATATTGACGATGTCTAGAAAGTTCTGTCGAGGAGAGGTTTGGTCACCTAATTGCGCGCTAATAGAGAGAAATCCTTATCGGAAAGCCCCCTCTTTTCTGGGAATGATCTGGTTGTTAAATATTATGAGTTATAATATTAATGATGAATAATTGTTGGAAGATTAAAAATATGTTGATTGAAGATAAAAGGATTTGTGGTAATATTTATTCAATCTTTGATATAAATAAGAAGTTTGTTATGAGACGTATGTGGTAAGTTTGGTTTATTTTATGGGGGGGCATATGTCATCATCTAAGAGTCACTTTCGTCAATAGTAATTGCCTTTACCAGACGTTAAACCACTTGCCATTTCATATTACAAGCGTCGAACCAATTGTCGTTTCACATTACAGGCGTCGAACCAATTATCGTTTCACATTACAGGCATCGAACCAATTGTCGTTTCACATTACAGGCATCGAACTAATTGTCGTTTCACAATACAGGCATCGAACCACTTGTTGTTTCACATTACATGCGTCAAACCACTTATTGTTTCACACTACAGGCGTCAAACCATTTTTCTTTTCACATCACCAGTCTTCAAGCCACTTGCCTTTTCACATTGCAAGGGCTAAGCTAGAAATCTTCTATAAATAGAAGCTTAATTCTTCTTTTATTCTCACTAATTCACTACGACTCACAAGAGAATTCAATAGAGAGAGAATCAGAGAGAAAGAAGAAGAGTATTATGTTACTACACTATTTCAGTAGCCAATTTTCTACTAAGGTAAGAGGTATTATTTCTTTCGTATTCATATAGGGATATTATTTTTGTTCAATATTCGTATGAAATAATATTTTCTTCCATACTCTGTAATATGTAAGTAATACTATTTCGTTTCAGATTCTAAATTCTACACTCATGTTGTTAAGTATTGCTTCTATACTCCTTGAAATTAGTAGAATATTCTTGAAATTTGCACTTCATCTAGTATCGTTTAACAAGGATATTTTTTTGAACATTCTTGTTAAAGTTTAATCTTTTCATGTCGGAGTACTATTCACGAAGTACTATTCACGGGATACTATTCATGACAAAAATTAATTTCTTTTCTGTCCAAATTATTTTTGATACAATATTATTCTTGAATTTTACTCCACAAAGCAGTATCATGTTGACAATTTGGACATTATTGAATTCTGGATAAATTGAATTATAAATCTTTAAAATTTATCCTTGCTCTCATTTAATTGAATTCTTATATCATTGTCATCATTCTCATACTTATATTAAGATGAAAGTCATTTTTGGCCGTAGTGCATAGATGGACTGTTGATTGGTATGATTATGACCAGAGGATCATTCGCTATCATCATGACCTGAAATGTTACAAATGATGTGGTAAATGTCCTCATTGGCCCGTAGTGCATTGATGGACAGTTGTTGGTATGATCGTGACCATTGGTGATAAAAATGAATATCTTTGGCCTGTAGTGCATGGATAATTCAATGATGTGGATTATTTATTTAGCTAAGTCCCATCAATAAAATTGATGATAAACTTTTAAATCATAGAAGATAGTAGATATCATGCTCTACTTGACTCTTCTAATGGATTGCTTGTTCCGCTGCAGTTAAACTTGGTGTTTATTGTATTTTATCAGTTTAACACTGTTGAAGGCAAATGATAATTTATTTTGCATTATCTTAGTCATAATATTTCTTACTGGATTAGTTGAGCTTACCCTTTTGCTTTCATTGTTCTCTTCAGGAAATGAGAATATAGCTGGGACGAGTCGGGAAATGGAGTAACGGTCCAGATATGTGGCTATAGTAGTCCTCATTATTATGTGAAATAGTGTGATAATAATTGTAATGAGGAATTTATTTGAGTTTGGATACTCTCTACGAGATATTATTCATGTTGAAACTCTCAGCTACGTTTTGTCGTATTATATAAAAGAAGTTTGTATTTAAATTCCGTACCATGTATTTGGCGACTCAAGATGGGTGATGTATACATATTTTGGGGCATCACAGTTGGTATCAAAGCTTAGGGATATGATCCCTAGCTGAGATGTGAGACTAGAACTAGGAGGGGAGAGACGGGTAATTCCTTCGCTAGTATGACCTACCTAAGTTTAATTGTTATTTAATTGGTCGGTCAAAATATAGGGATAATATGTAGCATGTCAATTAACCCTTGTTTTGTGGCAGTATTTGAAAATGACATCCGAGAATGTTGAGATTAGCAATGGAGCACAGGAGACCGTTGAATCACCACAGATCAATACCCATGATAATGTGCATCAGGAATGCAATAATCCTCAAGTAAACAACAACACCGACCAAATGATGAATGACGGAATATTCAGAGGCTTTCTGCAATTCATGCAACATCAGGCGAGAGAGACTCCTATCCAAAATGCAGGTGCAAACACTGGAAACTCACGGATGGTCACCGCTAAGCAGTTCAAGGAACTGGGACCACCGAAGTTTTTGGGAGAGCCAAAACCACTTAAGGCGAAGGCGTGGATAAAGCAGATCACCAAGATATTTGATGTCTTGGGATGCTCCGAGGAGCAAAAGGTTCCCTTTGCCACCTTCATGTTGCGAGGAGAGGCAGATTACTAGTGGGAATCCGTAAAACGTACCCAACTTGCCGCACTGAAGATGTCTTGGGAGAAGTTCTAAGAATTGCTCAACGACAAGTACTTTCCCGAAAGTATTCGTCACATGAAGGAGGTGGAGTTTATCAAGCTGGAGCAAAATAATATGATTGTGTCACAGTACGAAGCTAAGTTTGTCGAGTTGTCCCGGTTTGCGTCCCACTTGGTTGATAATGAGGAGAGAATGACACGGATGTTTCTAAGAGGTTTGAAACCCGAGATACGGTAATACCTAATTTCTCACAAACTGTGTTTATATTCAGATGTTGTAAATAGGGCTTAGTTATTGGAGCGCGGTAATGAGTTAACCCAACCAAGAGAGAGCAGCGGGAAAATCGATAATACCAGTGGTAGCAGTCATCGAAATGGTGACAACAAACGTGGAGGGAATCAATATGCCAGGAATGGTAACCACTTCGGTGGTAATCATGACCAAGATAATAGAAGTGGAAATTTTAAGAAGAGGAAATTCAATAATGATGGAAAGACGTCAACACCAGAACCTGTTGTTAAGGAAGGAGAACGACCACCGATCGTATGTTACAAATGCGAAGGGGAGGAACACATCAGTCCAAATTATACGCAACAGTCCAAAGCATGTTACAATTGTGGAAGAAAAGGTCACCTAGCCTGATTTTGTCGTGCACCAAAATCAAGTCCAGCTGGGATGGAGGCATCAAAGGCCGCCCCAGACAAGATAAAACCGGTAGTTCAAGGGAGAGCGTTTGTCGTAACCTCCTAAAAAGAGAGGAATCCGAACGAGGTGATCACGGGTAAGCTAATCATAAACTCTAGCGAAGTCTATACCTTATTTGATACCGGTTCTACCCATTCTTTTATTTCTCCTACTTGTGCTCAACGTTTAAATTTAACTCCGGAGAAATTAGACTTTGATTTATCTGTTGAAACTCCATTGGGAGAAACCTTCATTACATCCACTATTTATAAGTCTTGTTTGATTCAAATTGGTAACCGCACTTTACCTGTCAATCTTATCTCTTTGAAAATACTTGCATTTGATGTGATTTTAGGGATTGATTGGTTAACTACTCATCATGCTAAAATCTATTGTTTTCGTAAGGTTGTTAGCTTTCATATTCCTAACCAACCTATTATGCGAATTCAAGCAACCAAACCACTAAAGTCAATCACTGTCATATCAAGTCATAAAGCTATTCGTTTATTGAAAAATGGATGTCAAGCTTTCTTAGCCCATGTCACGGAATTAAACAAAAATACGTCAGATTTGAATGATATTTCTATTGTTAATAAATTTCTTGACGTATTCCCCGAAGAACTTCCTGGCCTACCCACAGAGCAACAAATTGAATTTTGTATCGACCTTGAACCAGGTACAAAACCCATTTCCAAAGCCCCATATCGAATGGCTCCTATTAAACTTCGGGAGTTAAAACCCAACTACAGGAATTGTTAGATATCGGTTTCATTCATCCTAGTACGTCTCCTTGGGGTGCTCCTGTTCTATTCGTAAAGAAGAAAGATGGAAGTATGCGACTTTGTATTGACTATCGGGAGTTGAATCATATCACCGTAAAAAATTGGTACCCGTTACCTCGAATTGATGACCTGTTTGACCAATTACAAGGTGCTAAATTCTTTTCAAAGATCGATCTTCGTTCTGGATATCATCAGTTAAAAGTTAAAATAGATGACATTCCAAAGACTGCTTTCAGAACTCGGTACGGGCATTACGAATTCTTAGTCATGTCTTTTGAATTGATTAATGCTTCTGCGGCCTTCATGGATATGATGAACCGAGTATTCAAGGAATATTTGGATCATTTTGTTGTTGTCTTTATTGATGACATCCTCATATACTCCAAAAGCCCTAAAGATCATGAGCAACACCTGAGGCTAATACTCCAAAAGCTTCGTGAAAACAAGCTATATGCCAAGTTAAAGAAATGCGAGTTCTGGCTTGAGGAAGTAGCATTCCTTGGGCACATGATATCAAATCATGGAATATCTATTGACCCAGCAAAGATTAAAGCAATTCAAAACTAGGAGCAACCTAAGTCAGTGACTGAAGTACGTAGCTTTCTCGACTTAGCTGGTTTTTATCTGAGATTCGTGGAAGGATTTTCTCGAATCGCTACTCCATTAACTCAGCTGACTCGAAAAGATACAAATTTCAGTTAGAGCGAGGAATGTGAGAAGAGTTTTTAAGAACTCAAGAGGAGACTCATTTCAGCACCTGTTCTGACAATACCATCTGGTACGGAGGGATATGTCATCTACAGCGATTCTTCAGGCAAAGGTTTAGGATGTGTTCTCATACAACATGAGAAAGTCATAGCCTATGCCTTGCGACAACTCAAAGAATATGAGAGGAATTATTCAACTCATGATCTAGAGTTGGCAGCAGTCATTTTTACACTTAAAATCTGGAGGCATTACCTGCATGGGGAGAAAGTGGAGATCTTTACGGATCATAAAAGCCTCAAATATTTCTTCATCAAAAGGAACTCAACATGCGGCAACGACATTGGCTTGACCTATTGAAAGATTATGATCAAGTGCCAAAAGGTCCATTGCAACCATTTGAAATTACAGAATGGAAATGGGAGCACATTACCATGAATTTAGTTACCAGTCTTCCCTAGGTTTCTCAAGGCATAGATGCAATTTGGGTCATTGTTGATAGATTGACCAAGTCTGCTCATTTCTTACCTATACGAGAAACTTATACACTTGAACGTCTTGGTCGTATATACATAAATGAGATTGTAAGACTGCATGGTATGCCAGTATCCATAGTTTCTGATCGAGACCCAAGATTGACTTCACGATTTTGGGTCTGTTTGCAAAAAGCTATGGGCACGAATTTACGATTTAGTTTGGCATATCATCCTCAAATGGACGGGCAGTCGGAGAGGACTATTGAAACTCTGGAAGATCTATTAAGACTCTGTGTCCTTGACTTCAAAGGAAGTTGAGACAAGTTCTTGCCATTAGTGGAATTCTCCTACAACAACAGTTATCAAACAAGTATCGGCATGGCTCCGTTCGAGGCCTTATATAGAAAAAAAGTCGTCATTCGATTATCTTTGGAATGAATGAGGGTGAAGCAACGTTGTTGGGACTAGAATTGGTACGTATGACTACAGAAAAGATTCAAATGATCCGGCAACGTATAAAGACCTCACAAGATCGAAAAAAGAGTTATGCTGATCTTCATCGAAAGGACGTACGTGGAATTCAATGTTGGAGAACATGTGTTGCTACGTGTTGCTCTATGGAAAGGAGTTACAAGATTTGGAAAGAGAGGAAAGCTCAATCCTCGATTCATTGGCCCATTTGAAATTCTTGATCGAGTAGGAACTGTGGCTTATACACTCGCCTTACCGCCAAGTATGTCTCGTGTTCATAACGTTTTTCACATATCCATGTTACGTAAATATGTGGAAGACCCGAACCACATTATTGAGTTAGAACCAAACGAGATAGTGGAATATTTAACGTACAAAGAGGTACCTGTTAAAATCTTGGATAAGAAAGAACATATTCTACGCTCCAAGGTTATACCTCAAGTTAATGTTTTGTGGAGAAACCACGATGTTGAGGAAATGACCTAGGAGTTAGAATCTGAAATGAAGTCAAGGTATGCTCACCTCTTCGACATATCAGGTATATACACTAATTTTGAGGATGAAATTTCATAAGAAGAGGAGGTTCTAAGACCCCAACTTTCATAAATAAAGATTATTTTACTCTAAATATCATTTTGAATATTATGGTGTGGATTTGATATAATGTTATAGTTGTGGGTAATATTTATAAATTTTGCAAAGTAAGCAAGTTGTTATAAAATATTCGTTTGGTCGGGGAATATTCTTTTTGTCAGAGAATATTCATACGATGGCATAATCATTGGTGGACCCCACAATAGAATTATTATCGGAGTTAGAAAACGACAAAAATATCTTTTTATAAAAATAATGACGAAAGTTTTACCGTTAACTGTTGAAATACCCGGTGGTAAAAGTACAAATACGCGTGGTTGCATAGTAGCACACGGTATTGATTATTGATGTTTACGTAAGAAGCCTGTTAGTTCCTAGTAGGCACAATAGTTATCTAAAGGGGGGGGGGTTGAATAGATATTTAAAAAAACTTTTTATTTTAAACTTGTTAGTTAATGATGATTAAAACTTAGCGAAATTTATGTTTGATTTAATCTCTCTTGCAAAGTAGTGGAGTCATGAGAATGAGACAATTATAGCAGTTATGGCAAATATAGCAGTTATAGTATGAATGTAAAACACACAGTCGTTTTTAAGTGGTTAAGAGCACTTAAAACTCCTAGTCCACTCTCCTACTCAACGAGTATGAAATCCATTAAGGATGTCTTTTACAACTTCTGAATCACACATATTCCTTTTAGACCAGCAGTCTATGAACTTCTTAGTTCACTCTTGAACTCTTCAAGTTCAGCAGACTTGGTTCTCTTCTACGCACTTAGAACTCTTCAAGTCCAAAGAGACTTGGTACTCTTCTTCAGTTGATTGATAGATGTTGAGTTCTTGATGGTTGATACTCAGTTGCTGTTTAAGCACTTGTTCGAAAGAACTGAGTAGCTGAGCAAGCTTTGTAATTTCTCAGATTGTAGAGTTGAGCTTTGAGAGTTGTTCACGTTGTTTGTTCAGTGCTTGCTTGTTTTTCTCTCATCTGCTTGATTTGCATATATGTGATCTTGAAAACTATCCGTTGGATCCATCCGTTGAAGCATTAAATGCATTTGACTTTTTAGTTCTTTGATGGAGACATTTCTGCACATCTTCTGAGCTGTATTCTGGCCCACTGACATTGCAGATTGCTTTCTCACCTAACACATGAAAAGGTGTTTTCCCCCTTACCAATGGTACTTTCCTTAGCTTCTTCATATATTCTTTGTTGCATATACTAGAATATTTCTTATGACTTTGGGATTTGGTGAGTCTTTAAATTTTAGAATCCATTCCTCTTTTGTTGGTACCTATCTCCACACAAATTATGAGGCTCGACGTTTTCTAACACAAGATAAATGATACTCTATGATTCTGATCATGGTGACTTGTCGCCTTGGTGCCTGGTCTGATGCTATCAGCCGAGAGCACTACGATTTCTCTGAAGTCTTTGCACACTACGATCGTTGCTTGCTTGAGTTGTAAACTCTACATTTTTGAGAGCACCCTACGATCATTGACTTGTAAATCTACATTTCCTTCAGCACACTACGATGGTTGAGTTAGCTCGGCAAATGTTGGGACCACTCTACGATTTCCAAAGAGGCCCTTCAAGGCAGGCACACTACGATCTTTGAAGTTCTACGTTTCGACCTTGACTTCTGCAATGTTGATCAGATTTATACACTCCGATTTCTTTGAAGCCTATCTATTACATCTCAAGATCAACCTAACAGCTTTGATCTTTCTATCTATACATTCTATTAAAGAATGATACACGTTAAGAGCTTAGATCAACCTAACAGATTTGATCTATCACTAAGTCCTTGTACATATCTTACTTGAAGGACTTTACAAATAATCATGAGCATATACATTAAAAAATCAAATCATAATATGCATTCTCCCAACAACCTCCCCCTATTTGATGTTGACATAACCAGGGAGTTTTGTTGTCATGATTACTAGTGTCTAGATGCATTTGCAGGAAATTTAAACATGACTTAGTATTTCAAAGCGCAAATGAAATTTCTAGAGAATAAGCATGAATTTATTGATGTTCAAGAAATATTGCAGTATAGCTTTACATTAATAAGAATTTAAAGTTTCAACTTATCTCTATTTCCTTGACCTTTTCCATGGAGGAATGGCATACTCCTCAAATTTCTTCTTTTCCTCGCTAGCTTCATCCCTTCCGCTAACTCTTCCAAATTTCACTTGGACTTACTATCGGGTTGTGATCATGCCTATTCATGAATGCTGGATCTCCAATTGGCATTCTTAGGTTGTGGTGGTCACATTTGGTGAGCTGCTAGTTGGACCTTGACTGCTTAAAGGCTCAGCCATCAAGACTTCCTACTGATCAGATCGTTGAGTCTGATTGCTTGATCGCGGAGTCTGTTGGTGGGACTGTCTTGCAGGAGGGATTCGTGAAAATTGTCCTCTTCCCCTTTCTTAGTTTCCTTCACCTCTTCTTCCTCTGCCCTGATCTCTATGTGCTCCTTAAACTCCTTTCCCTTTATTCTCCCCCTTAATGTCAGCATCAAGGGTTCGAATGTCTGCAGAAAGTCGATTTACTCCTTGGACAAGCTTGTTTAGTTGGCTCTATGTTTGAGCAATGTCCTCTCGACTTTCCTTGATCTGGATTTCAGATCTAGCTTTTTTGTTTCGGAGGGCAGTAAGAACAATGTCAGTCTGATGTTCCTGATTCACATAAGCTTTCTGGATTTCATTGACTGAAGCTTTCGGTTTATGATGTTCTCCAGCATGAGTTTATTTTGGACTTCTTAATTTCTCTGCATTTTAAGAACAGCCTCTCTTTGTTTGGTAGCTATCTGGAAATAAATCTCATCTCTGTCCTTCACGCTTTGAAGAATTTCTTGGATAATTTCCCTCAGTTTCTTTGTAAGCTCAGCATTTAGTGTGCTCGGGATATTATTTGCAGCAGTGATCATTTGATTCAGCCCGATATGAATGAGGTCTGAGTGAGTGTCCAGGCTTTCTTCAATGTTCTTGACCATGTTCTTGGACATTTCATTCAAGTCATCTTTTGTGGGTAGATTTGGAGGAGTTTCATTGGTTTGAGGATTATTGAATGTAGGGGATCTTTTCTGGGATTGATCTTGCAGAGAGTAGAGAGCAAGATCAAGACTAAAATAGTCATTGGAGGAGGAGGATGGTATGTCTGATGGGGGAGGCCTGAGTTTCTATGTTTGGAATATGTGGCTCTACAGTTTCTATTTGGGACTCTACGATGGGACTAGAGTCAGGGATCGTAGAGTTGGTGTTTTGTGGGAGCAAAATAAAGTTGACTGCATTTGGTTCCTCAGTTACAGAATTTTGGGATTCTGCAACTGGAAATTGATTTAGTGGATGAAGTATCACTTCCAACCATCGTGGGAATTCATAAAAATAGCTAAATGAGGATGATGGTAACTGATTAACTCTGAAGTGGTTTGGGATAGACAGTACCTCAAGTTTATCCTTTGAGGAAGAGTTATTGGTAAGCAATTTCTTGGCAAAGTTGAATTTCCCTGGAAATCCATGAGCCAATTCTGAGATGGCTGGATACTCTTTGAAGCTCCAGAACATGTGATCCCAAGAGTTTAGGATTTGGGCTTGATAATATGGCATCATGGGTAGGTATGAGAACATCTGATTATAGAGATAGCTTCTATACCCATCCATGCCCACACCAGTGATCTGGAGGTCATCATCACCTTCTTCCTCTTCTCTGTCTTTGAGAATTCCATTATCTCAATGGGCTCTTGATGATCTTTTACTGGTTCCTCTTCATTTCTGGCAGGAACATCTTCTTCTTCTATGGAGATATCTTGAGGCTCCCCCTCAACTTGATCATCTTCTTGTAGGCTCATAAATTCCCCCTTAATTGGAGTACCTTCTTGAGCTTCTGGCATCTCCCCCTTAGCTGGTGTATTCTCTATCATGAGAATATCAGGGATCTCCCCCTCAGATGGAGCACTGTCCTCTTGGGCAACCATGCTCTTGTCTTCCTTCTTGAGCACCTTTTCATTCTCAAGAATGTATTTCTTGACCAGCTTTCTCCTTGATTTACTAGGCTTAGCCACAGCTTCAGGACTTTCTTGAACCTCAGTGTTGTCTTGTTCAATAGCCACTATGCTTGAAGCAGCTACTTCTTTATCTACCATTCTTGGTCTGGTCTCTACGAACAGTAGAGACTCTACGATTGAGGTGACTGATGGCCTTTTGGACTTATGACCAACTTTGTTCTTCTTCAGGATCTGAGATATGGTAGCATGATCCTCATCTGGTTAATCTTGCTGCTGCTTTCTTCTTAGCATCCTCAGAGTCTCTATATCAGAGGACTCTATAAGTATATCAGTGGTAGATCCTTGAGGCTCTTCTAACAGTCTAGCCTTTAGCTTCCTCTTGCCCTTGCTCTTTCTGGTAAGGACAGAGTGATAAGTAGGATTTTTACCTACTTATGGAGTATCAATTCATGCGAACTATGCCCATCTCAAGTACATTTTAGTTTGTTTTAGCTGCATTTCATGTTAATTTGCATTGCACGTTCTTAAAACTCCTTTTGGTGAATAAGTGCAGGTATCGGCCTATTTTGGTGGTGTTATGGACCATAAGGCAAATGGATGCTTGAAACGAGGTAAAAGGATGGGATAGGCATGTCATGAAGGTGCATTGGTGAAAGGAGATAAAGCATGATCGAAAGCAAGCAAAGACAACAATGAAGATGGGAAAAAGGAACCAGGATCTACAGATTTCAAGCTGCGCGGCAAAATAGCCTTAAGAACGCGCGCCCGCGCGATTGCCCAACCAAATCTTAGATGCTACTACAAGTCTCATGGTAGCGAAAAAGACAAGTTTAGGGAGCGCCATACCACGCGCGCGAGATCGACCAACCATACGAAGTTTACTACAAGTCTCGCGGTACATGAGACTATCATCTTGAAAAGAAGCGTGGCGGCCTTGCGCGATGTCTGATCTTCTTGATGTGTTTTATTTTATTTCCAAAATTTAAAGGTTGTAATTGATTTAAAACGATTCCTAACTGGTGTCAGGGGTATCATTCGACATTCTATTAGTTTTTCACGGATCTTTACATCGTAATTAGGGTTTTACTCTATAGCGAGGATTCCAACGTAGAAGGAGGCCATAACTCTATTTTTCTACTCCTTCTTGGGGATTTTTCTCCATGAGAGCGGATTATTAATATTTGTTTTTCCTGGAATCTTATGGGGATTGAATATTGATGTGTATTCGGTAATTGGGTTTGATAGTTTCATCTTTCATCTTTCAATTGTTGCTTATTGATCATGTTTAACTTTGATCCCATAATGGCTTTTGGTTCAGTCATGAACTAAACTCCATTATGGGATTCTAACGGATTTTATTATGTAGTTTGATTGCACACTTAAATGCTGGGTTGTTTTGCATATTATATGGGATGTCTGTCATGATTATTTTGCATACATGAATGCTTGATCACCATTCGTTTCAGTATTTGTATGGAATTGACAATGAACATGCAAATATGGACTATAATCATGATAGTATACGTATATAGGGCTGTGTTATATGGCTTATGTATTTCATGAACCAGATAGACATATATTGTTTCACCGTATAAGTTAAGATAAGAGCTTGAACTTAAAATCAATATAGTTGCAATTTCACATAGACATATAGTGATGTTGGTTATGTTGATGATTACATAGAGTCTATCATTTGTGGATGCTGTGTAAGTAGGTCTTAGTGCATTGAAGAATGGCTAATACTCTTTTAGTGCTCTTGGCTACTTTCCTATGATATGTGAACAAGTCAAGCATGATAGTGGCGATTGAATGAAGTTAGAATCCCATTAGTTCCAATATCATTTATTATATCGTTTATATTATTTTAGTTGTTACTTGCAATTCAAGAACAAACCAAGTTTAATCCATAGTGTGAGCATATGAATATAATGATTTAATTAATGAATAGTAGTTTAAGTTAAACAACTTTCTCTGTGGGATCGATACTTTACTTGCTCTGTATTACTTGTTGACGCATGTATGCTTGCATGAGTTAAAGCTCTTTTGTTAGTCGTAAAAAAGAGGCAACACAGAGGGTTCTTCTTTGTTGGTTTCTTCTTCTTCTTCTTCGATCTCCCTAACCACAGATATATTTCCTGGAAGGCCTGAGTCCTTCAGATCCCCAGTTCTTCCACTGGACTCGGTCATCATTCGAACATACTTAGCTAGGTTCCTCTTCCAATTTTCAAACAATTTCTGGGTCATTCGTCTATTTGGGTTGATAGCTTTTCCTTCTTCATCCCCAATTTTGTCACCCAGGGCTGATTGTAGAATGATGCTTATGAATCGCCCGTATAGCATCTTCTGAGGGCTTTTTGACTTCTTTGAGTTGACGAGCCACTTACCAATCCAATCGAGCAATAGGGCTCCATAGTTGAGTTTTATTCCATAACTCATGGCAGTCATGAGCCTAAGTTGAACTTCATTCACAGAGTCGTGACCTGAGCTCTTGCAGCATGTACATTTCCCAACTATATCGGCTAGAAATGCATACCTCTGTGGGAACTCCTTCTTATTGTACCCTTTCACAGAGGGGAGTTTCTTGTGATGCATTCTTCTAAGTCCCTCTTGGAAGTCTACGCTATCTAAGAATGGATGCCCTTCATTTTTGAGACCTAGGGCGAGGTTTATGTCTTCGGCCTTCAGTCTAATTACCACATCCCTTACTCTCGTAGTGATGATGTCGTTTTCAAATACTCCATTCCTGTAGAACTCTTTCACTAACATTGGATAAATCAATGTATCTGTGCTCAAGGCTTCTTCAAGACCTGCCTTCTTCAGTAAGGCCAAAGTCTTGTGGAACTTGGGTTGAGCTGTTTTGAACTCATCAAAACAGAGTCTGTAGCCTGAGATAACACTGGATGTCGCCATTGATTTCGTAGTTGGAAGTGAGATATGAAAGAACTTTCTTCTGATTTAGGGTTTCTGCTTTGAGAGAGGATGAGAGAGATAATATTTTGAACTTCTGATTTCAAAAAAAATATGATTTCAATTTGTACTTGCAACTTTCCTCTCTCCTTTTTGCTTAGTGGGACAGGTGTCGTCTTTTTCTTGGCTCTATGATTTTGACTGATAGGAATTGTACTGATTTGCCCTTGGCTCCTGCAGAGCTGAGGTGTCCTTAGGGAGGACTACGATCGTTGAAGTAGTTTTGTGATCGTTGAGTGCTTTGCATTT
Source organism: Panax quinquefolius (assembly GCA_020205615.1). NCBI lineage: Eukaryota > Viridiplantae > Streptophyta > Magnoliopsida > Apiales > Araliaceae > Panax > Panax quinquefolius. The sequence continues at coordinate 74,759,361 of CM035170.1, read as the reverse complement.
ATCGAGTCTGATCTGCGATCGTCGAGTCTAACCAGATCCTTGAGATGAATTTTTGACATAGCATTCTTTTAAGGTAACTCAGGAAGGGCCAACCTCTTGGAGTGAGTCAAGGGTTAGGTTTGTTCTTGAGGCGCTTATCAGATGGATTGCTGTGTTTTGAAGCTTATCATCACAGGATGCACTCTTGCTTTGTTGTTGGGGCTTTTATCATCGTTGAGTCTGCTCTACGATGGTTGAGTCTTTGCTACGATCGTTGAGGTGGTTTTAGTCTCTTCAGCACTACGATCATGGACTTCCCTTGATCATGTCTACGATTTTGAGTTCAACCTTTGTATCTGTTATGGTTAGCACAATCTAGAGCATATATTTTATGGTTAAAGATTTAGCATGCCTAGCTCACTTATTAACTTATTAAATCTGGATTCATCTAAAGGTTTTGTAAAAACATCATCAAGTTGATTTTTAGTCGGGATATATTGTAAAGATATAGTTCCATTTTGTACATGATCCCTAATGAAGTGATACCTTATCTCTATATGCTTAGTCCTAGAATGCATAACAGGATTATGAGTTATTGCAATGGCACTTGTATTATCACAGTGAATGGGAATAGATTTGAAATCAAACCCATAGTCGGCTTAGGTGATTTTTCATCCATAGGATCTGAAAGCACAAGAAATGCCAAAGATAATGTATTCAACCTGCGCAATTGAAGTAGACACCGAGTTTTACTTTTTGCTAAACCAGACACAAGTCATTTTCTAGCAATTGACAAAATCATTGGTACTCTTTCTATCTATTTTGCATCCCGCAAAAATCGAGATCTGTGTATCCTGTTAGTTCAAATGAGGATTCCTTGGGGTACCAAAGCCCCAAGTAAGGTGTACCATTGAGATACCTAAAGATCCTCTTTACGTGAGATAAATCGACTCTTTAGGGTTAGTTTGAAATCTAGCACATATATGCATGTTGCAAACATTATATCCAGGCTCTATCGCGCTTAGATATAAAAGAGAACTATATCATACCTCTTGTATTGAGTTATATCAATACTTTTACCTTTTTCATCTTTATCAAGCTTGGTTGCGGGAGCAATTGGTGTTTTTTCATAGGAGAGGCCGATTCCATGCCATACTTCTTGAGTAAGTCTTTGATGTACTTGGCTTGGTTTATGAAAATTCCTTCATCACCTGCTTTTACTTGCAGATCCAAGGAAGAAATTCACTCACCCATCACGCTCATTTCAAACTTGCTCTGCATCGACTTAGAGAATCTCTTACATAACTTTTCGTCAAGTGAGAACCAGAACCAAAAATAATATCATCAACATATATTTGAACTAATAAGACTTTGTCTTTATGCTTTCTAAGAAATAGTGTGGTATCTACTCTACTTCTAGTGAACCCATTTTCAATTAAGAAGTTAGTTAGTGTTTCATACCATGCTCTAGGTGCTTATTTAAGACCATATAAGGCTTTGTCTAATCTATAAACATAATTGGAAAGAGATGGATTGATGAAACCTGGAGGTTGCTCTACATAGACTTCTTCTTGGAGTTCTCCATTTAGGAATGCACTTTTGACATCCATCTGAAAGACTTTGAACTTCATGTTAGCAGCAAAGGCAAGAAAGATTCTGATGGCTTCTAATCTGGCAACTAGGTGCAAATGTCTCCTCGTAGTCAATGCCTTCTTCTTGAGAGTAGCCCTTTGTCACTAATCTTGCCTTGTTCATGGTAATAACTCCATCTTCATCCATTTTATTTATGAAGACCCACTTGGTTCCAATGACAAGATGACTCTTTGGTCCTGGTACCAATCTTTATACTTTGCTTCGTTCAAATTGGTTGAGTTCTTCCTGCATGGCTTCTATCCAACTAGAGTCTTCCGTAGCATCCTCTATCTTATTTGGTTCTATTTGAGATAAAAAGATTAGATAAAAGCATTTATTTTGAGTGGTAGCTCATGTTTTCACTCTAGCACTCGGATCTCCAATGATTAGATCCTGAGTGTGATCTTTGGCCCATCTGTTACCGGTTGGGACATCTGTCCTGATGCCTTCTTGTCTTAAGTCTTCAAGATCTATTTCTTCTTCTTGGTGTAGAGGTTCATTATCTTGTATAGACCTCTCTACGATCTCATTTTGTTGCTCAACGATTACACTATCTGGCACTACGATCGTAGTTTTGGGCTCAACGATTTCATTCGTAGTGTCTGCACTATCGGTCGTAGTGTCTTGAAGCACTATGTTGTCTAAGTCTGTTTCATCAAAGATGATATGGATCGAGACTTCAACACTCAGTGTCTTCTTTTTGAATACTCTGTAGGCCTTACTGTCTGTGGCATATCCAAGAAAGATTCCTTCGTCTGACTTGGGCTGAAATTTTGTTAGGTACTGCTTTCCATTGTTGAGAATGTAGCATGCACAGTCGAAAATATGAAAGTAGCTGACATTTGGCTTTCTTCCTTTCCACAGTTCGTAAGGCGTCTTCTGGATCATAGAGTGTATCAGTTATCTGTTCTGCATGTAGCATGCAGTGTTGACTTTCTCTGCCAAAAGTATTCAGCGAGATAAGTCTGCTGCTAGTAGAGTTCTTCCACCCTTCTATCAAGGTTCTCGTTTCTTTCTTTCTTTCACACACCATTTTGTTGAGGAGTTCGTGGAGCTGAAAAGTTATGACTGATGCCATTGTCTGAGCAAAACTGGTCCATTTCTGAGAAGTCAAATTCTCTGCCATGATATTTTCTCTCCTTTCTCGTTCATCATTAGTTTAAATATCTTGATTAATTGGGAGCTCGTTTCATCCTTTGAAGTTAGGAAGAATACCCATGTGAATCTGGTGTAGTCGTCGACTATAACTAGAGAGTATCTTTTTCCTCTAAGACTAGTTGTTGGGATTGGCCCAAATAGATCCATGTGAAGCAATTGCAGGGGCTTGTTGATAGAGTTGGCAGTTTTGCTCTTGAATGAGTTTCTGGTTTGCTTTCCAAACTGACAGGCATTGCATGGCCTCTCTTTTATGAAGTTGAACTTAGGTAGGCCAGCAACGAGATCTTTTGATGCCAGTTTGGACATACTTTTGAAGTTTAAGTGCTATAACCGTCTATGCCATAGCCAGTTCATTTTTTCAGATGCTTTTGCCAGAAAACATATTGTCTCGTCTGAGCTTAGTTAACCAAGATTCATTGTGTAGACATTTCCTTCTCTTGTCCCGATTAGCTTTACAGCAAATGTATTCAAATCTCTGACTTGACATTGGTTGTTGAGGAATGTTACTTGATGACCCTTGTCGTAGAGTTGACTGATGCTTAGAAGGTTATGTTGGAGACCTTCCACATATGCCACTTTACTGAATGATACTGCACCATTGCCAGCAGAGCCATATCCTCTTGTCTTGCCCGAGCCGTTGTCTCCAAAGATGACTGAGGGACCCTGCTTCTCTATGTAGTTAGATAGAAGGGCTTTGTTCCCGGTCATGTGCCTTGAGCATCCACTGTCCAGATACCATGTAGTGATCGTGGAGCTCTTTTCCTGTCAAAACATTGAACCTTCATTTCGGTACCTATATTTGCATGGGTCCTTCTTTGTTAGTGCCTTTGGGAACCCAAATCTGTTTAATCTTGGGTCTTTCATGCATGGAATTATAATAACACTTGGCAGCTTTGTGACCATATTTGTTGCATATAAAACATCTAGTATGATGCATGCCTGTGTGTGTATGATGATTCATCCTCCATTTGGACTTGTGTGGTTCTTTAGTTGTCCTTCTCTTAAACTGATTCTCATTCTTCTACGTGTCCTTGGATTTCATAAATAGTGATGAGTGTGCCTTACCTCTCACTGCATTCTTCCCTAGTTGATTCGTAGAGTTGGTCTTGCTTGACTCTACGATTCTTCGAGGTTGGTGAGTAGAGGTTAGGTTACTCTTCTCTTTTATGAATCCCAGGCCAATATGAGATCCTTTACTCCTTTGAGTATGAATGGAGATAGTAGGACAATGTTGAACTTGTTCTTCCTTCTGTGAGGATTTCACAAAGGTAATGCTTCTACTAAAACTTGAGGCATTACTAGTGCTAGTTTCCTTTGTCTTTTCCACACATGGCTCTGAAATGGATTCCCCAAAGCCTAAGCCTGTTCTATCGAATGTACTTCTCTGACTAGAGAGCAGGGAGTCCATGGATGATGAGGATTTATTCCATGTAGAGATAGTCTTTTCTAGTTCCTCAATTTTAAAGGTTAGATTAGACTCTCTTTGTGCATTGAGTGTGTGATCCTCAAGCTTGAAGAGAAGATTAGTACTTAAAAGGGCTGTTTCAAGCTCTTCATGAACTTTCTTCTTCTCCTCTTGAAGAAGTGAGTGATCCTTAGACAAAACTCTGAACCACTTCATATATTGATGTAGATCAGTGGTTATGCCATACAGAACAATTCTTAAATCATTTATGTCTACATCAGGTGAGTTGAAGTCAAATACCTCATCGAGACTTACATCATGTATGTTGAGGTTTTGTGTGTCCTTTGCATGTTTGGTCATTAGGCACAGATTAACCATTTATGGTTCTTCATCATCTCCGGAGTCAGTATTGGAGTCATTGTCTGAATCACTCCATGATCCTCCAGCTACCAGGCCTTTGTATCTCTTCTGAGGCCTTTTGTTGCCTTTGTATTCCTTCTTTGCATGTGTTTTCTTCTTTAGTTCTTCTCTTAGAGGTTTGTTGCAGTTGGCAATGAAGTGGCCAGGCTTCTTGCAGTTGTAGCATAGATCATTCATTTGCTTCTGGCTGCTGTAATTGCTGACCTTCTTTGGCTTGATGGGTTTGCCTTGACGCATGAACCTTCTTAATCTTTTCACCAGCATAACAAAGTCTTCATCATCGTCCTCATCATAATCAGAGTCAATCTCAGTGTTGACCTTTGATGCACTTTCAGTTGCCTTAAGAGCAACACCCTTATCCTTCCTTCTTCCTTCTGATAGGGTTTCGGCTCGTTGAGTCAGCTCCAGTTCGTATGTCATGAGATTGCCATATAGTTGTTGAACTGTCATCTCGTGAAGATTCTTTGACTCTCTTATAGCAGTGGTTTTGGCATCCAACATGCTCGGTAGGGCTCTCATGAACTTTATGATCAGATCTTTGTTAGGATAGATCTTCCCATATGCTCGTAGAGAGTTGAGCAGAAAGTTGAATCTCTCATAGGTGGCAGTCACGTTTTCTCCTTGAACATGAGCAAACATCTCATACTGTTGTGTCAGGAGAGATTGTTTGTTTTCTCTAACTTCTTCAGTTCCTTCGTGCATGATCAACAATGCTTCCCAAACCTTCTTAGCTGTTTTGCTGTTGACAACGTTTTCGAACAGATCGTCTTCTAAGGATTGGAACAGGATGTTCTTGGCCTTTTTGTCAAGTTAGACAACTCTCTTCTCGTTGTCTGTCCACTCTTCTTTAACCTTGATTTGTATTGTGTTTGGATCATCAGTGGTTGGTGCAAGCTTCGTTGGAATATAGGGCCCATTTTGAATGGTCTCAAATAGATCTTCATCTATTGAGTCCATGTATGTTTGCATCCTGACTTTCCAGTTTGCAAACTTATCCTTGTTGCACATTGGTGGCTTGCTGCCTCCTCCAATTCTAGATTCGCTCGGTACGTGTGCCATTGGATCTACTAAAGCTTGTAAGCTATATAATAGAACCTGCTTTGATACCAATTGTTAGTTCCTAGTAGGCACAATAGTTGTCTAGAGGGGGGTTGAATAGATATTTAAAAAATCTTTTCATTTTAAACTTGTTAGTTAATGATGATTAAAACTTAGCGGAATTTATGTTTGTTTTAATCTCTCTTGCAAAGTAGTGGAGTTATGAGAGTGAGGCAGTTATAGCTGTTATGGAAGATATAGCAGTTATAGTATGAATGTAAAAGACACAGTCGTTTTAAGTGGTTTAGAGCACTTAAAGCTCCTAGTCCACTCTTCTACTCAACGAGTATAAAATCCACTAAGGATGTCTTTTACAACTTCTGAATCACACAGATTCCTTGTAGACCAGCAGTTTAGGAACTTCTTAGTTCATTCTTGAACTCTTCAGGTCCAGCAGACTTGGTTCTCTTACAGTTCACTTAGAACTCTTCAAGTCCAGCAGACTTGGTACTCTTCTTCAGTTGATTGATAGATGTTGAGTTCTTGATGGTTGCTACTCAATTGCTGTTTAAGCACTTATTCGAAAGAACTGAGTAGCTGAGCAAGCTTTACAATTTCTCGATCGTAGAGTTGAGCTTTGAGAGTTGTTCACGTTGTTTGTTCAGTGCTTGCTTGTTTTTCTCTCATCTACTTGATTTGCATATATGTGATCTTGAAAAATATCCGTTGGATCTATCCGTTGAAGCATTAAATGCATTTGACTTTTTTATTCTTTGATGGAGACATTTCTGCACATCTTCTGAGCTGCATTCTGGCCCACTGACACTGCAGACTGCTTTATCACCTAACACCTAAAAGGCGTTTTCTCCCTTACCAATGGTACTTTCCTTAGCTTCTTCAATACGTTTCTTTGTTGCATACTAAGGATATTTCTTATGACTTTGGGACTGGTGAGTACTGCAGTGTTTAGAATCCATTCCTCTTTTATTGGTACCTATCTCCACACGAATTATGAGGCTGGACATTTTCTAACACAAGATAGATGATACTCTACGATTAGGATATGGTGACTTGTCGCCTTGGTGACTGGTCTAATGCTATCAGCTGAGAGCACTACGATTTCTCTGAAGTCTTTGCACACTACGATCGTTGCTTGCTTGAGTTGTAAACTCTACGTTTTGAGAGCACTCTACGATCGTTGACTTGTAAACTCTACGTTTCCTTCAGCACACCACGATCATTGAGTTGGCTCGGCAAACGTTGGGACCACTCTACGATTTCCAAAGAGGCCCTTCAAGGCAGGCATACTACGATCTTTGAAGTTCTACGTTTATACCTTGACTTCTGCAATGTTGATCAGATTTATACACTCTGATTTCTTCGAAGCCTATCTATTACATCTCAAGATCAACCTAACAACTTTGATCTTTCTATCTATACATTCTATTAAAGAATGATACACGTTAAGAGCTTAGATCAACCTAATAGATTTGATCTATCATTAAGTCCTTGTACATATCTTACTTGAAGGACTTTACAAATAATCATTAGCATATACATTAAAACATCAAATCATAATATGCATTCCCCCAATAAAGCCACTCAGTTATACTCAATTATTGCTACAGTAATTGCTGCATAGTATCTCATATTATTGATTCAATTATTATCAGAGTAACATCTGCATAGTATTTTATATTATTAAATCAATAATTGAGACGACAAAGTAATTCATATTATTATTTACAATATTGATGATGTCTAGAATGTTCTATTGAGAAGAGGTTTATTCACCTAATTGCGCGCCAATAGGGAGAAATCCTTATCAGAAAGCCCCATCTTTTTTGGGAATGATCTGGTTGTTAAATATTATGAGTTATAATATTAATGATGAATAATTGTTGGAAGATTAAAAATATGTTGATTGAAGATAAAAGGATTTGTGGTAATATTTATTCAATCTTTGATATAAATAAGAAGTCTGTTATGAGACGTATGTGGTAAGTTTGATTTATTTTATGGGGGCCCATATGTCATCATCTAAGAGTCACTTTCATCAATAGTAATTGCCTTTACCAGACGTCAAACCACTTGTCATTTCATATTACAAGCGTCGAACCAATTGTCGTTTCACATTACAGGCGTCGAACCAATTGTCGTTTCACATTACAGGCGTCGAACCAATTGTCGTTTCACATTACAGGCGTCGAACCAATTGTCATTTCACATTACAGGCATCGAACCAATTGTCGTTCCATACTACAGGCGTCAAACCACTTTTCTTTTCACATCACTAGTCGTTAAGCCACTTGCTTTTTCACATTGCAAGGGCTAAGTTAGAAACTTCTATAAATAGAAGCTTAATTCTTCTTTCATTCTCACCAATTCACTACAACTCACAAGAGAATTCAATAGAGAGAGAATCAGAGAGAAAGAAGAAGAGTATTCTGTTACTACACTATTTCAGTAGCCAATTTCCTATTAATGTAAGGGGTATTATTTCTTTCGTATTCATATAGGGATATTATTTTTGTTCAATATTCGTATAAAATAATATTTTCTTCCATACTCTGTGGTATGTAAGTAATATTATTTCGTTTCAAATTCTGAATTCTACACTCATATTATTAAGTATTGCTTCTATACTCCTTGAAATTAGTAGAATATCATTGAAATTTGTGCTTCATCTAGTATCATCACAAGGATATTTTTCTGAACATTCTTGTTAAAGTTTAATCTTTTCATGTCAGAGTACTATTTATGGGGTACTATTCATGAAGTACTATTCATGAAATACTATTCACGGGGTACTATTCATGACAAAAGTTAATTTCTTTTCTGTCCAAATTATTTTTGATACAATATTATTCTTGAATTTTACTCCACAAAGTAGTATCATGTTGACAATTTGGACATTATTGATTTCTTGATAAATTGAATTATAAATCTTTAAAAAATTTCCTTGCTCTCATTTAATTGAATTCTTATATCATTGTCATCATCCTCATGCTTATATTATTGTAACGACCGAGAAATTCGGATCCTTAATAAAATATTTAAAAGAATTAAATAATGAATAAAATAATCTTATTTGTCATTATATGTGTTAATAAGATGTATGTCGTTCTATAACCTAGAAACGTTGGAACATCGTAGTATTTGAACCACGTGAATGAATTAAAGTGTTTGAATTTCCAAGATGAAAATAAAAGTTTTTCGAGAAAGTTTACAAAAAACACTATTCACCGTTTAACGTTCGGGAATTATTTTTGAACTTCCGAGAAATACGTAACAATATCAAGACGAGATGGATTATGTAATAATAATCTAAGTATGGAAAACGTAATATTTCGCATGCGGACTTAATTTGGAAACGTTAGGTTTATTAAGCGTTAAGGAAAGAAAGTTGTAATCTTATGATACGTATACATTATACGAGGTAATGAACGTGAGTATAATACGACGTATTATACTATTGTGTATGGAGAATGAAATAACGTATATTACGAATTAGTATACGAGCTAGCATACGAGAATTATACGTGAGGTATTTATGCTAAGTTGTTTAATTAAAGGTAATGGACTTGTAGGATTATTAGCTTAATGGTAGAAGTCCAATTAGTAAGTGATACTCAAGCCCAAGTGTTTGATATGTCATGAGTCCAAACTATTGTAGTATAAGCCCAATAAGAAATTAGCCAGATTAATTAAGTAAACCCAATGAATTGGCTATGATTCATGGGGCAATCCAAGTGAGATGTGGGTAGACTTGATGGGCAAACATTTTGTGTGGTGACCAAGTGTTGTGATGGCCAAGTAATAGAAGTGGCTAGCAAGAATACTTAGGCTTGAAGTTATGAATAGTAAGGAGGTGACTTAAGGAGGTGGGATGCCTTAAAGACCCTTTTACCCTCACTTTAGGAAGTCTATAAATAGAAAGCTCACCATTCATTATTTGGTTGATTAGTTTTCATCCAACAAACTCTCTCACAAAACAACTTAATTGTTAGAGCAAATAAGCACTTTGAGCTTGACTTATCATTTGTAGATTTCCAAAGCAAGAGAAGTAATCTTCAAAGGTAATTGATCTTGTCTCTTCTATCTCTATCATGGTAGGTTGATAAGAGAAGTGTAATCTAATGAACTTACATGCTAAGAACATATGGGAAGTGGATAAAAAATGGACTTAAGCCGAATAAGGTGAATAAACAACTTGAACCTAAATAAGTTGATAAACTTGTACAAAACTTGTCATATGATGTTAGTATGTTCATTATGGTATGAGAACATTGATTATTGGACTTAAGTTCATAATAAGTTATAAGCATGAGCATTGGAGTTCATAAGTTAAATAAGTCATTGACTTATGAGATTAAGTCAAAACCTACTTTGATAATAAGTCGGTGTAGTAAGTAACTTGAAAATGTCTATATGTTGATTAAAATCCACCTAGAATGATTAGTGATGAGGTTTCGCCGGAATTCACACGATTGGACGATAATCGTCGAATTCGTGAAATTCTCGGAATAGAAGTCGTATTTTGTGTTTGAAGTCGTAAATGTTTGTTTTCGATGGAGACAAGTCATATTTGGCATTATAGAGTTGCGTACTCAAAAATGGCAGGATTCTGACTTAGAACGAAGAAACAAGCGTTGAACGTTCACGAACGTTTATCGTTTTCGTTAAAATGGAATAATAGGAGAAATTTTAGCAAACGAAGTAAAATAGATAAAATTCTTACATGAACGCATAGAGTACGTAATTTGTAAACCGTAGACTCTTGAACGAGCCAATTCGGACTTATAACGAAGAAGTTACGAGTCCGGGAATCTCATCTTTTGAAAAATCTGTCAAACATTTATGTGGCACAGAGTCCGGGGCCAAGGCGCTACCCCAAGTTATTTAGCCATGGCCAACAGAGCGCCAAAGGGAGCCTCACCCCAAAAACTTCGCTCAAAATGCATGACATGCATTAACAAAGAGACTCGTGCTTGCAAAGACCGAAAGTCGAGTTTTTGAGAAATAAGAGGTAGCCGCGCAAATACAGAGCCTAATAGTGTAATAGCCGTACCACAGAAGACCAAATTTCAAGACGTAGACTATAAAGAATGTTTTACAGGATGAGCATGGATAGTAATTAATGAACGATTAACTAAATATCTTAGTGAAACATTGTTAAGACATACTAAACCTTAAGTATGAACACTTAGGGTTAAGATTAAGTCGATTACGTATGAACGTAAGAATGGCATAATGAAAAGCTGGAACCAATAATAACGAATCTAATACGTAATGAGGTTGAGAAGAAGGGTAAGATTATTTAGAAACCATAAATATTATTCATGACCTAATGTACTATGCGATGTTATTATCTAATGTAGAGACCTTAAAGACCTACAGTGCACGGGTTATATTTATAAGCAGACGCTAAAGGCAAGTACTCTAACCCTTGTTCCAGTTCGATCTGGACAAGTCCTTGTGATTCATGTATTCTTCGCATGAGTTAAGGTTTGAGGAAGTCAAAGCCAATTCTTTCGGCTAAATGTATGCTATGTTATTTTATCAAGTGTTGATAAGTATTTACCAAACTAATATTATTGTGGTTTTCAAAAGTAGACTGAGTATGCTAAATTGTTTTGTCGTTAAACGATAGGCACGTGAGGTTGTCACAACTTAAACGTATACACGTTTAATGAATGTAGTGTTTATCAACATAGATTACTATAGGCTGATCACCTAGACGTGCTCGTAAGCTATGCCGGACTTACGGACTTAGTGTCGGGACGTCCTTTTCAAAGTACTTATGATATGCTTACGGTCTTGAACCAGAATTGATGTTTTACCGAATATTGTTGTTGTAAAACATTTTGAATGAAAAGAAGTGCTATTTTGAATTATCGATAGTACTTCATAGCTATTGTTCAGTTATTGAAGATATATTATTCCTATGTTTCAAGCATGTTATTTTCCTAGAATTGTTGTACTTGCTAAGCTAGTTAGGCTTATTCTTGCTTGAACCATATGAATACAGCTAAGACCGAACGGACCGATGGATCTGGCAAGTATAAAGGGAAGGGGAAGGCGAACCCGTAGATTACATATGTAATAGTATAGGTTTTGTAAGAATAATATTATGACAAAGACAAATGTATTGGTTGTAAAGAACCTGGGATATGTAAATATTCTTTTTAATATATATAAGACATATTCGTTCTTTTGAGGCATTTCAATTGAATGTTTATATGAACTGTAGCACCGTGTAGCACCATCTGTCGGGTTGGAAGATACCTGGATTTGGGGGCGTCACAATTATGATGAAAGTCATTTTTGGCCGTAGTGCATAGATGAACTGTGATTTGAATGATTATGACCAAGGATCATTCGGTATAATCATGACCCAAAATGTTACAAATGATGTGGTAAAAGACATCATTGGCCCGTAGTGCATTGATGGACATTTGTTGGTATAATCATGACCATTGGTGATAAAGATGAATATCCTTGGCCCGTAGTGCATGGATAATTCAGTGATGTGGATTATTTATTTAGCTGAGTCCCAACAATAAAATTGATGATATACTTTTAAATCATAGAAGATAGTAGATATCATGCTCTACTTGACTTTTCTAATGATAAACTTGGTACTTGACTCTCTACTATTGATTGGTATGATTATGACCAGGGATTATTCGGTATAATCATGACCGTAATGTTACAAATGATGTGGTAAAAATCCTCATTGGCCCGTAGTGTATTGATGGACAACTGTTGGTATGATCATGACCATTGATGATTACATGATTATCCTTGGCCCGTAGTGCAGGGATGATTCGATGATGTGGTTTATTTATTAAGCTGAGTCTCAGTGATAAAATTGATGAAAATCTTTTTAAATCATAGAAGATAGTAGATATCATGCTCTACTTGACTTTTCTAATGGATTGCTTGTTCCACTGCAGTTAAACTTGATGTTTATTATATTTTTATCAGTTTAACATTGTTGAAGGCTAACGATAATTTATTCTGCATTATCTTAGTCATAATATTTCTTACTGGGGTAGTTGAGCTCACCCTTTTGCTTTCATTGTTCTCTTTATGAAATGAGAATATAGCTGGGACGAGTCGGGAAATGGAGTGATGGTCCAGATAGGTGGCTATAGTAGTCATCACTATTATGTGAAATAGTGTGATAATAATTGTAATGATGACTTTATTTGAGTTTGGATACTCTCTACGAGACATTATCCATGTTGAAACTCTCAGCTACGTTTTGTCGTACTATATAAAAGAAGTTTGTATTTAAATTATGTACCATATATTTGGCGACTCTAGATGGGTGATGTATACCTATTTTGGGGGCGTGACATCGGGGACAAAATTTTATAAAGAGGGAAGATTGTAAGACCACGAATTTTATGAAATAAAATTATTCAATTTTTCTATTTAGTAAATAGTTAAATTGATAAAAGTTTAAAGTTATGGTGAAATGTGCAAATTTTGCAAAATAAGCAAGTGGTTATAAAATATTCATTGTTGTCGGGGAATATTCATTTGGTCGTGGAATATTCTTGTTGTTGTCGGAAATATTCGATTTACGGCACAGCAGACCATTTAGGGGCCCATAATGTAATAATAAGCTGTCGGATGAAGAAAATGACAAGTATGAGTTTTTATAAATAACGGCGTAGTTGTTACTGCTAGTTAACACTATTGGAATACCCAATGGGTTAAAATACGTGATGTCTGCCGTGGTTGCACATGCAGCGCACGGTGATGAACGAAGATTTTGAATTATTTATTCTTACGTAAAAGGCACTTTACTCAATAATTGTTACAATAATTACTGTTCAATATTTTATTTTATTGATTCAATAATTGCTACGTTGATATTTTATATTATTGTTGTTTCAATAATTGTCACTACACAGTATCTCCATTATCATATCAATAATTCATATTATTTGAATAATATTGTTAGATAGCATTGTTGGCAATGTCTAAGGAAGTTATATCTAGGAAAGGGGTTTGGTCACCTAATTGCGCGCCAATAAGGAGAAATCCTTATCGAAAAGCCCCCTCTTTCCTAGAAACGACCTGGTTGTCATAATTGTGATTCTATAATATTATTTGTGAATAATTAATTATTGATTTATATGATAAGGAAATATTTATTTTATGTGGATATAAATGATGGATAGGGAAATATTTATTTTGTGTGGATATAAATGATGGAATTAATGCTGAGGTGTTTTATCAGTATTTTGTCAGAATGGAGGAATTCTTAGAAAAGTGTCAATTGTTGAAAATTGATATTTTATCTTACTTTATAAATGTATAATGTGATAATATAATAATAATGGTGATATTTTTACACTAAATTCACTGGTGCATGAATCAAATGAGAGAAATCTAGAAATCAAAAGAAGAACAAAATTTGGAAATTTTTAAAAAATTAGTTTATTACTTGATTTTGTAAAATCCATAACTCTTTGTGTATAATGAGTTAGGAGATGAGCCATATATTAAAAAAAAGCCCGGGAAGTAAGCTAAGCGCTGAAATTTGAATCACCCAAATATTCTTTGTGGATTTTTCGTGGTGTCTGTTTGAGGGAAACTGGTACGAGGGACTTATAGTCCGAAAATCAAATCATTGTTCTTAAGTTCTATTGCATGAGTTATAATTTTTAATCCGACCGTTGGATCGTTATAATTTTTGGATATGTTATACATATATAAGTTGAGTATATGTCCTCAAATTTTGAACCGTTAAAAATTAACGTATGATTTGTTATGAATTTTAAGAGGTGTTGAAAATTGTCCGTATGTGGATTTCGGTCATTTTTCGGTTGGAATTTGGAAAAAACTTTCTTCTACAACGTTGTAGAGAATTCAATTTCCTATGGAATAGACATAAAATTCGTATTTTTTTGATAAAAGGGCTATTTATTATGAATTATTGAAGTTTCAGAAAATAAAATAATTTTATTAAAAATATGTGTGGGCCCCACTTTTGGTTGGTATGGAAAATTACTGAATTGGTGGGTCCCACTTGTGGTGGCTGAAGTTTGGGCAAAGATGGTGGGCGTGGAATTTTTTAATAAAATATTAATTTATTAAATTTTAGTTTACAATGGCGTTCTAGCATTTTCCTATAAATAGGGTGCTTAGTTAGAATTGAAAATCACACCAGAAATAAGCTTTCTCTCTCTATTATCGAACGTATTTTGTGAGTATTTAGATATTTTGAGAGTTGCTATTCAGTGCAAGTTTCCTTTGGCATTACATCCAAAATTCTAGCCAGAAGTACTATTCTTTTGAGGTAAGGGATGTTATTTTCTTCGTAAATGATATTATTTTCTTCAATATCTGTTAGTTCCTAGTTGGAAAAATAGTTATCTAGAAGGGGGGTTGAATAGATATTTAAAAATCTTTTCTTTTTAAACTAGTTCTTTGATAATGATTAAAACTTAGCAGAATTAATATTTGTTTTAATCTTCTTTACCAAGCAGTGGAGTTTTGAGAGAGAGTGCGCTTTATGGCGGATATAATGATATGGCAGTTATGGCATGAACGTAAAAGACACAGTCATTTTTAAGTGGTTCAGAGCACTTAAAGCTCATAGTCCACTCTTCTACTCAACGAGTAGGATATCCACTAAGGATGTCTTTTACAACTTCTGAATCACACAGATTCCTTCTAGACCAGCAGTCTAGCAACTTCTTAGTTCACTCTTGAACTCTTCAAGTCTAGCAGACTTGGCTTTCTTACAATTCACTATGAACTCTTCAAGTCCGGCAAACTTGGTACTCTTCTTCAGTTGATTGATAGATGTTGAGTTCTTGATGGTTGCTACTCAGTTGCTGTGTAAGCACTTGTTCTAAAGAACTGAGTAGCTGAGCAAGTTTTACAATATCTCAGATCGTAGAGTTGAGCTTGAGAGAGATGTTCACGTTGTTTGTTCAATGCTTGCTTGGTCCTCTATCATCTGTCTGATCTGCATATATGTGATCTTGAAAACTATCCGTTGGATCCATCCGTTGAGACATTAAATGCATTTGACTTTTCTGATCTTTGATGGAGACATTTCTGCACATCTTCTCAAAGCGCATTACCCACCGACACACGGCAGATCGCTTTCACCTAACACCTGAAAATGTGTTTTGCCCCCTTACCTATGGTACTTTCCTTAGCTTCTTCAATACACTTCTTTGTTGCATACTAAGGATATTTCATATTACTTTGGGACTGATGAGTACTACAACGTTTAGAATCCATTCCTCGTATATTGGAATCTGTCTTCACACATAACATGAGGCTCGACGTTTTCTAACATAAGACAGATGCTCTACAATTTAGATCATAGTGACTTGTCACCTTGGTGCTCGATCTGATGCTATCAACTGAGAGCACTAGAATTTCTCTTAAACCTTTGCACACTACGATTCTTCACTTGCTCGTGTCGTAGACTCTACATTTTCGAGAGCACACTACGATCGTTGACTTGTAAACTCCATGTTTCCTTCAGCACACTACGATTGTTGAGATGGCTCGGCAAACGTTGGGACCACTCTACGATTTCCGAAGAGTCCCTTCAAGGCAGGCACACTATGATCTTTGAAGCTCTACGTTTCTGGCTTAACTTCTGCAATGTTGATCAAATGATACACTATAATTTCTTCGAAGCCTATCTATACATCTCAAGATCAACCTAACAGCTTTGATCTTTCTATCTATACATTCTATTACAGAATGACACACGTTAAGATCTTAGATCAACCTAACAAATTTGATCTATTACTAAGTCTTTGTATATATTACTTAGAAGGACTTTACAATTAATCATGAGCATATACATTAAAACATCAAATCATAATATGCATTCTCCCAACAATATCATTATGCTGAAATATTGATATGAATTTTATTGTTAAATTTCTACCTTTTTGCGTCGGGGTTACTATTCACGTATACGACACTATTCACGTATACGGTACTATTCATGTATGTGGCACTATTTACGTATATGATATTATTTACGTATACGGTACTATGTACGAATACGAGTTACTATCCACGAGTTACTATTCATGAGTTACTTATCACGAGTTACTATTCATGCATTATTATTCACGAGTTACTATTCATGGGGTACTATTCACGACAAAATTGGTTTCTTTTTCTGACCAAATTATCATTGATTTATGAATCTTACTCTTGAAATTAACTGCAGTTGTTGGTCATATTATTTATATTATCATATATAACATTTTTATAATCCTGGTGATGAAATTTCTGTTTGACTTGAGTGAAAAGATGGGTATATTATTGGTATGATCGTGACTATGGGTTCTCTTTGGCCAGTAGTGCAAAGTTGAATTGTTGACTAGTATGATCATAACCATTGAATTTATAATTGAATATCTTTAGCTTAAGTGCAAAGGTGAATTGATCAACATGGTTATAATTATTGTTTATATAAATTCTGAAATGATTATATATTTCTTTGAGATATTAATATCTTTGGCCTATAGTGCAAAGATGATCTGTTGTTGAATATCTTTGGCTTGTAGTGTGACGCCCCCAAAATAGGTATACATCACCTATCTTGAGTCGCCAAATACATGGTACAAAATTTAAATACAACTTAATTATACAACAGTCGTGTAAAATACGACAAAACATAATCTAAGGGTTTTTATAAGAATATTGCCATCTAGACAATATCCACACTCAATGGAGTCCTCATTACATTTATTGTCACACTATTTTATAGAATAGTGAGGACTACTAAAACAACCATCTGGACCGTCAATCCGTTTCCCGACTCGTCCCAACTATATTCTCATTTCCTGAAGAGAACAGTGAAAGAAAGGGAGAGCTCAACTAGCCTAGTAAGAAATATTATGACTAAGATAATGCAGAATAATTTATCGTTAGCCTTCAACAGTGTTAAACTAATAAAATATAACAAACATCAAGTTTAACTACAGCGGAACAAGCAATCCATTAGAAGAGTCAAGTAGAGAATAAAATCAACTATCCTCTATGATTTAAAAGGTTTTTCATCACTTTTATCGTTGAGACTCAGCTTAAAAAATAACCCACATCATCCCTACACTACGGCCAAGGATATTCATTAGTATCACGACCACAAATTATCCATGCACTACGGGACAAGGATATTCGTGTATTCATCAATGGTCATGATTATGCCAACAACTGTCCATCAATGCACTACGACCAATGAGGACTTTTATCACATCATTTGTAACATTACGGTCATGATTATACCGAATAATCCCTGGTCATAATCATACCAAGTCCATCTATGCACTACAGAAGCACGTATGACTTTCAACATATTATAAACATGAGGATGATGACAATGATATAAGAATTCAATAAAACAAGTTCAAGGATAAATTTTTAAAGATTTATAATTTAATTTATCCAGAAATCAATAAAGTCCAAATTGTCAACATGATACTGTTTTGTGGAGTAAAATTCAAGAATGCTCAGAAGAATATTTCCATGAAAAGATACTGGATGAAGCACAAATTATCCAGGATATTCTACTAATTTCATGGAGTATAGAAGCCAAAACTTTAACTAACTGAGTATAATAGAATATATGAAACTGCAAATAGATTTTTGCCCGCCATGCGGTAATCCACGTAGACAGATCATTTCCACAATTTAATAAGAAATGAATACGAAGGATCATTCACCATGCATGCGGTAGTCCACATAGATAGATTATTCCAACAGAATAATAAAGAATGGAATAACAAAAGAATTCACCATGCATGCGATAGACCGCAAAGACGGGTTATTCCAACCGAATAATAAAGAATGGAATAACAAAAGAAATCACCAGGCATGCGATAGACCGCACAGACAGATTATTCCAACAGAATAATAAAGAATGAAATAACAAAATAATTCACCAGGCATGCAATAGACCACATAGACAGGTTATTCCAATAGAATAATAAAGAATGGAATACCAACCCTTATGAATATTGAAAGAAAATAACTCTCTTCATGAATACGAAAGAAATAATATCCCTTGCCTTAGAAGAAACTGGATACTGGAATAGTGAGGTAGCAGACTTCTCTTCTTCTTTCTCTCTATAATTTCTCTCTATAATAATTGCTCTTGTGAGACTTAGTGAATTGGTAAAAATGATAGAAGAATGAGCTTTTATTTATAGAAAAATATAGTTTCAATAATTGCACATTTTGGGGTTCAAAATATTACAGTATAATACCTTCCTCTTTTTCTTCATTTTTAATTTAGTCCTGCAAGTATTATCAAGCTTACATCACCTCCCCTAATAGTAAATAATGTGAATTAATAGTTCATTCATGTGACTTAATAGTATAATCATGTGAAAAAACTAATTACAGTATAATACCTTCATCTATACCTCTATTTTTAATTTAGTCATGCAAGTATTATCAATCTTGCACCACCTCCCCCTAATAGTACATGAATGTGAATCAATAGTACACATATGTGAACAAATAGTTATAATCATGTGAAATAATAGCAATTAATTGCATATTTATCCGATTAATTACCCGATTGGTCATTATAACCTCCCGACATCAATTATTATCGAAATAAATGTTGATTTCCACTATCACTAATAATCCCAACACAATGGAACTATCAATTTCATCTTTAATCAACACGAACTTATTCATCATTAATATTATAACTCACAATATTTAACAACCAGGTCGTTCCCAGGAAAGAGGGGCTTTCGATAAGGATTTCTCCTTATTGGCGCGCAATTAGGTGACCAAACCTCTCATTGACAGAACTTCTAGACATTGTCAATATTGCAAATAATAATATGAATAACTTTGTCGTCTCAATTATTGATTTAATAATAATAAATATTATGCAGATGATACTGTGACAATAATTGAATCAATAATATGAGAGATATGATGCAGCAATTACTGTAGCAATAATTGAGTATAATTGAGTGACTTCTCACGTAAGAATCAATAATCAATACCGTAGTACTACTATGCAACCACGCCAGTATTCATCGTACTTTTACTACCGGTAGTTTCAACAGTTTAACGGTAAAACTTTCACCGTTATTTTTATAAAAAGATAATTTTGTCGTTTTCTAACTACGACTATACTTCCGTTGTGGGGTCCACCAATGATTGTGCCGTCGTACGAATATTCCCTGTTAAAACGAATATTCCCCGACCAATCGAATAATATATAACCACTTACTTTCTTTGCAAAATTTGTAAATATTACCCACAACTATAACATTATATCATATTCACACCATAATATTCAAAAATATATTTTGAGAAAATTTAATCTTTATTTATAAAAGTTGGGGTCTTACAACCTCCATTTCTTATGAAATTTCATCCTCAAAATTAGGGTGCGTACCTGGTATATCGAAGAGGTGAGGATACCTTGATTTCATTTTAGATTCTAACTCCCAGGTCATTTCCTCAACATCGTGGTTTCTCCACAAAACTTTGACTTGAGGTATAACTTTAGAGCGTAGAATATGATCCTTCTTATCCAAGATTTTAACAAGTACCTCTTCATACGTTAAATCTTCCACTATCTCGTCTGGTTCTAATTCAATAATGTGGTTCGGGTCTTTCACATATTTACGTAACATAGATATGTGAAAAACGTTATGAACACGAGACATACTTGGCGGTAAGGCGAGTCTATAGGCCACAGTTCCTACTCGACCGAGCTAGGATTAAAAATGGGCCAATGAATCGAGGATTTAGCTTTCCTCTCTTTCCAAATCTCATAACTCCTTCCCATGTAGCAACACGTAACAACACGTGATCTCCAATATTGAATTCCACGTCCTTTTGATGAAGATTAACATAACTCTTTTGTCGATCTTGTGAGGTTTTTATATGTTGTCGGATCATTTGAATCTTTTTCGTAGTCATACGTACCAACTCCGGTCCCAACAACGTTGCTTCACCCACCTCATCCCAGCATACTAGAGAATGACACTTTTTTCCATACAACGCCTCAAATGGAGCCATGCCAATACTTATTTGATAACTGTTGTTGTAGGAAAACTCCACCAATGGTAAGAA
Source organism: Panax quinquefolius (assembly GCA_020205615.1). Classification (NCBI taxonomy): domain Eukaryota; kingdom Viridiplantae; phylum Streptophyta; class Magnoliopsida; order Apiales; family Araliaceae; genus Panax; species Panax quinquefolius. The sequence goes on along the minus strand of CM035170.1, from coordinate 74,738,618 downwards.
CTTGTCCCAACTTCCTTTAAAGTCAAGGACATAGAGTCTTAATAAAGTTTCAAGAGTTTGAATAGTCCTCTCCGACTGCCTGTCCGTTTGAGGATGATATGCCGAACTAAATCGTAAATCCATGCCCATAGCTTTTTACAAACTAATTCAAAATCTTGAAGTGAATCTTGGGTCTCGATTACAAACTATGGATACTGGCATACTATGCAATCTTACAATCTCGTTTATGTACATACTAGCAAGATGTTCAAGTGTATAAGTTTCTTGTATTGATAAGAAATGAGCAGACTTGGTCAATCTATCAACAATGACCCAAATTGCATCTATGCCTTGAGAAACCTTAGGAAGATCGGTAACGAAATCCATGGTAATGTGCTCCCACTTCCATTCTTGAATTTTAAGTGGTTGCAATGGACCTTTTGGCACTTGATGCTCCGCCTTGACTCGTTAACAAGTTAGACACCTTGAGATAAATCGCGCTATCTCTCTCTTTATATTGTTCTACCAAAATGTATGTCGAAGATCAGGATACATTTTGGTACTCCCAGAATGGATTGCAAATGGTATGTTGTGCGCCTCCATCATGATTTTATACTTTAAGTCAGAATCGTTAGGAACACAAAGTCTAGAGTTGACTCGAAGTATTCCTTCTTCATCGATTCTTCCTTCTGAAATAGCACCTTCTTGCACTTTCTTCCTCATACGCGTCAGCTCCAGGTCTGTAGCTTGGGCAACTTTAACTTTATCGATTAAAATCGGCTCTACTCGTATATTTGCCATCATCACATGGGTCCCTGGAGTCTTTAACTATATCTCCATCCTTTGTAAGTCATATAAAATGGGCCTTTGCGTTGACAATAATGCACTCATACCCATAAATGATCTTCTACTCAATGCATCAGCTACTACGTTCGCTTTTTCAGGATGATATTGAATGGTATGATCGTAATCTTTCAATAGCTCAAGCCATCGTCGTTGTCGCATGTTGAGTTCCTTTTGAGTGAAGAAATATTTGAGGCTTTTATGATCCGTATAGATCTCCACCTTCTCTCCATCATGTAATAATGCCTCCAAATCTTAAGCGCAAAAAAGCGATAGTACGCCAACTCTAGATCATGAGTAGGATAATTCCTCTAATATTCTTTGAGTTGTCGTGAGGCATAAAGCTATGACTTTCCCATGTTGCATGAGAACACATCCTAACCCTTTGCTCAAGCATCATTTGTAGATGACAAATCCTCTCCGAGCCAGATGGTATTATCAGAATAGGTGCTGAAATAAGCCTCCTCTTGAGTTCTTGAAAACTCTTCTCACATTCCTTACTCCAACCGAATTTTGTATCTTTCCGAGTCAGCTGAGTTAATGAAGTAGTGATTTGAGAAAACCCTTGTACGAATCTCTGATAATAACCAGCTACGCCGAGAAAGCTACATACTTCAGTCATTGACTTAGGTTGCTCCCAGCTTTGAATTGCTTCAATCTTTACCGGGTCAATAGATATTCCATGATTTGATATCACGTGCCCAAGGAATGCTACTTCCTCAAACCAGAACTCGCATTTCTTCAACTTGGCATATAACATGTTTTCACGAAGCTTTTGGAGTATCAGCCTCAAGTGTTGCTCATGATATTCATGGCTTTTGGAGTAAATGAGGATGTCATCAATAAAGACGACCACAAAGTGATCCAAATATTTCTTGAATACTCGGTTCATCATATCAATGAAGGCAGCAGGAGCATTAGTCAATCCAAAAGACATGACTAGGAATTTGTAATGCCCATACCGAGTTCTGAAAGCAGTCTTTGGAATGTCATCAATTTTAATCTTCAACTGATGATATCCGGAACGAAGATCAATCTTTGAAAAGAATTTGGCTACTTGCAACTGGTCAAATAGGTCATCAATGCGAGGCAACGGGTACCTATTTTTGATGGTGACATGATTCAACTCCCGATAATCAATACAAAGTCGTATACTTCCATCTTTCTTCTTCACGAATAGAACAAGAGCACCCCAAGGAGACGTACTAGGACGAATGAAACCGATGTCTAACAATTCCTGTAGTTGGGTTTTTAACTCCCGAAGTTCAATAGGAGCCATTCGATATGGGGCTTTGGAAATGGGTTTTGTACCGGGTTCAAGGTCGATACCAAACTCGATTTCACGCATCGAGGGTAGGCCAGGAAGTTCTTCGGGAAATATTAGGAAATTTATTAACAATAGAAATATCATTCAAATCTGACGTATTTTGTTTAAATCTGTGACATGAGCTAAGAAAGCTTGACATCCATTTTTCAATAAACGAATAGCTTTATGGCTTGAGATAACCATGATTGATTTTAATGGTTTGGTCGCTTGAATTCGCATAATAGGTTGATTAGGAATATGAAAGCTAACAACCTTACGAAAACAATCAATTTTAGCATGATGAGTAGTTAACCAATCAATCCCTAGAATCATGTCAAATGCAAGTATTTTTAAGGAGATAAGATTGACAGGTAACGTGCGGTTATCGATTTGAATCAAACAACACTTATAAACAGTGGATGTAATGAAGGTTTCTCCCAACGGAGTTTCAATAGATAAGTCAAAGTCTAATTTCTCTGGAGTCAAATTTAAACATTGAGCGTAAGTAGGAGAAATAAAAGAATGAGTAGAACCGGTATCCAATAAGGTATAGACTTCGCTAGAGTTTATGATTAGCTTACCCGTGATCACCTCGTTCAGATTTCTCACTTTTTGGGAGGTTGCGACAAACGCTCTCCCTTGAACTACCGGTTTTGTCTTGTCTGGGACGGCCTTGGATGCCTCCATCCCAGCTGGACTTGACTTTGGTGCATGAAAAAATCGAACAAGGTGACATTCTCTTCCACAATTATAACACATTTTGGACTGCTGCGCATAGTTTGGACTGATGTGTCCCTCCCCTCCGCATTTGAAGCATATGATAGGTGGTCGTTCTCCTTCCTTAACAACGGGTGTTAGTGCTAACGTCTTTCCATCATTGTTGAATCTCCTCTTCTTGAAATGTTCATTCTTATTGTCTTGGCCATGATTACCACCAAAGTGGTTACCATTTCTGGCATGTTGATTCCCTCCACGTTTGTTGTCACCGCTTCGATGACTGCTACCACTGGTATTATCATTTTGTCGGCTGCTTTCTCTTAGTTGAGTTAACTCGTTAGAGCGCTCCAATAACTGAGCCCTATTTACAACATCTGAATACAAACACAGTTTATGAGAAATTAGATATTGACGTATCTCGGGTTTCAAACCTCTTAGAAACATCTGCGTCATTCTTTCCTCATTATCAACCAAGTGAGACGCAAACCGGGACAACTCGGCAAACTTAGCTTCATACTGTGACATGGTCATATTGTTCTGCTCCAACTTGATGAACTCTACCTCTTTCATGTGATGAATGCTTTCGGGAAAGTACTTGTCGTTGAATAGTTCTTGGAACTTCTCCCAAGATATCTTCAGTGCGGCAGGTTGAGTACGCTTTACCGATTCCCACCAGTAATCTGCCTCTCTTCGCAACATAAAGGTGGCAAAGGGAACCTTTTGCTCCTCGGAGCATCCCAAGACATCAAATATCTTGGTAATCTGCTTTATCCACGCTTCCGCCTTAAGTGGTTTTGGCTCTCCAATAAATTCTAGTGGTCCTAGCTCCTTGAACTGTTTAGCGGTGATTGTCCGAGAGTTTTCAGTGTTTCCACCTACATTTTGGACAGGAGCTGCTCTTGCCTAATGTTGCATGAATTGCATAAAGCCTCTGAACATTCCATCGTTCATCATTTGGTTAGTGTTGTTGTTTGCATGAGGATTGTCGCCTTCCTGATGTACATTATCCTGATTATTAATCAGTGGAGACTCAACGGTCTCTTGTGCTCCATTGCTATTCTCAACATTCTCGGATGTCATTTTCAAATACTGCCACAAAACAAGGGTTAATTGACATACAACATATTATCCCTATACTCTCGAATTGAATTAATTAAATACCAAATAAACTTAGGTAGGTCATACTAGCGAAGGAATTCCCCGTCTCTCCCCTCCTAGTTCTAGTCTCATATCTTAGCCAGGGATCATATCCCTAAGCTTTGATACCAACTGTGACGCCCCCAAAATAGGTATACATCACCCATCTTGAGTCGCCAAATACATGGTACAAAATTCAAATACAACTTAATTATACAACAGTCGTGTAAAATACAACAAAACATAATCTAAGGGTTTTAATAAGAATATTGCCATCTAGACAATATCCACACTCAATGGAGTCTTCATTACATTTATTGTCACACTATTTTATAGAATAGTGAGGACTACTAAAACAACCATATGGACCGTCAATCTAGTTTCCCGACTAAATCTTAGCTATATTCTCATTTCAAAGAGAACAAAAGAAAGAAAGGGTGAGCTCAACTAGCCCAAAGAAGAAATATTATGACTAAGATAATGCAGAATAATTTATCATTAGCCTTCAACAGTGTTAAACTGATAAAATATAACAAACATCAAGTTTAACTGCAGCGAAACAAGCAATCTATTAGAAGAGTCAAGTAGAGAATAAAATCTACTATCTTTTATGATTTAAAAGGTTTTTCATCACTTTTATCGCTAAGACTTAGCTTAATAAATAACCCACATCATCCCTGCACTACGGCCAATGATATTCATTAGTATCACGACCACAAATTATCCATGCACTACGGGCCAAGGATATTCGTGTATTCATCAATGGTCATGATCATGCCAACAACTGTCCATCAATGTACTACGGCCAATGAGAACTTTTACCACATCATTTGTAACATTACGGTCATGATTATACCGAATAATCCCTGGTCATAATCATACCAAGTCCATCTACGCACTACAGAATACGAGATGACTTTCAACATATTATAAATATGAGGATGATGACAATGATATAAGAATTCAATAAAACAAATTCATGGATAAATTTTTAAAGATTTATAATTTAATTTATCCAGAAATCAATAACGTCCAAATTTTCAACATGATACTGTTTTGTGGAGTAAAATTCAAGAATGCTCGTAAGAATATTTCCATGAAAAGATATCTTTGGATGAAGCGCAAATATCCGTGATATTCTACTAATTTCATGGAGTATAGAAGCCAAAACTTTAACCAACTGAGTATAATAGAATATATTAAACTGCAAATGGATTTTTGCCCGCCATGCAGTAATCCACGTAGACAGATCATTTCCACAATTTAATAAGGAATGAATACGAAGAATCATTCACCATGCATGCAGTAGTCCACATAGATGTGTTATTCTAACGTAATAATAAAGAATGGAATAATGTAAGAATTCACCATGCATGTGATGTAATCGCAAGCATACAATGTTTATTCCAATGTAATAATAAAGAATGAAATAACAAAAAAACACAAGCATGCGATAGAATCATATGTATGTGTTATTCCAACAAAATAATAAAGTATGAAATAACAAAAGAATTCACAAGGCATGCGATAGACCGCACATACATGTTATTCAAATAGAATAATAAAGAATGGAATAACAACCCTTACAATTATTGAAAGAAAATAACTCTCATCATAAATACGAAAGAAATAATACCTCTTACCTTAGAAGAAACTGGATACTGGAATAGTGAGGTAGCAGACTTCTCTTCTTCTTTCTCTCTATAATAATTGCTCTTGTTAGACTTAGTGAATTGGTGAGAATGAAAGAAGAATGAGCTTCTATTTATAGGAAAATATAGTTTCGATAATTGCACGCTTTTGGGGCTCAAAATATTACATATAATACCTTCCTCTTTTCTTCATTTTTAATTTAGTCCTGCAAGTATTATCAAACTTGCACCCCCTCCCTTAATAGTAAATAATGTGAATTAATAGTTCATTCATGTGACTTAATAGTATAATCATGTGAAAAAACTAATTATAGTATAGTACCTTCATCTATACCTCTATTTTTAATTTAGTCATGCAAGTATTATCAATCTTACACCACCTCCCATAATAGTACATGAATGTGAATCAATAGTACACACATGTGAACAAATAGTTATAAGCATGTGAAATAATAGCAATTAATTGCATATTTATCCGATTAATTGCCCGATTGGTCAATATAACCTCCAGACATCAATTATTATCGAAATAAATGTCGATTTCCACTAACACTAGTAATCCCGACACAATGGAACTATCAATTTCATCTTTAATCAACACGAACTTATTCGTCATTAATATTATAACTCACAATATTTAACAACCAGGTCGTTCCCAGGAAAGAGGGTGCTTTCCGATAAGGATTTCTCCTTATTGGTGCGCAATTAGGTGACCAAACCTCTCCTTGACAAAACTTCTAGACATTGTCAATATTGCAAATAATAATATGAATAACTTTGTCATCTCAATTATTGATTTAATAATAATAAATATTATACGATGATGATCTTGTGACAATAATTGAATCAATAATACGAGAGATATGATGCAAAGAATTACTATAGCAATAATTGAGTATAACTGAAAGTGACTTCTCACGTAAGCATCAATAATCAATACCGTGTGTATACTTAACTAACCACAGCGTATTCATCGTACTTTTACTACCGGGTAGTTCAACAGTTTAAGCGGTAAAACTTTCGCCGTTATTTTTATAAAAAGATAATTTTGTCATTTTCTAACTACGACAATACTTCCGTTGTGGGGTCCACCAATGATTGTGTCATCGTACGAATATTCCCTGTTAAAACGAATATTCCCCGACCAATCGAATATAATATAACCACTTGCTTTCTTTGCAAAATTTGTAAATATTATCAACTATAACATTATATTATATCCACACCATAATATTCAAAAATATATTTCAAGAAAATTTAATCTTTATTTATAAAAGTCGGGATCTTACATGTAGTGCAAAGATGATCTGTTGTTGAATATCTTTGGCCTGTAGTGTAAAGATAACTTGTTGTTAAATATCTTTGGCCAGTAGTGCAAAGATAAATCTATTGATTTAATCTTTTGATCCAGAGTGCAAAGATGAATTTATTAGTATGATTATGAATAGGAAATGTGATTTGGTATAACCATGATCTTTGATGTTTCAGGTAAAGACAGGTGATGAAAATTATCTTCGTCCTAGATGAGAAGAGGAATTTAGAACCACAATTATGATTATGAGTTATTCATATGATTGTGGACCTGAACTGTTGATTGATGTTACAGGGATAAAATATTGTTGGTGGATTTTTAACATGGAGAAGATAATAGACTTTATGGTCTATTTTATTCTTCTAATGGATTGCTTTCGTTCACTATGACTATGGTTGAAAAGTTTTATCATCTACCATATGTTCTAAATCTCTAATTTATTACTGACGAAGGCTATTGATAATTTAATTATCTTTAGTCGTGATATTCTTTACTGGGCTATTTGTGCTCACCCTTTTTGCTTCACAATTCCTTTCAGGTAATAAGAGTGTAGTTTGGTCGAGCGGAGGTAACAGGGGAATAGAAAGGTGGTCCCTAGCTGTGGAGGTTCTCCCTAAACAGTATGAAAATAATTTTATTGAGAACTTTAGAATAGTGTGTTGTATTTTATACATCATTTAGTAGTTATATTTGGTGAATCAAATAGGGTGAGGCGAACCCAACATTGGAAGGGTGTTTTGCCACTATCATACAAGATGTCTAATGACATGCGACTTCGTGTTATCATAAGATATGGTTGTGCACATCCACTTGCTGAGTATATCTACGAGCACTACCTATATAATCTTGGAGTTTGGTTGAAATATTGATAACTAGGTTTTATACCTACTTATCCGGTATCTTTTACTTGAATTAGTTGCTTATATTCATGTGTCTTAGTTACTTTTCATGCATTTTGTGTTCATTTTGTAGGTTATACGTTTGGAAGCGGTGTGAGCGACTATTGGTAAGGAAAAGCAAGGAAAATGAAAAGAAAAACAATCCGGACATCGTTAGGGCTTTTATGCTTATTTCATGTTCTTGGTTTGGAACTTGGATTACATTGTAGAGCTTCTTCTTAGCTTTTTGGAACATCTTGAATCATTCCAATCGAGTTCGGATGGAAGAGTTATGACATTTGTACCAACAGACATCGAACGTCACTATTTTGGATGGCCATTTGCACAGCAGTCACTTTCAGCCAAATTTCTACCTTCATCCGTTCGTTATTTCTCAATTCACAAAGAATGAAAATTGTAGACCTTGTTGATATCTTCGATTTGATAGGTGGCAGGCCTCATAACGCTTCCCGGATCAAACGTTATGGCCGTTTTCCCAAAGGACGTCAGAGCAAAAAATTTTCCTTCACAAAACCGCCGTCGGGGTGGGTATACATGGTTCAAAGAAGGCCCCTAGCCCGCCGGGGCGGACCCAAAACAAGCATAGACCCCCGCCGGGGTGGGGGTAGCCCAGAAAATGCGCGAAAAATGCCAATTTTGGTCCAATTTAAGTCCTGAAAGGATTGTTTCGATCCGATTGACACAAGGACTTCCAAGAGAACTTCCAAGAGGACTTAAAGACATATGAAGAGACTTATAAAAGGAGGAGAATCACAAGGACTAGGGGAGATGAGAGACTAGATAGAGATTCAATTAGATTAGATTACAGTAAATTAGATCAAAACACTAGTTCTAATTAGATTTGGAGATTGAAGTAACTTGAAGACCATTGAAGATCAAGAGCAGGAGCTTGAGGAAGATGGAGATTTTCTGACAACAGATTTATTCTTTACTCTACTCTTATTTTTATCTTTTAATGTTATTTCAATTGTGGATTCTTAGTTTTAATTCAATGAACTAATTCTTTGTTTGAGATTACAATGGATCTTATTATGTAGTTTATTTTAATATTCTTCGCTATCAATTATTATATTCTATTGTGAGGATTGTCTATTATGATTTGGACTTAATTGTTTAATTGATTGGCCATCAATTACCGTGATAATCTATATGAACTCGAGAGATGAAGTATTGATTTAGATCTTATCATGATAGCATGGGTCATGAATTTTGTCAATAGCAGATTTTTGATTATTGTTAAGATAGAGATACGCTTGACATCGCATGTAATCAGATAGAGAACTTATTCTTCAACCTTCTTCAATTGTAATTCACATAGAGATAGTGGGTTAGTTGATTAAGGTGTTTAACGAATTTCTATCTTAATTGTGGATTGACGTTAATATGGGTATTATGCATCGAGAGGTGGTTTTATCTGCTTTAGTGTTTTTGATTAACAATTCAGGATAGAGAATAATTGATGAGAAGTGTGTTATCTTAAATGAAGCAATAAGTGAAGTTATGATCTTAAATCTCCGTTATCTTAATTTAACTAGTGGTAATTAGAATTAGTTTACTTATAAATTGAAATTCCTTCGTTTAAATAAGATTGAGTTGGTTACGGGTTAGTACTTGGTGATTTTTATTAAACAATTCCTCGTGAGAACGATACTCTACTTTCACTTTATTACTTGTTGACCGCATATACTTGCGTGTTGTGCGTAATTAGATTTTACCCAACAAGTTTTTGGCACCGTTGCCGGGGAATTAGTTTAATATATTTTTGCCAATATTAGCTTCAATCAAATTAGTCTTAATTTAAACATATTTTTTATTTAATTCTCTTCTTATTTTTCTTTCTTTTCATGTACCATGGATGACTTTTCGTATCAATGGCCATACAGGAACATGACTCAACCAAGGGAAACATGGATTATTGGACTTAATACATCTTCTATAGAGCCAATACAAATTTAGGCAACTTCGAAAACGTTGGAGGTTATCGCAACCCAACGGAGGCGAAGGATGGCAGTTATGTGTGACTATTGTGCTGGCAACCATCAAAGTCATCAATGCACCGTCAGGTTTGAACCGGTACAATATAGTGGTGACTACTTCAATAACTATGTTGATCCTAACTATCACCAAGATTGGGGGTATCACACGAATTTTTCATGGAGCTATAATTATGATGACCAACATTACGCTCTAAATCTATCATACACACCGAAATTTTTATATCCACCTCCAGTGTCACAAGAGACAGATAATTCAAGGTTGGAGGAATTATTTTCCAAGTTCGTAGCAGCAAATGAGGAGAAGATGAGTAATCAAGCGAGGTAAATTCAAAATCTTCAAAATAAGATAAATCAATTGACCAAAGCCGTAAGCAACCTTCCTCAAAACAATTGGTGATATGATGAGAATTCCAAGATTGATGAAATGTCCGAGCCAAATCTACAACTGGATGAGCCACAAGATATCGAAAGTGTGGAGACAATTGGGGATAATGAAATAGAGGTCCACAAAGATCTAAATGGGTCTCCATCAATAATCAAAGAGTCAGTCAGATTTGCAAAATCATGCCCACTTGGTAGTTATGTCGTCGGCGAAGCTCTTGATGACATAAGAGCGAGTACAATTTTGAATCCATGGTGGGACGAGAAAGAGAAGATAGATGAAGAGCCCATTGTGTGTGATAAGCTTTCATGCCCCAAAGTGATCACATACACAATGGAGAAAACACCTAGCTGTGGGACGTTCTCGATTGAGAGCATACCAAATAGCATGCTAGGTGACTTTGAAGCGATGGCTATCACAAATGGGAACCTACCAAAAGATACATTATTTCTGATGGATGGAGGGTTCCTCAATTACCGAAGCGGAATTAGATAGCGTTGACCAGACAAAGTCAGGCTGAAAGACTATAAATCAAGCGCTGACTAGGAGGCAACCCAGGAATTATTATTATTTATTTATATGTTTTCCTAGTTTATTTAGTAGATAGGAATCCAAGTGTTATTCTAATCCATGTTGTCTCTCTTCATTGCAGGTATTGGAGGTCCAATGGATAGGAAAATGATCGTCGCCACCAACGCCACCATCAACACAAGCTTAAATGATTACAGGGAAGTCCTCGTCCACTTCATGCTTTATTTTACAATGAGGACATTCTAATTGTTAAGTTTGGGGGAGTTAAATAATTTAGGTTTATTTATGTTTGCATTCATGTAGTGTAATTGCATAATAGTTTGCATAGCAGAGTAGTTGCATAATAATTTTTATTTATAACTAAAAAAATGAAAAAATAAAATCAAAAATAATAGTTAGTTACTATGTTCATCTTGCATGATTCCAAATTGTTAGATAGTCTACGATTTATTTTGGCCAATGATGAGATTGGAATTGGGTAGACAAGTATAGTACTGACTATTAGAGCTTTGATGTGATTTCTTGTTAGGAATTGAGTCTTTTTCTGTTTGAAACTGGTATAATAAGGATAGCACAGTAAAAACAACTTGTTGATTGATTGAGTTTAAATTGATACATAATGGGATTCTAAAGGATAATGCTAGTTTGAAAGAAAGAATGACAAGAATAAATAGTGATGGCTAAAGTTAGACAAGAACCTAAGTTTGGGGTAATATTTGGGATATATAAGCTAAAAAAAAGAAGAAAAAGGGAAAAAAATGGAAAAAAAAAAGAAAAAGAAAAATAAAAATTATGAATAAACACCATGGCGTGCTTGTCTAGTTTTGTAGCCTTTGTTACTTGAGTAAGTAAGCCTGAGGGGATTGTCTTTACACCTAGCGCCCTAAGGTCTTAATGGTCTAGGAGTCGTTGGTCGAAAGCTCGTTAAGGTAGCATTGAAAAGCCTAAGGGAATAAGACATTGCATAGCTATGTGTATGTAAACCAAAAGAAAAAAAATGAATAAAACGGGAAATAAGAGCAAAAAGCCCCCGTAGATGAAAAATAAAGCATAAGTATCCCATGTTGACCCGCGATATTGGTAATTATTTGATTTTAGTTGGATCTAGCTTATTTTTGGATTTCTTGAGTTTACACTGTATGATGCCTTCGAAGAGACTTGTTATGTGTTAAATTTGATTTTATATCAGTTAACATTGTTATGGAGCACACACGCACTATATTTGTGATAACAGTCTAAGATTTGATGATTGATTGAGAAGTTACTGATGAGTTCTGATATGATGTATTATCGTGTTTACTTGATTTTTCTAAGGCCGGTTGAATAGACTTCTTTCTGTCATTACAGCTGGATTCGTAGGCATGTAGATTAGTTGCATTGCATTGCATTATTGTTTTGTGTTTTTGCTTGAGGACAAGCAACAGTTTAAGTTTGGGGGTATTTGATAACTAGGTTTTATACATACTTATCCGGTATCTTTTACTTAAATTAGTTGCTTATATTCATGTGTATTAGTTAATTTTCATGCATTTTGTGTTCATTTTGTAGGTTATACGTTTGGAAGCGGTGTGAGCGACTATTGGTAAGGAAAAGCAAGGAAAATGAAAAGAAAAGCAATCCGGACATCATTTGGGCTTTTATGCTTATTTCATGTTCTTGGTTTGGAACTTGGATTACATTGTAGAGCTTTTTCTTAGCTTCTGGAACATCTTGAATCATTCCAATCGGAGTTCGGATGGAAGAGTTATGACATTTGTACCAACGGACATCGAACGTCACTGTTTTGGATGGCCATTTGCACAACAGTCACTTCTAGCCCAATTTTGACCTTCATCCATTCGTTATTTCTCAATTCATAAAGAATAAAAGTTGTAGATCTCGTCGATTTCTTCGATTTAATAGGTGGCAGGCCTCGTAACGCTTCCCGGATCAAACGTTATGGCCGTTTTCCCAAAGGACGTCAGAGTAGAAAATTTTCCTTCACAAAACCACCGCCGGGGTGGGCATACATGGTACAAAGCAGGCCCCTAGCCCGCCAGGGCGGGTCCAAAACAAGCATAGACCCCCGTCGGGGCGGGGGTAGCCCAGAAAATGCGTAAAAAATGCGAATTTTGGTCCAATTTGAGTCCTGAAAGGATTGTTTCAATCCGATTGACACAAGGACTTCCAAGAGAACTTCCAAGAGGACTTAAAAGACATATGAAGAGACTTATAAAAGGAGGAGAATCACAAGGATTAGGGTAGATGAGAGACTACATAGAGATTCAATTAGATTAGATTATAATAAATTAGATCAAAACACTAGTTCTAATTAGATTTGGAGATTGAAGCAACTTGAAGACCATTGAAGATCAAGAGTAGGAGCTTGAGGAAGTTGGAGATTTGCTAACAACAGATTTATTCTTTACTCTACTCTTATTTTTATCTTTTAATGTTATTTCAATTGTGGATTCTTAGTTTTAATTCAATGAACTAATTCATTGTTTGAGATTACAATGGAACTTATTGTGTAGTTTATTTTAATATGCTTCGCTATCAATTATTATATTCTATTGTGAGGATTGTCTATTATGATTTGGACTTAATTGTTTAATTGATTGATCATCAATTACTGTGATAATCTATATGAACTCGAGAGATGGAGTATTGATTTAGATCTTATCATGATAGCATATGTCATGAATTTTGTCAATAGCAGATTTTTGATTATTGTTAAGGTAGAGATACGCTTGACATCGCATGTAATCGGATAGAGAACTTATTCGTCAACCTTCTTCAATTGTAATTCACATAGGGATATAATGGGTTAGTTGATTAAGGTGTTTAACGGATTTCTATCTTAATTGTGGATTGACGTTAATATGGGTATTATGCATCGAGAGGTGGTTTTATCTGCTTTAGTGTTCTTGATTAACAATTCAGGATAGAGAATAATTGATCAGAAGTGTGTTAACATAAATGAAGCAATAAGTGAAGTTGTGATCTTAAATCTCCGTTATCTTAATTTAACTAGTGGTAATTAGAATTAGTTTACTTATAAATTGAAATTCCTTCGTTTAAATAAGATTGAGTTGGTTACGAGTTAGTACTTTGTGATTTTTATTAAACAATTCCTCATGGAAATGATACTCTACTTTCACTTTATTACTTGTTGACCACGTATACTTGCGTGTTGTGCGTAATTAGATTTTACCCAACAAATATAATTCTCAATTGAAGACAATGGAGATAATTATATGTCAAGAGAAGACTCACCATTGGAAAGAACATGATAGCAATCTTCTTGTTTTTCTTTGGGGTCTATTAGGTCAACCAAGGATAATTCTCGAGTCATATGATATCTATTATAACTTAGATGCATGGCCTCCCATGTACGAAGGTTTCCTTGAGCATTATCCAAAGATTTTAATTTCTAAAACAGTTATTGATTATACTTTTATGTAAGGTATCAATGTGATATGCTATCCAGGTAAATGGATGAGAGTCACAGTTGGTATCTATTTGTATTAAAACTCACAGCATATGTGTTGTCTTATTTTGCACGAAAATTGTAATAATGAAGTTTGTATTTGGAAATTATATTGAGTGTATTTCGTGGTGACTCAGAATGGGTTGTGTGGATTGAACCTATTTTTGGGGTGTTACAACAGTACTTGTACTTGCGAGATGCATGCACGCTCTGGGTACTGGGGTGACAGCTTGCTCTGCGGTGCTTGCGTCGTCTTGAAATGCGATACGCTGCGGCAACGTGATGTCTTTTTAAACTTTCAGAACTTCAATTCGGGCATCCGATCGTTGTGTATAAGACCTTTTTCAGCATGTTGTTGTCGAGAGCTGCACAATGACATGGGATTAGAGGTTGTACGAAGTCAGAAAGATGGGACCATGCCCTTGGTCTTCAGGCTTCAAATTCTATCTGGTGTGCTGTCTTGTGTAGTAGTCACTCGGGATTAGAGCTCTTTGGTTCTTGTAAGACATGTCTGTATAGAATGTATGCTTGAATGTTGTTGAGACGGCGCAATGTGGGATCGAGATGGAAAAATGATGATTTTTCCCCTCACCGGGTTATCTCCGGTTTGAGCTAATTTAGCGATCGTTGCTCTAGGTTATCTCTGAGATTGGACTGCTGTAGGTGTTGACCGTCCTCAGGGTTGTCTCTGAGTTGTGCCTTACCTCCCAGGGTTATCTCCGGGCTTAGGGAATGAGTGCCTCGGGGCTATTGCCGAGTGTTGAAGCTGATTGCATGGGTTTGAAACAAGCATTTAAAGGGGTTATCTCCTAATCGCAATTTCATGTCTCGGGGTTGTCTCGGGTTATTCATCTCCGGGTTGTCTCCGGATCGAAAATCTAATTGTCTCGATGGACCTGAAATTTCGAGGTTTGAACTTCATCTCCTCGGGGTTGTCTCCGAGGTTGAAAATACTAGTTATCCCTAATCGGGTTGTCTCTCGGGGTTGTCTCCAATTGAATATCTCGAGGTCTCTGGATCAATTGAATATCTCGAGATGCTCAGAGATAGAAAATTGAGTATCCAGGGGTTGTCTCAAGATGTGCTAATTTGACTTCTAGGGTTATTTCTGGAAGACGATTTTGCCCTCTTGCAATGTTAGTAACAGGAATGCAAAATTTCGAGTGTCTACACTATGGATGAAAATTCATAAAAACTTGATCCTGCAATCTGTTACATTAGCAAATTGTAAAATTAACCATATAACTTAACCATTAGTCATTCGTTACCTCATTTGTTTGACCTCTTTCTCTCTTATTTGTCTTCGTTCTTTATTTTTCAACTTCGTTACTGAGCTAATCCTAAATTTATATAACGACTTCGCAATCGGTTTTTACGTTCGACTACGGCTGTTCTAAAATCAGTAAACTCATCTACGTGCGACAAAAAAAAGGAGTTGTTATAACAAGCAAACAATAATTTTTAATTGTCAAGTTACTATTTAAAAAGTCACAACTAATCAAAAAGGCTTATAAATAATAAAAAAATAAATCTTGAAATGTAGTTAAACTTAGTTTAAATTTATGAGAATTTGACTATTAAAGTTGGATATTCTTTATTTATTCATTGAATTTGTCTTCATAAGAATTTTCATTTAAATGCTTTGTGGAGTATGTATAGAAAGTGCGGGTGTGTTAAGAATTAATTTAGGCTTTTAGTTTAGTGTGTGTCCATATTCAGTACTTCATTTTTTTGTGTTCATGATTTATTTTTATTTTTTTAAAAAATTATACAGTGCCTTCAGACACGAGTTATCGCTAATAAGATTATAAATAATGATCATATTATAAATTACAATATAAATTAAAACAATAATAATACTGCATAATAAAACAAATAAATATGATATATCTATAATTTAATTAAGTCAATCTAAATGATCTAAACGTGTATCCATATGCTATAACATGGAATAGTCAAATCATACTCCACTACTTAAGACTATAATAATATAAAAATACACTACTATAATAATACAGATTTTTCTTTTTACAAATACTAGTGTAAAAAGAAAAATCTATAAATTTTATACGGCTGTATGACAATTTTCTCCTCTTTAAATTTTTGGTTTGCAACGTTTAGTCCCAAAATCTATCAGCGAGTTTCATAAAAAAAAAATTCTGATCAAGTGTTTTTTGTCTTCAACCTACCAAAAATTATCTAAATCCTTCAAAATAATTCATATTTTATCAGTGTGCAAATTCGGACCGGTTCTTTAAAAATGGGCCGATTCACTGATTTTCAAAAATATCAGTCGGTTCACGTGATGTGAATCGGAATGAATTGTTACCAGGTTCCCGATCAAACCGCTTGAATAGGTAAGTTCGGTTCGCTTCTAATAACTATGCTTTTATAACTCAATTTTAATCACTTCTAGTAATATTGTAACTCAATTTTATTATATTTTAGTTAATAAAAAATGAGATTTTTTAAAATTTTATTAATTACCAATAATAAATATTTTTATATATTAATGACGTCACTGGATCAATAACGGTTCGTTCACTAGTTAGACCAGTGATTCATCCACCCGATACTTTTTTCGGTTCGATGATCGGTCCGGGTATAAGAATTTATTTTTTTAGTTCAACCTTTGACATTTTTATATTATATCAACATTTATTACTTATCAATTCAAATCAAAAAGTGAAATTAGTATGTAGTTTTATAAAGAAACAAGAATTAGTGGTATAGTTTTATAAGGAAAAATCAAAACAAGATCACCTCATAATATGAATTTGTTATTTTTATTAATATATATATATATATATATATATATATATATATAATACAAGCTTATTTAAAAATTAAAATTAGTATCGTAGTTTTATAAGGAAACAAGAATTAGCAATATAATTTTATAAGGAAACAATCAAAATAAGATCACCTTACATAATATAAATTTGTTATTTTTTATTAAAATATATATATATATATATATATATATATATATATATATATATATATAATACAAGCTTGATTAAAAATTAAAATTAGTATCGTAGTTTTATAAGGAAACAAGAATTGGCAGTATAGTTTTATAAGAAAACAATCAAAATAAGATGACCTTACATAATATGAATTTGTTATTTTTATTAATATATATATATGTGTGTGTGTGTGTGTGTGACGCCCCCAAAATTAGGTATACATCACCCATTCTGAGTCGCCAGATACATGGTACAAAATTCAAATACAACTTCATTTATATTAATCTGTTGAGTACATCAGATAGAATACCACCACCATTAATCGTGAATTTTAATACAAATGTATGTAACTCTCATAGTGCCTCGACCACAACCATACAATGGTACTTTACATAAAAGTATAGTCAAAAACTATTTTAGAAATTAAAATCTTTGGAAAGTGCTCAAGGAAACCTTTGTACATAGGAGGCCATGCGTCTAGGTTATAATAGATATCATATGGCCACAGAATTATCATTGGTTGACCCAATAGACTCTAAAGAAAAACGAGAAGATTACTATCATCTTCTGTCCAATGGTGAGTCTTCTCTTGACATATAACTATCTCCACTGTCTCCAAATGAATATTATATTTCAAAGAAACTCTAAGATCATATTGGTAGTGCCCGTAGATATACTCAGCAAGTGGATGCGCACAACCCTGTCTTATGATAACACGAGGTTGTATGTCATTAGACATCTTGTATGATAGTGGCAATACACCCTTCCAAAGTTGGGTTCACCTCACCGTATTTGATTCACCAAATATAACTACTAAATGTTGTATAGAATACAACACACTTTTTTATACTGTTTAGGGAGAATCTCCACAGCTAGGGACCACTGTTCTATTCCCCTGTTATTCCCGCTCGACCCGAAAAGAACACTCTTACTAAGAACACTCTTATTACACGAAAGGAATTGTGAAGCGAAAGGGTGAGCACAACTAGCCCAGTAAAGAATATCATGACTAAAGATAATTAAATTATCAATAGCTTTCATCAATAATAAATCAGAGGTTTAGAACATATGGTAGATGTTAAAACTTTTCAACCATAGTCATGGTGAACGAAAGCAATCCATTAGAAGAGTCAAATAGACCATAAGGTCTATTATCTTCTATGTTAAAAGTCCACTAATAATGTTTTGTCCTCAGAAAATCATTCAACAATTCCCGTCCACGATCATGTGAATAACTCATAATCACAATTGTGATTCTAAATTCCTCTTCGTACCCAGGACGAAGATAATTTTCATCATCTGTCTTCACCTGAAACATAAAAAATCATGGTTATACCAAATCACAATTCATGCTCGTAATCATTAAATCATCTTTGCACTACGGCCAAAGATATTCATTATTATCACATCCATGAATTAATATTTCATTGCTAAGACTCAGCTCAATAAATAATCCACATCATCGAATCATCCCCTGCTGTGACAACCCCAAAATAGGTCCATTCCATCCAACCCATTCTGAGTCGCCAAATACATGGTACAGAAAACAACTATAACTTTATTACAACAATTGTCGTGTAATATACAACAACTCACGTGTTGTGAGTTTTGATACAAATATATATATATATATATATATATATATATATATATATATATATATATATATATATCAACTGTGACTCTTGACACCAACTTGGGTAGAACGTCACCATGACATCTTACATAAAGGTATAGTCAAAAACTGTTTTAGAAATTAAAATCTTTGGGAAGTGCTCAAGGAAACATTCGTACATGGGAGGCCATGCGTCTAGGTTATAATAGATATCATATGGCCATAGAATTATCCTTGGTTGACCCAATAGACCCCAAAGAAAAATGAGAAGATTATTATCATCACTTTTGGAGTTAACCACAAGGAGTTATAAGCAGTTACTTTTAAAATAGTCTTTTCTCATAAAATTCACAACTCATAATCTATACATCCAAAAATCGTCATTTTTGGACACAATCAAGAAAACTCATCAAATTATCATTTCAAATTTTCCTAGAATTTTTGAAGGTCAGAAAAATTACGAAACTGAAAAACATAACAACCCTTAAAATCCCTTACTATCCCTTACTATCCCTTACCTCAAAAGAGCATCACTTCTGACTGGATATCGGATATGACGCTGAAGAAAACTTGCACTGATGAATAACAACTCACCAAGTATCTAAATACTCACAAAATACACTCGATAATCTAGAGAGAAAACTTATGAATTCTGGTGTGATTTTTAATTCTAACTTAGCCCTCTATTTATAGGAAAATGTTAGCACTTCAGAAGTCGACTTGACTCTTTACTTCGATGGCTTTACCTCGCTACTATTCCACCCACCAAAATCAAATTATCTTCCCCAACAACCAAAGTGGGGCCCACCCATTTCTAGAATTTTCTACCAAAATTATTTATAAACCTAATTTCCTAATCACCACCTCTTAAAATTCATAACAAATCATTCGCTTCATTTTAACGGTTTAAAATTTGTGAACATATACTCAACTTTTATATGTATAACATATCCAAAAATCACAACGATCCAACTACGATTAAAAATTATAACTCACACAATGAAGTCAGTAAGAACACCGATTTGATCTTTTAATACCTCCAATCCGACAAAAATACTTATAAAATACCTCAACATTAATTCCTTCATTTATAACCACATAAATAAATCTATCATTTATATCCATATCAAATAAATATTTCATTATCATATAAATCAATAATTAATTATTCAAAAATAATATTACGTAATCACAATAATGACAACCAGCAATTCCCGGTGAAAGAGGGGCTTTCGATAAAGATTTTCCTTCTTCATGTGCAATTAGGTAACCAAACCTCTCCTTGATGTAACTTTCTAGACATTGCCAATAATGCTATCTAATAATATTATTCAAATAATATGAATTATTGATCCGATAATGGAGATATCATCGCGAAAGATAATTATTGAACAACAATAATATAAAATATCAACGTAGCAATTATTGAATCAATAAAATAAAATATTGAATAGTAATTACTGTAACAATTATTGAGTAGTGTCTTCTTACATAAGAATCAATAATTCAAAAATACTTGTATGCAAAACCGCAGTGCTACTCTTTGTGCACACGCCAGACATCGTATTTTAACCACCGGGTATTCCAACAGTGTTAACGGTAACAACTATGTCGTTATTTGTAAAAACTCAAACTTGTCATTTTCTTCATCCGACAGTTATTCTGTTATGGGGCCCACAAATGACTGCGCCGTCATACGAATATTCCCCAACAGAAAGAATATTCTACGACTAAACGAATATTCCCCGACAACAAGAATATTTTATAACCAATTGCGTATTTTGAAAAATTTATATATATCACCCTTTAACTTTAACCTTTTATCAATTTAACAATTTACTGAATAGAAAAATTGAATACTTTTATTTCATAAAATTCGGGGTCTTACAATCTCCCGTCCTTATGAAATTTCGTCCTCGAAATTTACGTACCTCGTATTTCAAAAAGTTGAGAATACCTTGCTTCCATCTTCCTTGTTCTCATGATTTCTCCATTGCTCATCTCCTGTATTTCAGATATCATTCTTGAATACAACTTCAAAACAAGGGTTAATTGAACAAATTAACATATCACATAATATCCCGATATTATGACTGACCAACAAATAAGCTTAGGTAGGACACACTAGCGAAGGATTTACTTATCTCTCCCCTCCTAGTTCTATTCCCCGATCTCCGCCAGAGACCATATCCCTAAGCTCTGATACCAAATGTGACAACCCCAAAATAGGTCCATTCCATCCAACCCATTCTGAGTCGCCAAATACATGGTACAGAAAACAACTACAACTTTATTATAACAATTGTCGTGCAAAATACAACAACTCATGTGTTATGAGTTTTGATACAAATATATATATCAACTGTGACTCTTGACACCAACTTGGGTAGCACGTCACCATGACATCTTACAAAAAGGTATAGTCAAAAACTATTTTAGAAATTAAAATCTTTGGGAAGTGCTCAAGAAAACCTTCGTACATGGGAGGCCATGCGTCTAGGTTATAATAGATATCATATGGCCGCAGAATTATCCTTGGTCAATCTAATAGACCCCAAAAGAAAACGAGAAGATTACTATCATATTCTTTCCAATGGTGAGTCTTCTCTTGACATATCATTATCTCCACTGTCTCTAATTGAGAATTATACTTCAAACAAACACCAAGATTATATAGCTAGTGCTCATAGATATACTCAGCAAGTGGATGTGCACAACCCTGTCTTATGATAATACGAGGTTGTATGTCACTAGACATCTTGTATGATAGTGGCAAAACACCCTTCCAACGTTGGGTTCGCCACACCCTATTTGATTCACCAAATATAACTACTAAATGATGTATACAACACCTTTCTATACTACTTAGGGAGAACCTCCACAGCTAGAGACCACCGTGTTATTTCCCTGTTACCCTCACTCGACCCAGTTACACTCTTATTACCTGAAAAGAATTTTGAAACAAAAGGGTGAGCACAACTAGCTCAGTAAAGAATATCATGACTAAAGATAATTAAATTATCAATAGCCTTCATCAATAATAAATCAGAGATTTAGAACATATGGTAGATGATAAAAAATTTTAACCATAGTTGCAGCGGAACTAGCAATCCATTAGAAGAGTCAAATAGAACATAACGTCTATTATCTTCTCCATGTTAAAAGTTCACCAACAATGTTTTATCCTCAGAACATCAATCAACCGCCTTTTCCACAATCATATAAATAACTCATAATCATAATTGTGATTCTAAATTCCTCTTCACACCCGTGACAAAGATAATTTTATCACTTGTCTTTACTCAAACATCAAAGATCATGGTTATACCAAATCACAGCTCTTGTTCATAATCATACTAATAAATTCATCTTTAGACTACTACCAAAGATATTCATCAACAATTCATCTTTGCACTACAAAGCCAAAGATATTCAACAACAGCTTCATCTTTAAACTACGGCCAAAGATATTCAAGAACAATTCATCTTTGCACTACGGGCCAAAGATATTCAACAACAGATCATCTTTGCACTACGGGCCAAAGATATTCAACAACAGATCATCTTTGCACTACAGGCCAAAGATATTCATCAACAGTTCATCTTTGCAATACATGCCAAAGATATTCATCAACAATTCATATTTGCACTACAGGCCAAATATATTAATATCTCAAAGAAATATATAATCATTTCAAAATCTATATAAACCATAATTATAACCATGTTGATCAATTCACCTTTGCACTTAAGCTAAAAATATTCAATTGTAAATTCAATGGTCATGATCATACCAGTCAACGATTCAACTTTGCACTACTGGCCAAAGAGAACCCATAGTCATGATCATACCAATAATCTACTCATCTTTACACTCAAGTCAAAGAGAAATTTCATCACCATAATTATAAAAATGTTATATATGATAATAAAAATAATATAATCAAAAGAAGAATTTAATTTCAAGAGTAAGATTCATAAATCAACCATAATTTGGTCAGAAAAAGAAACCAATTTTGTCGTGAATAGTAACTCGTGAATAGTAACTCATGAATAGTAACTCATGAATAGTAATTTATGAATAGTAACCCCAACATGAAAAAGGTAGAAATTTCATAATAAAATCCATACCAATATTTTGGTATAAAGATATTGAAAGAATAATATTTCTTAAACTTATAAACAATTTATTTTAATTGTTTATATTTTACTAAATAATGCATTTAATCATCCTAAAATTCCAAACTCATAAGATTTCATCACCAATAACCAAAACCTTCATCAAAAATCTGCATATACCTCATACAAGATTCTCAAGCCATAAAATACTATTTTCCAATTTTCTTACTTCACATAACATATTTAATTCATTTACTCATAACTAGCCTATTTTCATGAAAAATACCAAATCTGTACAAAAAAATTTTCTTTTCTGAGATTAAGTAGAATATAGTCCCATATTGAACATATATTTTTCTCAGAATTTTTAAAATTCATTTAATATTTTTCATATGGCCAAAACCGCCGAATATTTAGACATTTATGATAAATTGTACTTTTCTCCAACAATTCCGAAATTTACAGAGTATACTGATGTTATATAGATGTACTCCCAATAAAAATTTCATCACTTTTGGAGTTAACCACATGGAGTTATAAGCCGTTACTTTTAAAATAGTCTTTTCTCATAAAATTCACAACTCATAATCTATACATCCAAAAATCGCCATTTTTGGACACAATCAAGAAAACTCATCAAATTATCATTTCAAATTTTTCCAGAATTTTTGAAGGTCAGAAAAATTACGAAACTGAAAAACATAACAACCCTTAAAATCCCATACTATCCCTTACTATCCCTTACCTCAAAAGAGCAGCACTTTTGACTGGATATCGGATATGAAGCTGAAGAAAACTTGCACTGATGAATAGCAACTCACCAACTATCTAAATACTCACACAATACACTCGATAATCTAGAGAGAAAAATAGAGAAAACTTATGAATTCTGGTGTGATTTTTAATTCTAACTTAGCCCTCTATTTATAGGAAAATGTTAAAGACGTCAAGTTTGACTTGACTCAAGCACCGATGGCTTTTACTCGCTACTATTCCACCCACCAAAATCAGCCATCTTCCCCAACAACCAAAAGTGGGGCCCACCCATTTCTAGAATTTTCTACCAAAATTATTTATAAACCTAATTTTCGAATCAGTCACCTCTTAAAATTCATAACAAATCATTCGTTCATTTTTAATGGTTCAAAATTTGTGAACATATACTTAACTTTTATATGTATAACATATCCAAAAATCACAACGATCCAACGGTCAGATTAAAAATTATAACTCACACAATGAAGCTGTAAGAACAATGATTTGATCTTTTAATACCTCCAATCCGATAAAATACTGATAAAATACCTCAACATTAATTCCTTCATTTATAACCACATAAATAAATCCATCATTTATATCCACATCAAATAAATATTTCATTATCATATAAATCAATAATTAATTATTCAAAAATAATATTACGTAATCACAAGAATGACAACCAGTGCGCTTCCTGTGAAAGAGGGGCTTTTCCGATAA
Organism: Panax quinquefolius; assembly: GCA_020205615.1. Classification (NCBI taxonomy): domain Eukaryota; kingdom Viridiplantae; phylum Streptophyta; class Magnoliopsida; order Apiales; family Araliaceae; genus Panax; species Panax quinquefolius. The sequence goes on along the minus strand of CM035170.1, from coordinate 74,714,212 downwards.
GGATTTCTCCTCATCGCCAAGCAATTAGGTAACCAAACCTCTCCTTGACAGAACTTTCTATACATTACCAATAATGCATTCTAATAATAGTATTCAAATAATATGAATTATTGATCTGATAATGGAGATACTCGTCTGTTGATAATTTTTGAACAACAATAATATAAAATATCAACGTAGTAATTATCAATCAATAAAATAAAATATTGAATAAAGAATTATCGTAACAATTATCGAGTAGTGTCTTCTTACATAAGAATCAATAATTCAAAAATACTCAGTAAAACCGCAAAGCTATCGCAAGCAACCACGCCAGACATCGTATTTTAACCACCGGGTATTCCAACAAGTTGTTAATTCGTGAATAACTACGTCGTTATTTGTAAAAACTCAAATTTGTCATTTTTTTCATCCGATGCTTATTCTCATTATAGGGCCCACAAATGATCATGGCCGTCATTGCATCCTAATATTCCCCAATGTAAAAAATAATATTCTATTTACTAAACGAATATTCCCACAACAAGAATATTCTATAACCACTCATGTATTTTGAAAAATTTATATATATCACCCTTAACTTTAACTTTTTATCAATTTAACCATTTACCTAATAGAAAAATTGAATACTTTTATTTCATAAAATTCGGGGTCTTACAATCTCCCGTCCTTATGAAATTTCGTCCCCGAAATTTATGTACCTGGTATTTCAAAAAGTTGAGAATACCTTGCTTCCATCTTCCTTGTTCTCATGATTTCTCCATTGCTCATCTCCTGTAATTCAGATATCATTCTTAAATACAACTTCAAAACAAGGGTTAATTGAACAAATTAACATATCACATAATATCCCGATATTATGACTGACCAACAAATAAGCTTAGGTAGGACACACTAGTAAATGATTTACTCATCTCTCCCCTCCTAGTTCTATTCCCCGATCTCCACCAGAGACCATATCTCTAAGCTCTGATACCAAATGTGACAACCCCAAAATAGGTCCATTCCATCCAACCCATTCCGAGTCGCCAAATACATGGTTCAGAAAACAACTACAACTTTATTATAACAATTGTCGTGCAAAATACAATAACTCATGTGTTGTGCGTTTTGATACAAATATATATATCAACTGTGACTCTTGACACCAACTTGGGTAGCACGTCACCATGACATCTTACATAAAGGTGTAGTCAAAAACTATTTTAGAAATTAAAATCTTTGGAAAGTGCTCAAGGAAACCTTCGTACATGGGAGGCCATGCGTCTAGGTTATAATAGATATCATATGGCCACAAAATTATCCTTGGTCAATCTAATAGACCCCAAAAGAAAAACGAGAAGATTACTATCATATTCTTTCCAATGGTGAGTCTTCTCTTGACATATCATTATCTCCACTATCTCTAATTGAGAATTATACTTCAAACAAACACCAAGATTATATAGGTAGTGCTCGTAGATATACTCAGCAAGTGGATGTGCACAACCCTGTCTTATGATAATACGAGGTTGTATGTCACTAGACATCTTGTATGATAGTGGCAAAACACCCTTCCAACGTTGGGTTCGCCTCACCCTAATTGATTCACCAAATATAACTACTAAATGATATATACAACACCTTTCTATACTGCTTAGGGAGAACCTCCACAGCTAGAGACCACCGTTTTATTTCCCTGTTACCCTCGCTCGACCCAGCTACACTCTTATTACCTGAAAAGAATTTTGAAAAAAAAGGGTGAGCACAACTAGCTCAGTAAAGAATATCATGACTAAAGATAATTAAATTATCAATAGCCTTCATCAATAATAAATGAGAGATTTAGAACATATTGTAGATGATAAAAATTTTCAACCATAGTTGCAGCGGAACGAACAATCCATTAGAAGAGTCAAATAGACCATAACGTCTATCTTCTCTATGTTAAAAGTCCACCAACAATGTTTTATCCCTGTAACATCAATCAACAGTTCCTTTCCACAATCATATAAATAACTCATAATCATAATTGTGATTCTAAATTCCTCTTCGCACCCAGGACAAAGATAATTTTTATCACTTGTCTTTACCTGAAACATCAAAGATCATGGTTATACCAAGTCACAGTTCCTGTTCATAATCATACTAATAAATTCATCTTTGCACTACGGCCAAAGATATTCATCAACAATTCATATTTGCACTACAGGCCAAAGATATTCAACAACAGTTCATCTTTGCACTACGGGCCAAAGATATTCAAGAACAGTTCATCTTTGCACTACGGGCCAAAGATATTCAACAATGATCATCTTGCACTCATACAGCCAAAGATATTCAACAACGGATCATCTTTTGCACCGCAGCCAAAGATATTCATCAATAGTTCATCTTTGCAATACATGCCAAAGATATTCATCAACAATTCATATTTGCACTACAGGCCAAATATATTAATATCTCAAAGAAATATATAATCATTTCAAAATCTATATAAACCATAATTATAACCATGTTGATCAATTCACCTTTCTTGCACTTAAGCTAAAAATATTCAATTGTAAATTCAATGGTCATGATCATACCAACCAACGATTCAACTTTGCACCATCGCCAAAGAGAACCCATAGTCATGATCATACCAATAATCTACCCATCTTTACACTCAAGTCAAAGAGAAATTTCATCACCATGATTATAAAAAAGTTATATATGATAATAAAAATAATATGATCAAAACACGGATTTAATTTCAAGAGTAAGATTCACAAATCAACGATAATTTGGTCAGAAAAAGAAACCAATTTTGTCGTGAATAGTAACTCGTGAATAGTAACTCATGAATAGTAACTCATGAATAGTAATTCATGAATAGTAACCACAACATGAAAAAGGTAGAAATTTCACAATAAAATCCATTACAATATTTCGGCATAATGATATTGAAAGAATAACATTTCTTAAACTTATAAACAATTTATTTTAATTATTTACACTTTACTAAATAATGCATTTAATCATCCTAAAATTCCAAACTCATAAGATTTCATCCCCAATAACCAAAACCCTCATAAAAAATCTGCATATACCTCATACAGGATTCTCAAGCCATAAAATCCTATTTTCCAATTTTCTTACTTCACATAACATATTTAATTCATTTACTCAAAACTAGTCTATTTTCATGAAAAATACCAAATTAGTACAAACAAATTTTCTTTCTGAGATTTAGTAGAATATAGTCCCATATTGAACATATATTTTTCTTAGAACTTTTAAAATTCATTTATTATTTTTCATATGGCCAAAACCGCCGAATATTTAGACATTTATCATAAATTGTACTTTTCTCCAAAAATTCCGAAATTTACAGAGTATACTGATGTTATATAGATGTACTCCCAATAAAAATTTCATAACTTTTGGAGTTAACCACAAGGAGTTATAAGCAGTTACTTTTAAAATAGTCTTTTCTCATAAAATTCACAACTCATAATCTATACATCCAAAAATCGCCATTTTTGGACACAATCAAGAAAACTCATCAAATTATCATTTCAAATTTTTCCAGAATTTTTGAAGGTTAGAAAAATTACGAAACTGAAAAACATAACAACCCTTAAAATCCCTTACTATCCATTACCTCAAAAGAGCAAAGACTTCCGATCGGATATCGATATGACGTCAAGAAAACTTCACACCGGTGAATAAAGCAACTCACCAAGTATCTAAATACTCACAAAATACACTCGATAATCTAGAGAAAAAAGAGAGAAAACTTATGAATTCGGTGTGATTTTCAATTCTAACTTAGCCATCTATTTATAGAAAAATGTTAGCACGTCAAGCAGACTTGACTGCAACCACCTGATGGCTTTTACCGCTACTATTCCACCCACCAAAAATCAAATATCTTCCCAAACAACCAAAAGTGGGGCCCACCCATTTCTTTCTAGAATTTTCCACCAAAATTATTTATAAACCTAATTTCCGAATCAGTCACCTCTTAAAATTCATAACAAATCATTCGTTCATTTTTAACTGTTCAAAATTTGTGAACATATACTCAACTTATATATGTATAACATATACAAAAATCATAACGATCCAACGGTCAGATTAAAAATTATAACTCACACAATGAAGCTGTAAGAACACTGATTTGATCTTTTAATACCTTCAATCCGACAAAATAGTGATAAAATACCTCAACATTAATTCCTTCATTTATAACCACATAAATAAATCCATCATTTATATCCATATCAAATAAATATTTCATTATCATATAAATCAATAATTAATTATTCACAAATAATATTACAGAATCACAATAATAACAACCAGGCAGCTCCCGAAAGAGGGGCTTTCCGATAAGGATTTCTCCTCATCGCGCCGCAATTAGGTGACCAAACGCCTCCTCGATGTAACATTCTAGACATTGCCAATAATGCTATCTAATAATATTATTCAAATAATATGAATTATTGACCGATAATGGAGATATCGTGCAAAGGATAATTATTGAACAAAAATAATATAAAATATCAACGTAGCAATTATCGAATCAATAAAATAAAATATTGAATAAAGAATTACTATAACAATTATCGAGTAGTGGTCTTCACGTAAGAATCAATAATTCAAAAATATCAGCAAAACCGTGGTGCTACTCGCAAGCAACCACGCCAGACATCAGTATTTTAACCAATCGGTATTCCAACAAAGGTTAATTCTGTAATAACTACGCCAATTATTTTTAAAACTCAAATTTGTCATTTTCTTCATTCGACGCTTTTTCTCACATTTGGGGCCCACAAATAATCTGCGCCTTTCGCATTTAATATTCTCCGACGTAAAGAATATTCTACGACTAAACGAATATTTCCCGACAACAAGAATATTCTATAACCACTTGCGTATTTTGAAAAATTTATATATATCACCCTTAACTTTAACCTTTTATCAATTTAACCATTTACTGAATAGAAAAATTGAATACTTTTATTTCATAAAATTCGGGGTCTTACAATCTCCCCTCCTCATGAAATTTCATCCCCGAAATTTACGTACCTGGTATTTCAAAAAGTTGAGAATTCCTTACCTCCATTTTCTCTGTCTTCATGATTTCGCCATTACGCATCTCCTGTATTTCAGATATCATTCTTGAATACAATTTCAAAAAAAGGGTTAATTGAACAAATTAACATATCACATAATATCCCGATATTATGACTGACCAACAAATAAGCTTAGGTAGGACACACTAGTGAAGGATTTACTCATCTCTCCCCTCCTAGTTCTATTCCCCGATCCTCGCTAGAGACCATATCCCTAAGCTCTGATACCAAATGTGACAACCCCAAAATAGGTCCATTCAATCCAACCCATTCTGAGTCGCCAAATATATGGTACAGAAAACAACAACAACTTTATTACAACAATTGTCGTGTAAAATACAACAACTCATGTGTTGTGAGTTTTGATACAAATATATATATCAACTGTGACTCTTGACACCAACTTGGGTAGCACGTCACCATGACATCTTACATAAAGGTATAGTCAAAAACCTGCTTTTAGAAATTAAAATCTTTGGGAAGTGCTCAAGAAACCTTCGTATACATGGGAGGCCATGCGCCTAGGTTATAATAGATATCATATGGCCACGTAATTATCCTTGGTCAATCTAATAATAGACCCCAAAGAAAAATGAGAAGATTACTATCATATTCTTTCCAATGGTGAGTCTTCTCTTGACATATCATTATCTCCACTGTCTCTAATTGAGAATTATACTTCAAACAAACACCAAGATTATATAAGTAGTGCTCGTAGATATACTCAACAAGTGTATGTGCACAACTCTATCTTATGATGATACGAGGTTGTATGTCACTAGACATCTTGTATGATAGTGGCTAAACACCCTTCCAATGTTGGGTTCGCCTCACCCTATTTGATTCACCAAATATAACTACTAAATGATGTATACAACACCTTTCTATACTGCTTAGGGAGAAACTCCACAGCTAGAGACCACCGTTCTATTCCCCTGTTACCCTCGCTCGACCCAGCTACACTCTTATTACCTAAAAAGAATTTTGAAACAGAAGGGTGAGCACAACTAGCTCAGTAAAGAATATCATGACTAAATATAATTAAATTATCAATAGCCTTCATCAATAATAAATTAGAGATTTAGAACATATGGTAGATGATAAAAATTTTCAACCATAGTTGCAACGGAACGAGCAATCCATTAGAAGAGTCAAATAGACCATAACGTCTATTATCTTCTCCATGTTAAAAGTCCACCAACAATGTTTTATTCCTGTAACATTAATCAACAGTTCCTTTCCACAATCATATAAATAACTCATAATCATAATTGTGATTCTAAATTCCTCTTCGCACCCAGGACAAAGATAATTTTTATCAATTGTCTTTACTTGAAACATCAAAGATCATGGTTATACCAAATCACAGTTCCTGTTCATAATCATACTAATAAATTCATCTTTGCACTACGGCCAAAGATATTCATCAACAGTTCATCTTTGCACTACAGGCCAAGGATATTCAAGAACAGTTCATCTTTGCACTACGGGTCAAAGATATTCAACAACAGATCATCTTTGCACTACGAGACGAAGAGAATCCATAGCCATAATCATACCAAAAACTGTCCATCAATGCCCTACGGGCCAAAGATAATTGTGTTTTTATCAATGGTCCTGATCATGCTATAAAACAATTCATCTTTGCACCCTTGGCCGAAGAGAATCCATAGCCATAATCATATCAAAAATTGTCCATCAATGCACTACGGGCCAATGAGGACTTTTTCCACATCATTTGCAACATTACGGTCATGATTATACCGAATAATCCCTGGTCATAATCATACCAAGTCCATCTATGCACTACAGGCCACATATGACTTTCAACACAATATAAATATGAGGATGATGACAATATTATAAGCATTAATCAAACTAAATCAAGGATAAATATTAAAATTTTAAATTTATGCAGACATTATCAATTACTTAGTAAAATCATAATCTAATACTGTCAATACTATAACAATATTTTAATCACTTCTTAAACTTATAAACGATTACATTTAATTATTTTACACTTTTTCAAATAATGCATTTAATCATTTAAAAATGTCATACTCATAAGATTTTATCACCAATAATCAAATTACTCATCAAAAATCTGCATATACCTTATATAAGATTTCTAAGCCATAAAATCCTATTTACCAATTCTTCAACTCCATATAACATATTTAACTCATATGTTCATAGCTAAACTATTTTTATGAAAAATACCAAATCAGTCCCAAAAATTATTCTTTTCTCGATTTAGCAAAATATAGTCCCATCTTGAACATATATTTTTCTCGAAATTTTTAAATTCATTTACTATTTTTTATATGGCTAAAATCATTTAATATTTAGACATTTATCATAAATTATACTTTTGTCCAAAAATTCAAATTTACTGTGGTATACTCTCTGTTATATACATGTACTCCCAATAAAAATTTTACCAATTTTGGAGTTAACCACAAGGAGTTATAAGGGTTTACTTTTAAAATAGTCTTTTCCCATAAAATCCATAACTCTTAATCTATACATCCAAAATCGCCATATTTGGACACAATCTAGAAAACTCATCAAATTATCATTTCAATTTTTTCCAGAATTTTTAGGGTCAAAAATTATGAATCTGCCTCAGCGTAAACCCCTTTTTAATGAAAATACTATTCGTATGAATACGAATGATCATTCACCATGCATGTGGTAATCCACATGACAAAGTTATTCCAACGTAATAATAAAGAATGGAATAATGTAAGGATTCACCATGCGATAGATCAGATCGACAAAAGTTTATTCCTAATAACGTAATAATAAATAATAGAACCGGTCCTCCCACAGAACGCATGCATGACGGGATATTCCGACATAATAATAAAGAACGGAATATTAGAAGAATTTCACCATGTATGCGGTACTTCGCATAAACAGGTTATTCCAACAGGTTATTCCACGTATACAGGTTATTCCAAGTATAGGGTAGTCCGCGTATATAGGTTATTCCAACAGAATAATAAATAATAATAATATCCTGTACGAGTACGACAATTATATCCCCTACCTTAAAAATAAAAGTATTCCAACTGGTAGGGCGGGAATATACTTGAAGAAAACTTGCACTACGCTCAAAGCTTTCTTAAACTCTAAAGAAATACACTCAAGATTATAGAAGAAGAACTCTCTCTATAGTTTTTCTCTCTAGAGTTTCAGTGAATTAGTAAGAAATAATGAATGAATGAGTTTTTATTTATAGAAGAATGGACTGCATAGTAACTAATCTATGAACGGTCCAAATTGATTTACTTTAATCTGACGGTCCATATTTAAAGCAAAATCTTTTAAATAAAATATATTATATTCTATTTATAATCTAATAAAATGAATAACTTTATAAAAGTATTCTATTTTATATAAAAAGATTTTACTATGCAAAACACTACATATGCACTACGAATACTATGCATAATAAAATATAATATATTCTATTTATACAATAACTTTATAAAAGTATTCATTTTTTATATAAAAAGATTTTACTATGGAAAATACTATGCATAATAGAATATAATATATTCTATTTATAGAATAACTTTATAAAAATATTCTATTTTATATAAAAGCTTTTTTATTTTATTACATTAATAATACTAATAAAACAAAACTTCATCATCACTTAATTTGAAAAATTTTCAAATGTCACCCTTAACTTTAAACTTTTATCAATTTAACTATTTACCAAAATAAAAAATTGAATACTTTTATTTCATAAAATTGTGGTCTCACAATATATATATATATATATATATATATATATATATATATATATAATACAAGCTTATTTAAAAATTATAATTAGTATCATAGTTTTATAAGAAAACATGAATTAGTAGTATAGTAATATAAGAAAACAATCAAAATGAGATTATCTTAGTTAATAGTAATTGGTTTATTTTATTTAAATATATATACAATAATACATGTTTAAAAAATATCATAAAAATCATCTAGCTATTTTAAAATTTTTTATTATTGTTATTAGATGATATAATTGTTATTGTTATTTAGATGATATAATTTCTTTTATTTCCCGTTCATTATTATTTTTTCTCTAAGATAAAACTCAAAAAAAGGAGTTACGTATTCTACGAGTAGTAAACAAAGACATGAGAGTGTTGCCAATTCTTAAATAAAATAGCTAAATAGGTGATTTCTGGTTTTTGTTTTCTTCTAATATTCACATTTTAAATAATTATAGGGGTAATGATAAAAATGTCCCCCAAAGTTAGATCGAAAAGTAATTTGTCCATCAAAGTTTGAAAATCGTCAATTAATATATCTAAGTATTTTAAAACAACAATCGTATTCCCTTTTGACCAATTCGGCCAAATTTCTTGATATGGGTCCCACTTTTATAATATAAGAGCATATGTGAAAATATTATTTTCCTATAAAAAATCACGGACTTCATAAAGAATAAAAAAATAATAGCGAAAGAGAACAACAAAATTTATGATAAATTTAACATTTCAATAAAAAGATTACATATTGATATGGCTTATATTTGCTCAAATTTAAATAATCAAGGTAAATTAAGGATTTTTTAAATTTTATTATAATATATAACACACACACACACACACACACACACACATATATATATATATATATATAAAAATATATATACACAACTGTGTAGTACACAGTCGTCTATGTCGACGATTCAACCGTCGCCATAGATATTCTAGTCTATAGCGACGGTTGAACCGTTGCTATAGCCCAAAAAACTATCGACATAAGAAGATCAGGTACTACACACAACTGTGTGTGTGTGTGTGTGTATATATATATATATATATATATATATATATATATATATATATATATGATCCTATTATCATGAAGTTAACTTCATGGTAAGTTAATCAATTGATCAATACAATGCTGACACACACAAAAAATCACATCCCGACCTGCGTATCAATAATGATCAATTAACTAAAATATATTTTATACTAACCACTCTAATATACCGATTATTGTAATCACATTGTGTATCTTATTTTTTGTGTTTTTTTTTGTGAGTACTTGTATAGGGATTAGGATCTTCTCTATTTTAATTTGAAATGGAGAGTCTCCATTTAAAGGTCAAGATTTAAAATTATTAGATCTAAGTTCTAGAAGCTACCGTCTCATTTAAAAGCCATTAATCTAACTCTAGTCACTTCATTTAAAAGTCACTAACCTAACTCTAGTCATCTCATTTAAAAGTCACTAACCTAACTCTAGCCATTAATTTAACATAACACTAATATATTATTATTATTATTATTATTATTATTATTATTATTATTATGAGCACTTTGTTATGTCCCTCATTGGTTTGTTTAATATTTATTATTATTATTATTATTATTATTATTATTATTATTATTATTTTTATTCTATTTTTTTTTGGTGCAAAAGTTATATACCTATTTTAAACTTTTATTAATCTAAGTTTCAAAAATATAGGCTTTTGAAGAAATTACAATGTGACCCCCCCAAAATAGGTCCACACAACCCATCTTGGGTCGCCAGATATACGGTACAGAATTCAAATACAAACTTCATTTATACAACTGTTGAACTGTCGTGCAAAATACGACAAGACATATACTGTAAGTTTCAATACAAATATTGTAACGTATGTAATACGACAACATTCATACTCAAAAATATTACAATGCCATATAAAGTACAACAACAAATATTTCAACTCTCCAAAGAAACACGAGAAGATTTATGTCCTCCTCATTCTAATGGAGTGTATTTTGAAGCTTTCAAAGTTGGGTTCTCATCACCCTATTGTTGTTTACCAAAATCAAATATTAAGTGACGTATAATATACGACACACCCATCTTAGGTCCTCAATACAATTATATATTGCATGTCATGCAGTTTTATAATGTATTGAGAAACTTCCCTAGTCTCGGACCATCACATTATTTCTCTTATATCCCCGCTCGACCCAGCTACACTTTTAATACCTGAAAGAAATTGTGAAGCAAAAGAGTGAGCACAAATAGCCCAGTAAAGAATATTATGACTAAGACAATTAATTTATTAATAGCCTTCATCAGTAATAAATCAGATATTTAGAATATATGGTAGATGATAAAAGTTTTCAACCATAATTGCAGCGGAATCAACAATCCTTTAGAAGAGTCAAGTAGAACATAATGTCTACTATCTCCTCCAAATTAAAAGTCCATCATTAATATATCATTACTGTAATACCCATCAACAATTCTTTGTTCTACCAAAGACAAAGAGAACTTTAATCACATGTCTTCACCTGAACCACCAAAGATTATAGTTAAATTCATAATTCATATTTATAATCATGTAAATCAACAGTTTCTCCTTATCACAAAGGCTTAATAGAACGTTCACTCAATAACCTTACCCCAAAGGCTAAAGACGTTCAAATGTAATAACAATGATCATACCAATCAGTTGTCTATCTTTGCACTACGGGCCAAAGATATTCAACTATAAAACCAATGGTCATGATCATACCAATCAATTGTCTGTCAGTGCACTACGACCAAAGACATTCAACTGTAAGACCAATGGTCATGATCTTGCCAAACACATCATCGATTTATCCATGCACTACGGGCCAATAATATTCGTTAGTATCACCAGTGGTCATGATCATGTCATACAACTGTCCATCTTTGCACTACGGGCCAATGCAGACTTTTACCACATCATTTGTAACATTACAGGTCATGATTATACCGGTACATAATTTCTGGTCATAATCATACCAATCAACAATCCATCTATGCACTACGGGCCAAAGATGACTTTCATTACAATACAAGCATGTGGATGCTGACAATGAAATAATCATTCAATTAAATGAGATCAATGATAAAATTTAAAGATATATAATTCAATTTATCCAGAGTTTAAGAATGTCAAAATTGTTAACATGATACTACTTTGTGGAGTAAAATTTAAGAATAATATTCATGTATCAAAAATAATTTGGACAGAAAAGAAATCAATTTTTATCGTGAATAGTACCCTGGGTGAATAGTACCCGAGTGAATAGTACCCCGTGAATATTACTTCGTGAATAATATCCCGTGAATAGTACCCCGGCATGAAAAGATTAAAATTTAACAAGAATATTTAGAAAAATATTCACGTAAAAAGATACTCGATGAAACGCAAATTTCAAGGATATTCTACTAATTTCAAGGAGTATAGAAGCAATACTTTTCATAATAAGTGTAGAATTAGGAATATGAAACGAAATAATATTACTTAAATACTATAGAGTATAGAAGAAAATATTATTTCTTACGAATATTGAACAAAAATAATATCCCTTACAACTGTTGAACGAAAATAATATTCCTTACGAATATTGAACGAAGATAATATTCCTTACGAATATTGAACGAAAATAATATTCCTTATGAATATTGAACAAAAAATAAAATTCCTTACGAATACGAAAAATAATATTGTAAGCGAATATGAAATAAATAATACCCCTTACCTTAAAAGGAGAGTATTCCGACTGGTATAGCGGAGATATTCTTGAAGAAAACTTGCACTATTTGCAACACTCAAAGTTTCCTTCAACTTTAAAGAAATACGCTCAATATTATAGAAGAAGAATTCTCTGATTCTGGTGTGATTTTCAATTCTAAACTAAACATCCTATTTATAGGAGAATGACATGATACTATTTGAAAATAAAAATCATGGACCAACAGTAACAATTTAGGGGCGAACGAATTCGTCTAAAACTTTAAATTTTTTTGATTTTACTATGTTGCACTATGCAGCACTATGCACACACAATGCAGTACTATGCAACACTATGCATAATAAAATATAATATATTCTATTTTACATAAAAAACAAAACTAATATAATATATATAATCATAATAGTCCCCCCCGTGACTCTTTATATATATATATATAATACTTATATATATATATAATACTTATATATATATATATATATATAATAAAATTGAGATAACTTTTTACCGACAGTTTTGAAAAATGGGTAAGTGGGGGTACATACAATAAGTCAAATTTACAACAAATACTTTGTCAGGAATAAGCATGTGAATGATATTCCTATTTACATATGATTTGATTATGATATATATAAATGAATATGCAAGTATGCTTGCATTAAGAAAAGCTGTAAAGTCCCTTGATAGATAATAGAATCTTATGTACAAGGACTTAGAATGAATTGATCAAATATGTTAGGTTTATCCAATATAAGCAAAACAGCTTTGTAAAGTCCTTAAAAAGAAACGATGTATAAGGACTATAAATATAGAAAGATCAAGCATGTTAGGTTGATCTTATGATATAATAGATAGGCTTGTCTGATTGTAGAGTACTGCACCAAAAATCATAGTCTGCCAGGAGAGTTAAGGAAAACTTGAGAGCTATCGAGGTAGAATCGTAGTCTGCAAGATAGTAGATCTCGGAGTTCGTAGACTGTCAGGAGAGACGAGGAAGGATCGTAGTGTATCGAGTAGAACTTCCTCGGAGCCGTATCCTGCTGAGGGAGTCATGTACAGAATCGTAGAGACAGCCTGCCTACGAGTCGACCGAGCATCTGTCGAAGCCAAGTCAAGAATCATAGACTACACTCAGAGTCGTAGATTCTACTAATCGTATCAGAGGCAGAGATCGTAGTCGAGCAAGATCAGATGAAGACAACAAACACAACGACAGAAATCGTAGAGTGTCAAGATCTGATCTTGGAGTCGTAGTGTCTACACAGCCGAAGCTGAATCGTAGAGTGTAGAATTGAGACTTCAACATATGTGCTCACAACGCCAAGGCAGAATCGTAGAAGCAAACATGATTCTCAATAATTAAGCACTCCCAGAATATCCAAAGGAACGAAGCCTCTGGTCCAAGCTGCAAAGATACACACTACCTGAAGGAAACAGAGAGCACTCAACGAATGGTATGTAAGCTAACAAAAGATCTAAGCACCAACCCAATCACACATCCAGATTGAGTTGGGAAGCCATTCAAGATGAAGTCTTCCAGAAGTTGATCAGAAGAAGACTTCAGTAACTGACTAAGGAAAGTCAGCAAGTGTAGTAGATGTCAAGTAAACAGAAGACAATGATCTTGGAAGCAACCAGGATCATAGTGTTTGCCAAACAAAGAAAGAACTGATGGAGTGTACGCAGAGATACTGGTCAGCTTCTGAAGAACAAGGCTAAAGTAACAAAGCATTGGGTCAGTCCATTGATGATAAGTAAATGGGAGATCACAAAGAAAAAGTGAGCTGGACAAAGAAAAAGTGTCTTGCTATTCAGAAGGGCCGAAGCAAGGAGTCGAGCCATCGATGTCGAGAGCAAATCGAAGAAAAACGAAGTGTTGAAGCACTGCACAATAGAAGGAAGAAGTGTTCTACACTGAAGATCAAATAAAAACTCTTCATAGATCGTAGTGTTGTCTCTACCTGTCAACTAGACACTATGATCAAGTCCAAGAAGATATGCATCAGAATCGTAGAGTTCGGTCATCTAAAGATTGAAGCATTGGCAACGGTTCAATCTGAAGATTGATGGTCGAACAAAGCTTATTAAGAGCATCGATGCAAAAGGACAACCTCTGATCAAGAAATCAGAAGGAAGAAAAAAAGTTGACTACATGCCCGAGACATCAAAGTAACATCTTTGACAGGGTACGTGAAATAGTAGACTGTAGTGTCATAAAGTCAGAAAAGGGGATGTCATGTCACATCTGCAGTCTACACCAAATAACTCGAGATCTGCGAAGTAATTCAAAAAGCTTTTAACGGCTACTTTCCAACGAAAAGATTGGGAAGGAGTATAAATCAACAGAGCTTCAAAGATCAAGAGTTGCTGATGTTTGCTATGTTGCAGAATCATTGAGTTGGTAGAATGCTAATGTTGACTCTACGAGTTTCACCTGAGCTTAACAGAACAAGTCTCAGTGACAGTGAGACTATGAAGGTAGAAGTAAAGCAGCTTTGAAGAAGGACTTGAACAGACCAAAGCTTCACTCAACAAAGATGAGAATTCCACTTGAATTGACATCTAAGCTGAGAGCCGAGAAGGACAAGAATATAGCATTCAGAAGAGTGACAAAGCACAAGGCAGGTCCTAAGAGCCACTCTACGATTCACCATGAACCTAAAGCTGAACCAGAGCAAGTGCAGAACCATGACTGCCAACATGTTAAGAAGGATTCAGGAAATGGTGATGGTGTACATCTGATACTATATGAAGATGAGCAGAACAGAAGAAGATCAGCTACACCAAAGAAGATGTGGTCCAGACTCAAAGCAGAATGCAAAGACGACCACACCAAGCTGCTAAGTATAGAAGATGTTCAGAGCTTAAAGACATCTTAGCAGCTCAGCACCAACAACAACAACAAACAACATCAACAAGAAGCCAGGGTCTGAGGGGTATTTTTTCGAAGGGACTAAATGAAGTTCCAAACCTGCTGGGCTTGAAGAGTTCCTAGGGAACTAGAGAAGTTCCAAGGCTATTGGCCTTGAAGATTTCTTAGTGAACTAAAGTCCCAAGGCTGCTGGCCTTGAAGGAATCTTAGTGATTCAGGGTGCTGCCCTTCCTTAGTAAAAATCCTGCTAGTTGAAAGTAGAAGAATGGATTAATAGCTTGAGTCTCTGAACTACTTAAAATCCCTTGTGTCTTTTACTTTATGTCATTTACATTATGTACTTAACTGATATAACTGATATATATGTATTAACTGTTTACCACTGAACTAACTCTAAGAAAAATATATATATAATTATGGATATATCAATGAAGGGGATCTTTTACTTATTCTGCTGTGCTTGAAAAGATTCTTATGTTTGTCATATGCTAAATTATTAGCAATACAAAATAAACGAGAAAAGTATTTGAGATTAAAAGGATCTATTCAACCCCCTTTCTAGTTCTATATTGTGCTTACTGGGAACTAACATACTTTATAAAATACCCCTATATTTATCTTAATTCACTTGGCTTCACTAAACACATTTTTAATAACATTTATTCATCATTAATATCATAACTTGCAATATTAACAACTAAATCATTCCCTGGAAAGAGGGGGCTTTCCGATAAGGACTTCTCCTTATTGGCACGCAATTAGATGACCAAACCCCTTTTCTCGACAGAACTTTCTAGACATTATCAATAGTGCAATTAATAATATAAATAATTGTGTCGTCTCAATTATTGATTTAATCATATAAAATATTTTACAGATGATACTGTGACAATAATTGAATCAATAATATGAGATACTATGCATCAACTACTGTTGCAATAAATGAATAAAACTAAGTGACTTCTCACGTAAGCATTAATAATCAAAGATACTGTACAATGCCGTGTGCTAACGTGCAATAACGCATATTACTGTATTTTTATCACCGGGTATTTCAATAGTTAACGATAAAAATCTTGTCGTTATTTTTATAAAAAGTTATTTATGTCGTTTTCTAACTCTGACAGTAATTTCAATGTGGGGTCCACCAATGATTGTGCCGTCGTACGAATATTCCCTGATAAAACGAATATTCTCCGAACAAACGAATATTTTATTACAACTTGCTTACTTGCAAAATTTGTAAATATTACCCACAACTATAACATTATATCAAATCCACACCTTATTATTCAAAAATATATTTGGAGAAAATTAAATCTTTATTCATAAACGTTGGGTCTTTACAAAAAGTCAGAGGAAAATATATATATATATATATATATATATATATATATATATATATATATATATATATATACGGCTCTCTCAAATGAATCGAGGGAGCGAACTAAGAGCTTAATCAGCTTATAACGACGATTTTTTCCGTTGCTAGCATAAAAAACTGTCTTTCTATGTTGTAGCGATAGAAAAAATTGTCGCTATAGTTGGTTCGTTCTTAGTTCGCTCCTTCTAGTTCACTGGAGAAGAGAACTAATATTGCATATCTCGTTATATTATTATCTCGTACTGTTAGTTGTGTCATCTCATTTTTAAGGGTTTAATTAATATATTTTTAAAAAAGGTAGTGTTGTGGTAAATATTTAAACTTAGGATACTAATGCGTATTATGAAATATTTTGTATAAAAATGTTCAAATATGTATGAATTCTTGTAGTTGTATGTTAAATATGTATAAAAAGGTCAAATTATATTTGGGGGACAATTTGTCATTCGCCTTAACCTTAAATTAGTATATCTTATTGTTAGTTGTGTCATTTCATTCCTACAAGACTTATGATTCAAGTTTTTATAAAGTATATTGCTAATTAAAAAAAAGGTAAAAACTTTACAACACACTAATTATACGATATAATAATTTTTTCGTTCTAAAATTAAAGATATAATTTGACTTTTAAAATCAAACGTGACATATTAAACTTAATTAATACAATTATTATAATTATATAATATATAACAAAAATTAGTAATCACAAATTTTATTTTGTAAAACCCCGAATTTTATGAAATAAAAGTATTCAATTTTTCTTATAATTATTATTCTATTCAGTAAATAGTTAAATTGATAAAAGTTTAAAGTTAAGGGTGATATGTGAAAATTTTACAAAGTAAAGTAAGTTGTCATAGAATATTCATTGTGTCGGGGAATATTCGTTTGGTCGGGGAATATCTGTACGACGACACAAGCATTGGTGGACACATAACGGACTAACTGTTGGATATAGAAAGCGACAAAAATAACCTTTTTATAAAAATAACGGTAAGAATTTTACCGTTAAACTGTTGAAATACCGGTGATAAAAGTACACTAATACGCGTGGTTGCACAGTAGCACACAGTATTGCACAGTATCTCTGATTATTGATGCTTACGTAAGAAGTCACTCAATTTTATTTAATAATGGCTACAGTAGTTGCTGCATAGTATCTTTATATTATTGAATCAATTATTGTCACAGTATCATCTGCACAATATTTTATATTATTAAATCAATAATTGAGACAACACATTATTTATATTATTATTTACATTATTGATAATGTCTAGAAAGTTCTTTCGAGGAAAGGGGTTAGGTTATTTAATTGCGCGCCAATAAGGAGAAATCCTTATCGGAAAGCCCCCTCTTTCCTGGGAACGATCAAATTGTTAATATTGTGAGTTATAATATTAATGATGAATCATTGTTAAAAGATTAAAAAAGTATTTATTGAAGATAAGTGATTTACGGTAAATATTTATTCACTTTTTGATATAAATAGAGGGGTTCGTCATGAGGCGTTTGTTGTATGTTTGAATTATTATTCCATGGGGAGATATACTAATTTTTTAGACCGTCGGTTGTGGTTTTAATAGTATGTTAATATGGACCGTCGGTTGTGGTTTTAATAGTAAATCAATATTGATCCGTCCATTTAAATAGTAAATCAATCTGGATCGTCCGTGAATCAGTTACTATTTAGTCCATTCTCCTATAAATAGAAGCTTATTTCTTATTTTATTCTCACCAATTCACTAAGACTCACAAGAAAAACTATAGAGAGATAATAAGAGAGAAAGAAGAAGAGTATTCTGTTACTACACTATTACAGTATCTAATCTTCTACTAAGGTAAGGGATGTTATTTAATTTTTTGTATGGTAAGAGATGTTATTTTTCGTGTAGTAAGGGATATTACTTTTCGTATTGGTAATAAATATTTTTTTCATATTCATTCTTTATTAATCTACGGGAGTAACCTGCTATGCGGATTACCGCATGCATGGTAAATAACCATTCGTACTCATTCTTTATTAATGGAAAAGATCTATCTATGCGGATTACCACATAACAGGTGAAAATCCATTTGAAGTTTCGTATATTATTTCTTTTCATATTTCTAAATCTAAACTTACTATGGTAAGTATTGCTTCTATAATCCCTGAAATTAGTAGAATATCCTTGAGTTTTGCGCTTCATCTAATATCGTTTCATTGGAATATTGGTCTGAACATTTTTATTAAATTTCAATATTTTCATTTGGGGTACTATTCACGGGGTACTATTCACTCGAGGTGTTATTCACGGGTTACTATTCACTCGGGTACTATTCACTTCGGGTGCTATTCATGGGTTACTATTCACTTGGGTACTATCCACTCAGGGTAATATTCACGGGTTACTATTCACTCAGGTAATATTCACGGGGTACTATTCATTCGAGTACTATTTATTCGGGGTACTTTGCATGACGGGGTACTATTTATTCGGGTACTATTTACGGGGTACTATTCATTACAAAAGTGATTTTTTTTCCTGTTCAAATTATTTTTGATACATGAATATCATTCTTAAATTTTACACCACAATTAATTATCATGTTGACAATTTGGACATTCTTGAACTCAGGATAAATTGAATTATAAATCTCTAATATTTATCCTTGATCTCACTTGATTGATTCTTTATATCATTGTCATCATCCTCATGCTTATATTGTGGTAAAAGTCATCTTTGGCCCGTAGTGCATGGATGGACTATTGATTGGTATGATTATGACCAGGAATTGTGTATTGGTATAATCATGACTTGTAATTGTAAGACCCCAACTTTTTATAAATAAAATCGAATTTCCTCTATTTATTATTGTGAATAATAAAGTGTTAATTTGATATAATGCTTTGTTTATGGGTGAAATGAGCAAATTTTGCAAAATAAGCAAGTGGTTATAAAATATTCATTGTTGTCGGGAAATATTCGTTTGGTCGTGGAATATTCTTGCTTTCGGAGAATATTCATACGATGGTACAACCATTTGTGGGCCACATAACGGAAAATGGTCGGATGAAGAAAATGACAAGTGTGAGTTTTTATAAATAATCATAATTTGATACCGTTAAAACCGTTAAAATACCCTATGATAAAAGTGCGAATACGTGTGGTCGCATAAAGAGTAGCACACAATATTGATTATTGATACTTATGTGAGAAGTCACTCAGTTATACTCAATTATTGCTAAAATAATTGCTGTATAGTATCTCACATTATTTGATTCAATTATTGGCACAGTATCATCTGCATAATATTTATATTATTTAATCAATAATTGAGATGACAAAGTTATTCATATTATTATTTGCAATATTGACGATGTCTAGAAAGTTCTGTCGAGGAGAGGTTTGGTCACCTAATTGCGCGTCAATAGGGAAAAATCTTTTTTGAAAAGCCCCCTCTTTCCTGAGAATGATCTGGTTGTTAAATATTATGAGTTATAATATTAATGATGAATAATTGTTAATAGATTAAAAATGTGTTTATTAAAGATAAGTGATTTGTGGTAATTATTTAATCAATTATTGATATAAATAGAGGGGTTTGTTATGAGGTGTTTGTTATAAGTTTGACTTATTATTCCATGAGGGGATGTGCTAATTTTTCAGACTGTTGGTTGAAGATATTATTGTAAATCAATATGGACCGCTGGTGAAGAGTTATAATAGTAAATCAATATGGATCGCTGGCTTAAAGTTTTAATCGTAAATCAGTATGAACCGTTACTTTAAGTTTTAATAGTAAATCAATATGGACCGTCCGTTTAAAAGTAAATTAATATGGGCCGTTCATGAATTAGTTACTATTCATTCCTTTTCCTATAAATAGAAGCTCATTCCTATATTATTTCTTACGAATTCACTAAAACTCTAGAGAGAAAAATCATAGAAAGCAAGAAGAAGAGTATTCTGCTACTACTCTACTTCAGTATTCAATCTTCTACTAAGGTAAGGGATATTAGTTGTTGTATTCGTAATGTGTATTATTTCTTTCGTATTCATGAAGATAGTTATTTTCTTTCAATACTCGTAAGTGTTGTTATTCCATTACTTATTATTCTGTTGGAATAACCTATCTATGCGGACTACTGCATGCATGGTGAAATCCTTTTGTTATTCCATTCTTTATTATTCTGTGGGAATAACATGTCTACGCGGACTATCGCATGCCTGGTGAATAACCCTTCGTATTCAATTGTTATTAAATTGTGAAAATGATCTGTCTACGCGGACTACTGCATGACAGTTGAAAATCCATTTGCGCTTCGTGATATTGTTCATTTCAGATTCTAACTCTAAACTTACTACTTAAGTATTGCTTCTATAATTCTAAATGATCGTAATTTTCCTCGAGTTTTCTTTTACAGTATCCAAGTTATCGCTTATGGTTCCTATCTTTGATTGAATCTATGTTTTGAACTTTATTCTTGAATTTTTATCCGTAATTGATTATTATGGAGTATTCTTGAACTTGGATAAACTAAATTATGAATACCTAATCGTGTCCTTTATCTCAATGGATTAGTTCTTTAAAATATTTTTCATCATCCTCAATCTTAAATGGTGATACTTGATGAATATCTTTGGCCTGTAGTTCAAAGATGAATGATTACCTGATGAATATCTTTGGCCCGTAGTGCAAAGATGAACAGGTGTTGAGATTAACATGACCAACTGGTGATATAAATGAATATCTTTAGCTCGTAGTGCAAAGATGAATATTTGATTCAAAATGTATATTGATTGATGTTACATGGATAAAATATTGATGATGGACTTTTAAATTCATAGATGATAGTAGATTTCATTCTCTACTTAACTCTTCTAATGAATTGTTATTTTCGCTGCGAATTTTGATCTAAAACTGGTTGTCCATTATAATTTATCTGATTTGTTGAAGGCTAACGATAATTTGTTGTTCATTATCTTAGTCATAATATTCTTTATTGGGCTAGTTGAGCTCACCCTTTTCCTTTTTATTCCATTTTTCTTATTAAGAGGAGAGAATATAGCGGGAATTAGTCGGGGTATGGAATGATGGATCAAGATAGTTGTTTAGCAGTCCTCACTATTTTGTAAAATAGTGCATCAATAATTGTAATGAGGACTTATTTGAGTTTGAATACTGTCTAGAAGATAATATTTGTATTTAAACTCACAGTATATGTGTTGTCGTATTTTGCACGACAATTGTAATGATAAAGTTGTAGTTGTTTTCTGTACCATGTATTTGGCGACTCAGAATGGGTGATGTATACCTATTTTGGGGGTGTCACAGTTGGTATCAGAGCTTAGGGATATGGTCTCTAGCGGAGATTAGGGAATAGAACTAGGAGGGAAGAGACGAGCAAATCCTTCGCTAGTGTGTCCTACCTAAGCTTATTTGTTGGTCGGTCATAATATAGGGGTATTATGTGGTATGTCAATTTCTTTAATTAACCCTTGTTTTATGGCAGTATTTGAGAATGGCAGCTGAGAATGTTAACAATGGAGTGAATGAGACTGTGGAGACACATTTAATCACCAACCAGGGGAACATGCAACAGGAAGGCAATAATCCTCCTGTAAACAACACTACCGAACAAACGATGAATGATGGGATGTTTAGAAGCTTTTTTTGCTCATGCGAAAATTAGACGAGGAGACTCGTGTACAAAATATGGGTGGAAATGATAAGAACGCTGCCTTTGTCATCACAGCCAAACAGTTCAAAGAGTTGGGACCACCAGAATTTTTGGGAAAGCCAGATCCGATAAAGGCAGAAACGTGGGTTAAACAAATTACCAAGATATTTGATGTCTTGGGATGCACGGAGGAACATAAGGTTCCATTCGCCACGTTTATGTTTTGTGGTGAGGCAGACTACTGGTGGGAGTCTGTGAAGCGTACCTAGCCAACCGCACTCAACATATCTTGGGAAACGTTTCAGAAATTGTTCAATGATAAGTACTTTCCTGAAAGTATTCATCATATGAAGGAGGTAGAGTTTATTAGACTAGAATAAAACAACATGATTTGTCCCAAAGATGAGGCGAAGTTCGCGAGTTATCCGTGCTCAGCACCTCATTTGGTAGAGAATGAGGAACGATGACGCTGGATGTTTCAGAGAGGTCCAAACCCGAGATTCGTCAATATCTTATTTCTCACAAATTTTCTCTATATTCAGATGTTGTCAGCAGGGCTTAATTATTAGAGTAAGATAATGAGTATGTTCAACCGAGGGACCACAACCGTGGTCATACCCCAAGCGCAAAGAACCATCTGAGCAATGATAACCAATGGAGAGGAAAGAATACGAGATTAAAAGCGGTAACCACTCTCGGGTGGTAATCGTGGCCATTATAATAGAAGAAGAGAGTCAGGAGGAGATTTGAAAAAGAGAAGGTACAACAATGATAACGTGAAGACGTCAACACCATCATCAACTATTTCTAGGGGAGGAGAACGATCACCGGTAATATGTTATAAATGCGGAAAGAGGGACACATCACCCCAAACCCGGCCCACACTAATCCAAGGTGTTTTATAACCAGGAAAGGAAGGTCATATAGCTAGAGATTGTCTTGTAAGCGAGCGAAAACCGAGTCCAACGGGATGGTGACTCAAAGGTCGTCCTTGACAAGTCAAAGTTTGGTGGTTCCCGGAAGTGCGCTTGTCGTGGATCGCCTAAAACGCGAGGAACCCGAATGAGGTGATCACGGGCAAGCTAATCATAAACTCTTGCAAAGTTTATACCTTATTAGATACCTGGGTTCTACCCATTCTTTATCTCTCCTACTTGTGCTCAACGCTTGAACTTGACTCGGAGAAATTAGACTTTGACTTATCTCGCTGAGACTTCGTTAGGAGAAACTTTCATTACATTACATTTTATAAATCTTCCTTGATTCAAGTTGGAACCATCACATTACCCGTCGATCTTATTTCGTTGAAAATACTTGCATTTGATGTGATTTTAGGGATTGATTGGTTAACCACTCATCATACTAAAATTGATTATTTTCGTAAGGTTATTAGTTTTTATATTCCTAACCAACCTATTATGCGAATTCAAACAACCAAACCACTAAAGTCAATCATTGTCATATCAAGCCATAAAGCCATTCGTTTATTGAAAAACGAATGTCAAGCTTTCTTAGCCTATGTCATGGAGTTGAACAAAAACACGTCAGATTTGAATAATATTTATATTGTTAGTGAATTTCCTGTCGTATTTCCTGAAGAACTTCCCGGTCTACCCCCATAACGTGAAGTTGAATTCTTTATTAAACTTGAACCCGGTACAAAACCCATTTCTAAAAACCCATATCGAATGGCTCCTATTGAACTTCAGGAGTTAAAGGCCCAACTACAGGAGTTGTTAGATATCGGTTTCATTCATCCTAGTACATCTCCTTGGGGTGCTCCTATTTTATTCGTAAAGAAGAAAGATGGGAGTATGCGACTTTGTATTGACTACCGGGAATTGAACCATGTCACCATCAAGAATAGGTATCCGCTACCTTGCATTGATGACCTGTTCGACCAGTTGCAAAGAGCACAATTCTTTTCAAAGATCGATCTTCGTTCTGGATATCATCAACTGAAGATTAAAACTGAGGATATTCCGAAGACTTCTTTCAGAACTCGGTACGAGCAGTATGAATTCTTTGTCATGTATTTTGGACTAACTAATGCTCCTGTTGCTTTCATGGATATGATGAACCGTGTGTTCAAGGAATACTTGGATTAGTTCGTTGTGGTCTTTATTGATGACATCCTCATCAATTGAAAAAGCCGTGAAGATCATGAGCGCCATTTGAAGCTGGTACTTCAAAGGTTTCGCGATAATAAGCTACATCCTAAGCTGAAGAAATGTGAGTTCTGGCTTAAGGAAGTAGCATTCCTTGGGCACGTGGTGTCAAAACATGGAATATCTGTTGACCCAGCGAAGATTGAAGCAGTACAAAGTTGGGAGCAACCGAAGTCGGTGACTGAAGTATATAGCTTTCTGGGCTTAGCTAATTATTATCGGAGATTCGTGGAAGGATTTTCTCAAATCGCTACTCCGTTAACTCAGCTGAATCGGAAAGATACAAAATTCGTATGGAGCGAGGAATGCGAGAAGAGTTTCAAAGAGCTCAAGAGGAGACTCATTTCGGCACCTGTTCTGACAATACCATCTGGTTCAGATGGATTTGTTATCTACAACGATGTTTCAGGAAAAGGGTTAGGATGTGTTCTCATGCAACATGGGAAAGTCATAGCTTATGCCTCGCGACAACTCAAAGAATATAAGAGGAATTATCACTCATGATCTGGAGTTGGCAGCAGTCGTTTTCGTGTTGAAGATCTAGAGACATTACCTGTATGGGGAGAAAGTGGAGATCTATACAGATCATAAAAGCCTCAAATATTTCTTCACCCAAAAGGAACTCAACATGTGGCAATGACGTTGGCTCAAACTGTTGAAAGATTACGATCATACCATCCAATACCATCTTGGAAAAGCAAACATGGTAGATGACGCATTGAGTAGAAGATCATATGCGGGTACAAGTGCGATGTTGTTAACACAAAGGCCCATTTTGTATGACTTGCAAAGGATGGAGATAGAGGTAAAGGCTCCAAGTACCCACGTGATGATATCAAACATACAAGTAGAACCAACTTTAATCGATAAAGTTAAAGCTGCTCAAGCTACGGACCTGGAGCTGATGCGTATGAAGAAGAAAGTGCAAGAATGTGTTATTCCAGAAGCAAGAATCGACGAAGAAGGAATACTTCAAGTCAACTCCAGACTTTGTGTTCCTAAAGATTCTGACTTGAAGCATAGAATCATGATGGAGGCATACAACACACCATTTGCAATCCATCTTGGGAGTACCAAAATGTATCATGATCTTCGACATACATTTTGGTGGAGCAATATGAAGAGAGAGATCACGAAGCTTATCTCGAGGTGTTTAACTTGTTAACGTGTAAAGGCGGAGCATCAAGTGCCAAAGGGTCTATTGCAACCACTTGAGATTCCAAAATGGAAGTGGGAGCACATTACCATGGATTTCGTTACGGGTCTTCCCAAGGTTTCTCAAGGCATATATGCGATTTGGGTTATTGTTGATAGATTAACCAAATCTACTCATTTCTTACCGATATGGGAGACTTATTCCCTTGAACGTCTTACACGTATGTATGTGAATGAGATTGTGAGATTGCATGGCATGGCAGTATCAATAGTTTCAGATCGTGACCCAAGATTCACTTCACGATTTTGGGTTAGTTTGCAGAAAGCTATGGGCATAGATTTACGATCCAATTCGGCATACCATCCTCAAACGGATGAGCAATCAGAAAGGACTATTCATACTCTTGAAGATCTATTAAGACTCTGTGTCCTAGATTTCAAAGGGAGTTGGGATAAGTACCTACCATTGGTGGAATTCTCCTACAACAACAATTATCAGGCAAGTATAGGTGTGGCTCCATTTGAAGCATTATATGGATGAAAGTGTAAGCTCTCGATTATCTTTGGGATGAGTTGGGAGAAGCAACGTTGTTGGGACTAGAGTTGAGTACGAATGACTACGAGAGAAGATCCAAATGATCCGGACAACGTATACAAACCAGCACGGGATCGACAAAAAGAGTTATGCGAGATCTTCATCTAAAAGACGTGGAATTTAATATTGGGGATCATGTATTGTTACGTGTTGCTCCATGGAAGGGATTTATAAGATTTGAGAAGAGAGGAAAGCTCAATCCATGATTTGTTGGTCCATTTGAAATTCTTGATCGAATATGAAAGAGGATGTATTAAATCCTTTCGAAGATAACCACGAAAGATGCTTCACGTCAAGTCCGGATACTACCGGAAGTTCAGTCTCAACCCCGGAACACACATCGGAGTAACAGCTCCAACCTCGAGATAACCCCGAGGCATGCAGATCCAATACCGAAAATTCCACCGGAGAAGACCGATTAATCTCGGAGATAACCCCGAGGTATCCAGTCTCAGTCCCAACACTGGGAGTAGCATTTACCAACCTTGGTGATAACCCCAAGGAATGCGTTTGCAGTTTCGAGATAACCCCAGAAATGCTTATTTCAAATGTATGCAATCAGCTTCAACCTCGACACTCACACCGAGGCACTCAGTACAAGACCCGAGATAACACCGGGAAGACATGAACACCTCAAAGATGACACTGAGGACCTTCAACACTTGCAGCAGTCCAATCTCAAATATAACCCGAGCAACGCCTCGCTTTATCAAATTTCAAACCGAGAGATAACCCCAATGAGGGGAAAAGTCGTCATCTTGCCACCTTGATGCCACATAGCGCCATCTGAAACATTTCATACATACATTTCTACACAACAATGTCCCACACGAATCAAGGAAAACCAATCCCGAGTGACTATTACGCAGGGTAACAGATATAATTTGAAGCTTGAAGACCGGAAGGAATCATCCCATCTTCCTGACTTCGTACAACCTCTAATCCCATGCCATTACGTAACTCTCAACAACGGTAGTCCGAAATAGGTCTTATATACCTCAATCGGATGCCCGGATTGCAATTTTGAAAGTTCGAGCGGACATTACCATGCATGCGTGCACATACTTCTAGATAACGTGACCATGAAAGCCCAGGGTAACCCGGGTAGTAAGTAGTACATACATGCCTAGTCAAGCTGGTACTCCCTCCCCTCTATAAATAGAGGGCTTGGGGTGGCCATTTGTAAGAGAAAAAAGGCGAGGAAGCCCTGTCAAATTTGCTCCGTAATCACCCTATACTGAGTTCTTTCTCATTTTAAACACTTGTGAGCTCACATATAGCTACTTTTGTACCAGCGGGAGCCGAGTGTTCATCCACTTTAAAGATATAGAAGTATTCTTTGGTAGCCCACTATAAGCCTTCTCACACACTTTAAAGCATTTCTCTTCATCTTTGCACACACCCTTCTTCACGTTGAGAGTCGTGGTTATGCAGTGTTTGCCTTTAACTTCTATCCGTGGTTTTATTTCAGCTTTGTATATATATATATATATATATATATATATATATATAATATTATTATCGAAAGTATGCCTCGATTGAGCTGAGACTTATTCGAGCGCTTATTTGCTTATATATATATATATATATATATATATATATATATATATATATATATATACTTATATATTCGATGATGAGCCTAGATTTTACATCCTGAGCGCTTATTTATATTATATATATATATATATATATATATATATATATATATATATATCTATAGTTCATGAGCCCGGATTTTACATCCGATATATATATATATATATATATATATATATATATATATCATCCCTTGAGTTTACTTACGTGGTGGTTGATCGCTTTTACATATATTTCTTTACGTTTTCATCCCTACGGAGTTTCCTCCGTGGCGGTTGATGGCTTTTTACAAATTTTATTTACATTTTTCGATCCCCATGGAGGTGCTTCGTGGTGGTCGATCATGTCTATATATATATATATATATATATATATATATATATATATATATATTTTATATATATATACACTTCGCTTTCATACAAATTACGGATCATGTGAGCCTAGGAATCATGTGATCACAGATTCAACCTATTGATCTAGATTCGCTTCTCGATGGACATTTTCAAATTATAAGCAACTTTTAAATTTATTTGCTGGTGTCTCGATTTCCTCGATGGTTTTCATACCCACGAGGAAGTTCGGCATTATTTTGTACATTATTTTCTTATAGATGCTTTCGCAGATCTCGAAAATAAAAGCAAATCAAGTCGAACACTTAATAAAATGGAAGTGTAAAAGGTCTCAATTACTATTGAGCATAAGGGTTTGAAAAACCTCTTTTATAAAACATCACTGCCATATCTTTGCTAAAAATTGAATTTTTACATAAATTCAAACCTCATGTATATATAGGTGCGAACGAGGCCTCTCACACTACTTCCAAATAAACAACACATCGACCCACACACACACACACATTCATATATAATAGTTTCTTGAAAAGTGGCTAAGTCACCGTGGTAACACGGATGTCTCTGGGGTGCCTAACACCTTCCCTCCGCATAATCAAGTCCCCGGACCCTAATGAATCTCTTGGTTTCACCGACCCGCTTTAGCAATGTCACATCACCAATCAATGTGCAAACCTTTTCTCATTGTGTTGGTACAACCATTTAAAAACCAATTGGCGACTCTTAATAGTCCATCGTCGACATTATACATGTCGGACCTTTTTCACTTGTTTTTTCAAACAAATCTCACCTAAAATGAGAACACCAAAGAACAAGTAAACTAAAAGGACAACTAAAAATCCCGACGTCGACAGTGTGGTGGCGACTCTGCTGGGACCTCCAAAGAAGAGGACTTAAGCCGCTATTACAATCTTTTCAAAAAACTATTATCTCGCTTGTGTGTGGATGTTGCATTTACATTTATGATGAATGTGTACGAATGCATATATTTATTTATCGCTTTTAATGCTTCACACTATATCTGCTTGTGATATTAGTGCTTCACACATGTCATCATTTCCATACGGTGAGAGACGCGATGTATGTGAATGTATGTTGTGTGGTCCCTCCACCAGAGGCTATCCTGTCGGTGTTTGATTATCGGACTCGTAGGAAGACTAATTCCAACGAGGCTCGTGAAAGGCACCACCCAAATTCGCTCCAAATTGAAAGACCTGATTAACTTCCCGCTGAGTAAATTATGATGATTTGGGAACCTTCATGCCAAAAAGCCATGAGAGTAACCTAAGATAGGTCACCTCGATAAACCCAACACGGAGGAAAGTCTCTTCATGCTTTCTCATTTTAAATTACTCAGAAAATCAATTACTTGTAATTTCATTCCATATTCATCTCCATGTAATGAGAAATATGAAGAAATGTGTATACATACATATTTAAATTAACATGCTATCATGTATTACAAACAGCTAACATCCGTTTTGCAGGATAAAATTCCTAAAACGGACACATCACATAGCATGTTATTATTTACACATTCCCTAAAGACTAAACTATGCAAGTCTTTCAGAGGAAACAATCGGACCTACTACCCGGTCAAAATCCAAAAAGGTCGCGAGCCTACAGTCAATTATGTCATCATCCGACCAGACTGACCTTAATCCAGTTTCTCGCAAAGAATTCGACGGATTAAGCAAACAAATCACAGATTTGGCTGTTCTGCTTAAAGAACTACACCAGTCTACTCAGGGTCCAAAGATACCCATACATGCTGAATCCTCTACACAAGGGGGAACTCAAGCCATTACGATACCTGAACTGCAGTTGGATACGACCAACAAAATTCATGATGCCACCCATCTCACAGGAGATCCAGACACCGGTGACATCAAAAAGAAAGTCCTTCAAATGGAAGAAACCCTTCGTGCTATCAAAGGAATTGGAGCACACGGGAGTGTTTCATATGCTGACCTGTGTATATTCCCTGGTGTTCATTATCCAGAAAAGTTTAAGACTCCTGACTTTGAAAAGTATGACGGGTTAGGAGATCCTTACACACATTTGAAGGTGTTTATTGGAGAACTTGGATCTTATGCAGAGGACGAGAAGCTCAGAATGCAGTTGTTCCAGAAGAGTTTGACTGGAGAAGCCCGTTCGTGGTATACCAGATTAGACAACTCAAAGATCCATAGCTGGGAAGAGCTAGCACACGCCTTCCTCACACAATACAGCTTCCAGGCTCGATGGCTCTCTGACCCAGATCGAATTACCAAGGTCAAGAAATAATCTAACGAGTCTTTCAGAGAGTATGCTCAAAGGTGGAGGCGCCGTCGCTCAAGTTATTCCTTCCATGACAGTAATCGAAATGGTCATGACCTTCATGTACATACAAGAAGCTCCTTTCTATGAAAGAGTCTTAGCCAAGCATCGGTAAAACCATTTTCCTAAATGATCAAACACGGGAGATGGCCGAGATGGGATTGAAGTCGAAAAGATTCAAGACCTAGCTACCTTTAAAGTCGCATTCTTGAAAGCACATCCAATCCAGAAAATTATGGAAACAACCCCCGGAGGGTCCATAAAAAGAAAGAGGAGGATGTTTCCTTGATACTACAAGGTCAAAAAGGCAATCAAAATATGCCTATCCAGAGGAGAAATTACACTCCCTTTCAAGCTCAGTCTTCAACCCTCCACATTACCAAAAGGTGGAGAAGTCAAACGCCTCGAGTGTTCACACCCTTAGGGGACTCACTCGAGAATATTCTCACTCTTCCCGACAACGCAGAAGAAAATCACGATCTTCTTCCACCAGCCAACCCTAATGGAAGGGGTTTCAATGCTGCTCAAAATGTGCTTATCATGCCGGGCACCTGGACATGATACTCAAGATTGTTGGGCCTTGAAACACAAGATCCAAGACCTGATAGACAATGGTGAGATCGTGGTCACCAAAGTAGATCAACCTCACGTACAAGACAATCCTCTTCCTCACACAAAGAAGAAGAGGTCAACATGATTAATTGGAGTAATGGACAGAGTTCCAATTTTAACGGCGAGTCATCTCAGACCACCAAAGACGGTGTTGATAAATGGGATTATGCCAAGTTCCAGTTCGCAATGGAACGTAAGATGAAAGCTCTATGCAAGAAAATTGAGCAATCGCGTAATCCGGTGACCTATCAAAGATCAAGTTACACGCCAGCTTAGTCACCAGAGCATGCTAGTCTCCTTCCTCTTTGTCATGAATATTCCCTCGCCACCTTCGTAAAATGAAAAACGCTGGAGGACAAAGTGACAAAGAGAGCGAATGCCAAAGCCCGTCTTGATTTTTGCCAATAGAAGGAATTTACATACCGGGGGCCAACCTATGGAGGAAATCCTTCAGATGCTTATCAATGAATGAAGGATCACTTCCTTCTACCTCCAATTAATCCCCGTTCAGGACGGTTCAATTTTGATGGAGTATGTCAATATCACTCCCATTCTCGCGGCCACAAAGACGTAAGAATGTTGGGCACTCCGCCACCTTATCCGTAATCTAATTGATAAGTGGTGTCCTCCAACTAGCTAGCAGACGATGATACTTGTGCTACGTGAGAGTGAGAATACCGTCCTCCTACTAAGTGGAAGGAATTGGTAGCGCTTATATCCACCGAGGCCGATGACACTAGCAAACCACTCACAATACCAAAGAATTCAACTCAGAGGAAGCAACAATCCTTTGAAAGTGGCCGCCCCCAGAGCCAATCAACTTACCATGCAGAAAGCACAATATCCTATTGTCACCTTTACACAAAGTTCCATGGAATTATGGAGAAGGTGAAGGATCCACCTCATATACAACTAACGCTGCAGTTGTCGAAGGAAAATCCATCAGATCTTCCCCAACGGTGTGATGAAGTCTACCATCAAATCAAAGGGGAAAATACCCATGGAGAAGATTGAAAAATTCCTCCGCACTACTATGGGGTCATAACGAAGCCAAGGTGGTTTTAAGCTTAAGAGAAGCTCCACACCAAATTTCAATTTTGACTTGGTCTTAACTTCCGAGGATCACCGAAGATCTTATCAAGGTTTTGGAAGAAGCCTATCTACCAAAATCAAAGGGATGTGGAAAATTTCAACATTTGGTTGATCACATTTTTAACAACAATGTGATATCCTTCATCGATGATGATATACCGCCTCAAGGGACCGGCCATTGCAAGTCGTTACACATCATGGTCTTGTCCTCCTGTATATATGCTAGCCGAGTCTTGATAGATGGAGGTTCATCTCTAAATATATGTCCATACGCTACATTGTTGAAGATGAATGTCAATCTCAACCGAATCCGGAGCAAATGGTACGGTTATCAAAGCTTTTGATGGAGCCCGCCAAATTCTGGTCGGAGAGTAATTGAGCCGCCAATCGAAATTGGTCCCCATACATTCTCACGTGTCTTTTCACGTACTCAAGATAGATTCAGATACAACCCGCTCTTGGGAAGACCATGGATTCATATGGTCAGGCGCCCCCTCCACCCTTCATCAACAACTCAAATACATTATCAATAATAGCCTAGTCACGGTCCAACGCCGAACCTAATGTCCTCAACATGGTGACATACCATACATCAACGCGCAATTCAGATGTTGAACCGGGCCGGCCATGCCTTGGAAGTAAGCAACACTCAAGACCATGCTATTGGAATGCCATTTCCCATACCCAAGATTTCTACCAAGTAATGTCACTACTCAAGAAATGATGTCATTGGGTCATCACCGACAAGGGTCAGTAAAGATCACCAGGTATCAAGCACCCCATTCAAGTACCTAGTCAAACTGGGACATATGGACTAGGCTATTCTTCCAGTTCTAGTTATAGGAGTCCTCATAAGCATCAGCAGATTCCTTCAGCTTCAGCCGCATGGCGATTATCATCATCTTCGAATTCTGAGTCCGCACAACCTCCATTAAAGGTGCCAGCCAACGTAATGGCTATGTTATTTCCAAAGCCGGTACCGGTGAAGGTGAAATAAGTCTTTGTTCCAGATCCCGCAGTGGAAGAAGAGGAACAAAGAGTCAAGCAAGATATCGTCAGAATGATGTCAGGCATACGCATCATCGTTCATGATGAACATACAAACAGATACACCCCAGACGATGATTGCCCAGACATAATGGTTATCATTCAGGATAGGGAGGATGATGACAACCCCTCCATCACTGCAGCCCACTCGGACTTTGCCCTTGCCAATTGGAACAACACTCCTTGCATTGGTCGACAAGGGTAAAATGGTAGAACTCTTTCGCCTCATAGATATCATAACCGCTTACTTTTTCTCAGATAATATTAGCAATTTATTTTTGTCAAAGACATGCTAACACTTTGTATGATCAAACCATTTCATATATACTAAGTGAAAGCATATTTTTTGTTTCAGACCCTCGAATTTAGATGTGCTGTATTTGCGATATGGTGCCTCTTCTCCACAAAGATTGTAACTTTGATGTAGAGATGAATTCAGATTGATGGAAATACATGAGGACATTGAGGTGCCTCCAGAAATTCAAGAATGGGTCAAAGACAAACCTAAACCCAACCTCGATCAAACCACTTCCTTCAATCTCGAAACCTTAGAAAGCCCTAAGTTAATCCAGATTGTTTCGCACCTTACCCCAAACCAAAGGAATGACATGGTTACGCTACTAACCCAATTCCAGGATGTGTTTGCATGGTCTCATGAAGACATGGTGGGTTTGTCCACTGACATTGTCCTTCATCGCCTTCCCATTAAAGAGGGATTCAAGCCAATTAGGTAGAAGCTCAGGCGATTGAAACCTGAGTGGAGTTTAAAGGTGAAAGAAGAAATTGTGAAACAATTTCAAGCCGGCATCATCATGGTGTCCACATATCCCGAGTGGATATCCAACATCGCTTCCGTGCCTAAACCTCGAGGAAAGGTGCGAGTTTGCATGGATTATCGGGACTTGAACAAAGCTTGCCTTAAAGATAGCTTTCCGTGCCCATTTATCCACATTCTCATTGATAATATCGCTTAATACTCGCATGTACTCCTTTCTTTGATTGCTTTACATGGTACCATCGATCATGGTTCTTGAGGAAGATCGTGAGAAAACTGCTTTCATCACACCTTGGGGAACCTTTTGCTATAGATAGACGGTTGTTATTCGGCCTCATCAATGCCGGAGCCACCTATCGGAGCTATGATGATGGCTCTCTTCCACGACTTAATGCACAAAGAGATCGAGATCTACGTGGATGACATCATTGTCAAATCCCGGAAGGAGGAAGACCACTTAGACCATCTCAAAAGCTATTCAACAGTCTACGTAAGTACAACTTGAAGTTGAATCCACCCAAGTGCGCCTTTGGCGTTAAATCGTGCAAGTTGCTTAGGATTTCTAGTCACCACAAAAGGGATTGAGTTGATCCCACCAAAATCCGTGCCATCCATCATGAAAATGCCCATTCCTCGATGCAGAGAAGAAATACGGGGATTTTTGGGAAGAATCAACTTCATTAGCGGTTCATTTCTCAACTCACCGCAACCTCGTGAGCCAATCTTCAAGTCATTAAGGAAGAACTCCTCCATGAAATGGAATGATGATTGCCGAAGGCCTTCCTTACAATCAAAGAGCAACTAGTCAAAGCTCCCATTTTGGTACCACCCAGTGGATGATGTTCCTGTTCATGTACCGTCCATAAGTGACAATGCCATGGGTCGCATCTTTCGACGTAAAGACGATAGAGGCCAAGAACGAGCTATCTATTACCTCAAAAAAAGATTCAAAGAAGAAGTGAACACAAGTACACTCGATTGAGAAGACTTGTTGTGCTTTTAGCATGGGCTTCCATGAGGTTACAACATTACCTCCATGGTCACACAACCCATCTCATATCCCGTGGATCCTCTCAAGCACGTGTTCAATAAACCCATGTTAAATTGTTGGTCGTCTGATGGCGCTTGATCCTACAACAATTTGACATCGCTCACGTGACTCAAAAGTCCATCAAAGGTCAAGGAATTGCGGATCAACTCGTCACCGCACCTTCGTGGGGACTTCAAACCCTTGGAGACATACTTCCCTCGATGAAGGGGTAATGACAATCAAAGAACACC
Source organism: Panax quinquefolius (assembly GCA_020205615.1). Classification (NCBI taxonomy): domain Eukaryota; kingdom Viridiplantae; phylum Streptophyta; class Magnoliopsida; order Apiales; family Araliaceae; genus Panax; species Panax quinquefolius. Next base: position 74,678,646 of record CM035170.1, on the reverse strand, counting down.
ATCAAGATGACGATACACGCCAAACATGGAAGATGTATTTTGATGGAGTCATTAATATGGAAGGTTCTAGAGCTGAGCAGCTTAGTATCCCAATGACGGGAGCAAGATCCCGTCGTCATCAAATTGCGCTTGTCAAAGACCAACAACACAACCGAGTATGAAGGTCGTCTCATGGGGCTAAAACTTGCCCGCTCAATGGGCATCAAAGCGATTAACTATTTTGGAGATTCGTGAGTTAGTGGTCGATAAATCCACGGAATCTATCAAACCAAAGAGCTACATTTGTTGCCTTACCATCGGCAAGTTTTACAGATGGTTTTGGAGTTCGAAGAAATCTCCTTTCTACACATTCCTCGTAATAGGAATGACTTTGCAGACGCATTAGCAACTTTGGCCTCCTTGATTCACATACCTGACAAGGGACACTTGCCAAGAGTCACAATTTCCATGCACAAGGCACCAACCTATGGGAACTACGTTGGAGAAGTATCGGATGAGCTACCTCCCATCCAGCATCCTTGGTATCAGCATATCGAGGAGTACCTACGAGAAAAGGCGGATCCATCGACTTACTTTGAAATTCTACCTGATTGGAGATGCCCTATATAAGAGAGATGCAGGACAAGGTCTCCTCAGATGTTTAGTCAAAGACCAAGCTCAAAGGCTAATGGATGAGATCCATGGTGGAGTCTATGGCCCACACATGAGCGACCCCCTGCTTGTTAAGAAGATCCTCGTGACAAGACATTACCGGCTTCTCTCTCAAGTCGATCCGCATGATCACGTCAAGAGATGTTATCAATGCCAAATTCATGGAAATGCTATCCACGCCCCTCCACGAGAACTCCATAATACGAGTTCACCTTGCCCTTCTCAATGTGGGGAATGGACGTGATCGGGCCCATCGAGCCCAAAGCCGCTAATGGACATCGATTTATCTTCACCATGATCGACTACTTCACCAAGTGGGTAGAAGCGAGCCTCCTTCCCGTGGTTACCAAAGAAGTTATCATTGCTTTCATCAGAAACAATGTTATTTGTCGATATGGACAACCAGAGGTAATTGTGTCAGACAATGCTAAAAACCTCAACAACAAAATGATGGAGGAGTTATGCAGTAAATTCCACATCAAACATCTTAACTCAGTTATCTACCGTCCAAAGATGAATGGTGCTGTTGAAGCGGCTAACAAAAACATCAAGAAGATCATTCTTAAGATGTCCGCCAACCACAAAGAATGGCCTAACTTATTGCCTCTTACTATGTTAGCCTACAGAACATCAATGCACACTTTCACTAGGGCAACCCCCTAAGCATTAACCTATGGGATGGAAGCAGTGCTCCCCATAGAAGTTGAAATGGAATCCCTCAGAGTGTTGATAGATGCTCAGCTGGATGAAGACCAATGGGTACAAGACATATATCACCAATTGTCTCTAATAGACGAAAGGCGAACCGCGGCTATCTTCCATGGTCAGTTATATCAACAAAGGATCGCCAGATCCTACAACAAAAAAGTCCGACTATGGCAGTTTAAACAACATGACTTGGTTTTGAAGAAGATCATTGATAACCAAGATCAATCTAAGGGAAAATTCGCTTCTAATTGGGAAGGCCCATTTGTTGTCAAGGAAGTATTGATAGGAGGCGCTCTCAGATTGCAGGAAATGGACGGCGATGAATTTCCAAAACTCATCAACTCGGACACCGTAAAATGGTACTATGTCTGAAGTGACCATCAAGCAAACATCCTGGTGTGGATCATCAGATCACCAGTCATTCATTCTTTAACCCTTTACCACATACAACTCTTTTCCACACTTTTCGCCTCGGGGAAACATACTTTTCAAGCCAGCAGCCTGGCTTCACTACGTTCCTACGACTTCGGTCATCCCACTAGGGATTGAACCTTTTGCGTTTGCAGATTGTCCCCCCAAACATGGGATCAAACTTTTCACACCTGCAGTTTATCCTGAACTTAGGATTAAACTTTCTCTTCCCCGCAGTCTGACCTGCACATGGGATCACACTTTTCAACTCGTCCTGAGGGGCGAACTACGTCAACCTAATCTCCTATTCAATAGGAGTACGTAGGCAACCATTTTACATGGCCCGGTCGCAATAAAAAAAAATCAACAAAAACATTTCTACCCCTTTCTCCTTACAAAAACAAAAACAACAAAAACATTCCTACACCCTTTCTACCATACAACGTTGAACCTCTTACACCAGGTTCGAACTACGTAGACGTGATCTCCTCTTCAATAGGAGTACGAAGGCAGCTATTCATGGTTTGGTCTCACCCCCTACCAAAACACAAACACTTGTCATTTGGTACTGGGATCAAACTTCAATTAACTATATTTCATTGGCTTCAAACCAAAGGGATGGAATTACCTGAACTCCTCCCAAGTAGGAGATTCAAAGACCATCTAAGTCATGCGGTTGTACATCAAGAGAAAACACCAATCCATAAGAGATGGAATTAACTAGGCTCCTCCTAAATAGAAGTAATCATGCGACCATCTATGGCGGTCAATCTCGAGAGAGAAAAGCCACACTCCTCTCCACATTTCCATACGTAAAACCAAATTCCCCAAGACACCAAAGATGGTAGGGATACACACAAATCAATGATCCATTCTGAACTGTCCAGAGACAACTCAATGTCCATCCATCCAAGAGGAATTCAGAATACATCAAGATCATAAGTCCTGAAGAAGCGGGCAAAATATCAAGCAAGTATCAGAGCATATATAAAAGGGAAGTGGTCAAAAATATAGTTCCCTACTATATATAATGTTGTTTGATATACACAATGTAAACTGTACATGACAAAATGGCTATGCTAGTCTGTGCAGGAAAATACCAGCCCATCTACAAGTCAAGGTATATGCGAGCTAACAAGCCCAATATGGCATCCCTCTTAGAAGAAGGAGGCGAAGATGTGGTCTCCTGTACGAGGGTATCCACACGACCCAACAGATCTGCAGCCATCTGCATGGTGACCATATGCTCATCAATTTAAGTGCTCATCTCTGCAATCATGCAAGTGGTAAGGGACCTCACTGCAGTACTATCTGTGACGGCTACATCTCAGGGAGATATGGCACTATCCCGCTCAACTATCACTGCATCTCTAGCTGATCTGGCCTCATCTCGCTCAACAACAGTGTCATCTTTGCAACCTATTGCATCGTCTCTCTCTAACAGAGCTGCGTCTCTCGCCTCAAAGGAAGTCAACATTAAGGCTCTAGCCTGGTCTCTCTCAAAGGTCATCAGATGAAGACTCTGCTCAAAGTACTGTGCTGAATGCTGAATCACAAAAGTACTAGTGCTGGGAGAATCTAAAGGAGATGCTGGCAACCCGACAACTAGCTCCTCCTCGATGTGGGAATCAATGTCCTCCATGGGCTCTACATCATCTAAATCACTACTCGTTAATGTGGATACTGTTGTCGCCAATGAAGTCTCTATCTCCATCGACGCAAAATACTCTAATAAACATCCCGGATGGCTAACAGAGAAAGTAGCTATCTCACGCTAATCCCAACAAGCATACAAACGAGATCGATCTTCTGCTGAAAGATAGTGATAAGCTAAACGCTGGCCCAACGCCCCCTCGAAAAGATGAAAATCTTGAAACTGGTCAAACTTTGACATCACGGCCATCGGGTGATAGGTAGTCATGCCCCTCAAACCAGCCAGAGGGAGATAATCCATGCCCGGAGTGTGAGTAATAAAGATGTAAGGTGAGTTGAGCCTTGAGCACGGCAGTATACTAAACGGATCACTGATCTCCGTCAAAAATACCGAGCAAGACATAACGTCTAAATACTCCACAGGCTGAAAGGAGTATGACATGGCTATATCGTGGGTGAAACAATATCCATGCCATCTAAAAGTTCCAATCGGTCTCAAGTGTGATATAAACCACACGTATAGCATGACTGAGCTGCCCGTAAACACTCCTGTCGGATAAGTACAATAATATGTAGCTGACCTCAGAGTCTCCGCTATGATCATCAATATGATGGTATGACCCTCACTTAGAGCTCTCACTGCCATGATAACTCCTATGTCCAACTCATCCATATACCGTGGCATATAGACATATGACAGTACGCACAATAGTAGTACATCCACCCTGGCCAGACGCAAATGATCCTCCGGTGTGGTGAAATCCCCGGAATGTCGTGTATAACTAGAGCCAAATCTGTCAAACAGAAAATTCTGGGATATAACATGGCTAGATGTAAGCTCATCCTGTACCATCCTATGCCTCAATTCAGTAAGGGTCATGAACCGTCTGCTCATATCTCCCAAAGCCATATGTACTCAAGGTCTGTCTAATGGCAGCATCGTCAACCGTGCATACTCCTCCAGAGTGGGAGTCAATTCATGGGTACCAAATTGGAAAACCTGCCTCTCCGATACCCAATGCTCCAGCATGCTATCCACGAATCCTGTGGGAACTTGAAACATCAACAGGGTCATAGTATGCTGCAACAAGTGATCTACAGTCACCCTGTTTGATGGTGACGTGCTATTATACCACGATCGCATACCAGATGCCACCAATAATGGTGGGGTGTGATCAATACGACTAATTGTCGAAGAAGACATCTGTACGGGCCGTGTCACAAGACCATCCAGGGGTCAATGCTGAATATCTCTAGACATACATACATATACATAACATGATACATGCATTGCAGATAATAGATGGCAATATAATATAGGGAATGAAAAACTGTGCATACATTCCTAAGTATATCATCATCTAATACATCATCTCTGTACAGCTAAAAAATACAGGGAAATGGGGCACATACGCTCTACTACTAATAGAGGCCTATCAAAAGATATAGCAAGAATGGGGTACAACCACCCAATATCTAACAGAGGCCTATCAAAAGAGATAACGAGAATACACATTAGAAAAAGATAATGGTGTCAATATCTACATCATCAATCATGTCCACCTGATGTAACTCCTCCTGAGTCACTAGATCTCTATCAACAGGGATGTCAGGCCTATACAGAGGAGTATCTGCGCTGGCAAAGCCAAATGGGTCATCTGAGGGGCCAACGCCTGAGCTAGAAGGATCAAACGAATCTCCTCTGCCGGATCTCTACCCAAATGTCGTATAAAGAAATGTGCTCGGTCTAGTCGCTGGGTCAAACTGTCAATCTGTGTCACATGAGTCGGATCTCGGACACAGGTTAGCTAATCTGTCATCATCACAGATCCTGGAACCATATCCCCCATGAACTGAGTGGCGCGAGTCTGGGCTCCAATAGTGCAAGGGAACCACCAACGCTGGAATACCTCCTGAGTGCAGGGACCCTCTGATAATGCAAAACCATCAACCCCCAACAATGGGATGTCAGTGATGGGTGACTACGATACAGGCCAACAATGCCTGACAGGAGGCAAGATCGGCATACGGATCTCTCCTGTGGTGCTCCTAATAGCACGCTCTCCTAAATAGAGCTCCCATCCTCCATCTATAAAAAGAAGAACTCTCCAGGTGGAAATCACATTCTCGACGCCAGTCGGGTACCCATCTTCAAAACCGATGGCCAAGTGCTCCCCAGAATAGGAAATCCATGTAATAATGTCAGCTGTCAACAACTCCAGCTGTAGGCGACAATGAGTGAAATCCTCAGCTATAGGGACCTCCGCCAATATGGAATGATGCCATCGTCATCCTCGTGGATAGGCATCAAAACCTAACACACTCATCGGACGCAAGTATGGGAGCCTTTCATAGGCCCCAAAACTGCCAATTCAATGGCAAAACATATGTGATCAGTAATCACTCTTAACCTATAAATGGCAAATGACAAGAGAAATACTCACCAGTAGAAATGGGTAGAATCCTAACCAAGCCTCAGTCAAACCCTGTGAGCGCATACGCATGCCCCTGAGGAAATAGGCAAAGGTGTATGAACCCCAATCATACTCTCCAATACGGTCCACATGACGCGTGGCGCTAATCAGAGCGAACGACACCGTAGAAGAGTTATCTGCTATGAAGCAGCCCCTAATGATCATCAGGAATAATTGCTGAAGAATACGATCCCTGACTCTGACATCAGCTGGTATGGGCTCACTCAACAGCCCACTCATAGCATCTACGCTCAAAGGACCCATACGCACAATCCTACCTTTTGAGCGCCTCCGCCGGAGAGTGGAGTTCGAAATCGGAACATCTTTTTCCTCATCCTCGACGTCCAGCACATCAACCTGGACTGGACGTATCACCGCCTCCACTAACCGACGAGGCTGTCTAACAGAACGATGTCGAGGCACTTCAGAAGCCCTCCTCCATACGCCAGAAGTGGTCCTGCGGGAACTACTCGCCTGATCCGGATCCATAATATCTGGACCACAAGTCTCCAAATCACCTCAGAAAGGGTGTTGTGACGCCCCCAAAATAGGTATACATCATCTATTCTGAGTCTCCAAATACATGGTACAGAATACAAATACAACCTTAAATATACAACATGAGCTGTGAGTTTTAATACAAATATTGTCTTCTAGATAATATTCAAACTCAAAATAAGTCCTCAATACATTTATTATCACACTATTTTATAGAATAGTGTGGACTACTAATGCTATCATCTGGACCGTCACTCCGTTCCTCGACTAGTCCCTTATACGTTCTCATTTCCTGAAGAGAACAATGAAAAAAAAAGGTGAGCTCAACTAGCCCAGTAAGAAATATTATGACTAAGATAATGCAAAAATAAATTATCATTAGCCTTTAATAGTGTTAAACTGATAAAATATAACAAACATCAAGTTTAACTGCAGCGGAACAAGCAATCCATTAGAAGAGTCAAGTAGAGAATAAAATCTACTATCTTCTATGATTTAAAAGGTTTTTCATTACTTTTATCGCTGAGACTCAGCTTGATAAATAATCCACATCATCCCTGCACTATGGACAATGATATTCATTAGTATCACGACCACAAATTATCCATGCACTACGGGCCAAGGATATTCGTGTATTCATCAATGGTCATGATCATCCCAACAACTGTCCATCAATGCACTACGGCCAATGAGGATTTTTTACCACATCATTTGTAACATTACGGTTATGATTATACCGTATAATCCCTGGTCATTATCATACCAAGTCCATCTATGCAGTACAGGCCACAAATGACTTTCAACATATTATAAACATGAGGATGATGACAATTCAATAAAACAAGTTCAAGAATAAATTTTAAAGATTTATAAGTTAATTTATCCTGAACTCAATAACGTCCAAATTGTCAACATGATACTGCTTTGTAGAGTAAAATTCAAGAATGCTCAGAAGAATATTTCCATGAAAAGATACTGGATGAAATGCAAATATCAAGGATATTCCACTAATTTCATGGAGTATAAAAGCTAAAACTTGAACCAACTGAGTATAATAGAATATATGAAACCGCAAATGGATTTTTGCTGCCATGCAGGAATCCACGTAGATAGATTATTCCAACAGAATAATAAAGAATGGAATAACATAAGAATTCACCAGGCGTGCATAATCTTCACAGACAGGTTATTCCAATAGAATAATAAAGAATGGAACCAGTCATGCAAAACCTAATGCATGGTGATATTCCAATGTAATAATAAAGAATGGAACTAGGTGTAATACATGAATTTTAATAAATTATAATATTGAGAATAAAGATTTGTTTGCATATTTATTTGAATATAAATATATATATAACATCGACATGTGTTGTGATGAGCATTTTAATTGATTAAGCTAAGTGATAATTAAACAATGAAATAAAAAGCGATGAGAAGCTTAGTTTAAACTTGTGGAGTTATGCCTAGTGTGGCAAGATGATGAATTGAGAAAATACTAATTTAACTAATGATGGAATTAATTAGTATTACTAATAAGTAAATAATTTCATAAGGAGGTTGATTTATTTGTTATTTGTTAATTATCATAAATAGTAGTGTGTGAAGAGAAATCATATATTATAAGGTTTTTCATTTAATATAAAGTGAGGGGTGACATTGTAATGGAAATAATTATTATATAACACTATGTGATAAAAGTAAGATTGACTTAGGTAATTGACCAAGTTGTATAAAAAGTCTTATGTGACATATTGATGTGTGTGGGAATAATTAAATGGGTATTTTAAACCTATGAGAGAAAGTAACTTGATTAAATAAATAAAGTAATAATAAGTAGCATTGGTACACAATTAAATTATATCCTAGTCTAGGATAAATATTATTTGAAATAAATCAATGTACATGGATTATATGATTTTATGTGTAATATATGAGTGGGTGTAATTGTATGCTCTATTGAAAACAAGGGCAAAATGGACCTAAGTGTACTACTAATGTGCTGAGAATTGCTAGTGTCCCAAAATGAGAGTCACTCTTCTTTTCTCACGTTATAGGACATTGGCCTAGTCCCTCCAACACCAACTCCATAGCTAGCAAATCATGGAGAAGGGAGTGAGCTAAATTGTACTCTTCTACCAAATCCTTCATAACCATTAGCTTCTTCTCCATTCCAATGGGTTGATTCATTGCACAAAATTAAATTGTTCACAAGCTTGCCTATAAATAGAGCCCTTCTCATTCATAAGTATGTTGCTAAATTCTCTGAGATTTCTAGTAGGAGTGTGAGTATTGAGAGATTATATAATCTGCAAATTGAAGCTAGAGTAGCAATTTAACTTCAGAAAAGGTAAACTCCTCTAAATGTTCATACACTTAAGCCTTACAAAGTTCTTAGAAAAACACTTGTTGAGTTGAAATGTTTATAGTTGAAACTTGCTAGAATGTATCAATTGATGCTAGATATTGTTAATGTGATCAAAAACAAATCCAATGAAAGTTAAACGAAGTAAAATGATCTAGTAACGAATTAAATAAGGAAGAAAATTGCTATGGGTGTTAAACTTTGGAAAAATGGCTAAAAACCTTGAATTGATCTTTGAAATTTATTGTTTGTATGTGTGGGAATGTTAGAAGCATGCTAGGAAGGTTATGTAGCAAGTTTATAACAATTATACATGATTACATTGTTTCTTAGATGAGAATTGGATCGAAAATTTCTCAAAAATCTGAATAGGGGCGAACAGGGGACACCTGCTCGTGTTTTAGTAGGGACACCTTGCCGTGAGGGTCTGAAGGCAAAATGCCATTTTTGAAGAATCTTTATAACAGAAATGAGTTTGGTTTGCTTATTTGATGCAAGAAGTCTTACACTCCGCTTCATTTCAAGAACATACATACTCCCTAAACATATATCAATGTTTTTTACAAGGTGTTTAGTAGATTTGGAATTGAATTATAACCTTTTTAAAGAAAAGTTAAAAGACGAAAAACATGTTTATAAAACCTTACGCCTTTTTGAATCTAGCCTTGTGAGCATATGTTTATAGCTTAATTGGTTTGATAAATACATATGAGTTGTGGACTCAATGTACCTTGCATGTATAGATTGATAGTCATGACATCTTAGTAATTGAAAACAAATTGAGATGTCAAACTCTATGAATTATATTGTGAACTTAGGAACAATTAGAATAGGATACATATGCCTCTAGAGATATTCGACATGTTCACGCATCTAGTTAAACATTGTGATAAATTATGCAAGCATGTGTAGAAAGAAGTTGTTTGACAATATTATGTAGTATAATGAATACTATGGCTAGTTGAATTATGTAATGAACTCTTTTAACTTTGAAAGATGGAAATATATGAATAACTTTAATAAAGGGTCAAAACTAGCTTAAAGGTTCTTTAATATGTGAAACAACTTAAAAATATGTAGAGTAAGAGATATTTTTAAAATACAAAGGATGAGCATATGGTATAAAAGACTTTAAAGGTAAAATCAATGTGAGTTACGCATCTATAAGTTTGAATGTGTGTAGCCTACATGAATTTAGGTATGTGTGATGGAAGTATGTGAAAATGCATATCAAGTATATATGACTAATGAACACATATACATACATATATAGGATAATGTAGTTCATTGAAGTGGTATTACGCTTTAAGTGGTAATCAACGCTAAAGGCAAGTCTCCTATCTCTCACAACTTTGGATTTTGTGCGAGTTCTCTAACTTCCATTGATTCACATATCGAATACAAGTTATCTAAATTCCTACATTGTATATTGTATGAATCCGAATTATTGATATATTTATATTGAGCAAATGACTATTACTATATGAAAATCAATTACTTTGACATTATTGCAAGCATTAGACTTATTGTTCTTAAAGTGCATTATAAAAGTTTTCTAAACCTTTGATTCGGTTAGACTGTTATTATATGTTAGAAAGCTATCCAAACCAATTGACTTGGTGCGGACTCTTGAAAATCTACTGAGATGAACAACCCTCTTAAAAAGGGGAAATTCTATATTGTCGGGGAACCATATGCGCTTTACAAGTATGATTAAATGTTATGCATAACGTAGGGTACCTTAGTCATTGTATTGTGCTCATCATCTTAGATTGCGAGGGTAATCTCATTGATTCAAGAAGAGTTCATAGTCTTTAATGACCGCTTCGATGTTCATTCTTATTGAACCTCAAAATAATTAATCCTTGAAATATTATTGATATCCTTCAATCTTTAGTGACATTTATCAAACACTTTTGATATTTCTTGATATCCTTGAACTACCATTTCTTTATTATACCCTTAAAGATTCAAATGCTATAACTGTTCATTCTCTTTGCTATATTACTTGTTGGGCAAACTTGTTGCTCATTCTTGCTTCCCTAAAAACATTACGCTTAAAGCAAGCGAGCAAGCGCTACATACCTGGGAAAGGACAAGGGAAGGGCAAGGCTATGGAGTAACTTAGTTCTTTAAGAGTATTAGTATTATTATTTCTATGCGTATTATGATGTACTAAGGATGATTAATTATGTTTAAGTTTAATCACTGGATTGTTGTAGTAATGGTTACGAAACCTTGGGACGCGAATATTTATATTATATCAATGTAAATTATTCTATTATTTCCGTTGTTAATGATTTTAGTGTGATGTTAGAATTAGCATGTGGCGAACCAAATTCGAGATACGAGTGTCTGAATTTGGGGGCGTCACACCAGGTCATGCATAATCCGCACAGACAGTGTGAGACCCCAGATTTTATCAATAAAGATTTAAATTTTTTCGAAATAATTTTTTAATATTATGGTGTGAATTTGAGATAATATTATAGTTGTGGGTAGTATTTATAAATTTTGCAAAGTATGCAAGTGGTTATATTATATTTGATTGGTCTGGGAATATTCGGTTTAGCGGGAATATTCGTATAACTACTCAATCATTGGTGGACCCTTATAATAGAATTATTGTCGGGATTGAGAAAACGACAAAAATATTTTATTGAAATAACGGCGGAAGTTTTACTGGTTGATAATTTTGTTGAACTACTCTATTAGTAAAAAATACGCGATGTCATACGTGTGGTTGCATAGTAAACACACCGGTATTGATTATCGATGCTTATGTGAGAAGTCACTCACTTTGATTCCATTATTGTCGATTAATAATATGAATTATTATAGCGATAACGACGTTTTGTTTTATTCATATTATTAACGTAATAAAATGTAAACATCTTTTATATAAAATAGAATACTTTATTAAAGTTATTCTATAAATAGAATATATTATATTTTATTATGCATAGTGTTGTATAGTGTTTTGCATAGTGTTTTGCATAGTGTTGCATAGTGTTTGCATAGTAAAATGTTTTTATATAAATAGAATATATGATATTTTATTTAAAAGATTTTGCTTTAAATATGGACCGTCAGATTAAAGTAAATCAATCTGACCGCTCATGGATTAATTACTATGCATTCTATTTTCCTATAAATAGAAGCTCATTACTTCATTATTTTCTTACAATTCAACTGAAACTCTGAGAGAGAAATTATAGAGAGAAGCTATAGAGAAAAAATCTATAGAGAGAGAGAAGAAGAGTATTACGGTACTTCACTACTTTGATATCCAAAGTCTTTTACGGTAGGGATATTATTTGTTGTACCGTAAGGGTGTTATTCTTTCTTATTCATGAAGAGAACTTCATTTATTCCATTCTTTATTATTCTATTGGAATAACTTTGTACGCCAGATATACCCTATACTTGGTAAAATCCTCTCATTATTCCATTCTTTATTATTACATTGGAATAACTTGTATACGCCAGGCATACCCTATACATAATCAGATCGTGGTTTACCCTATACTTGGTGACATTCTTCTATTATTACGTTTGGAATATCCTGTCGTGTGTTTTACACCTGGACTGGTTCCGCTCTTTATTATTATTATGTTGGAACATCACATGCATGTGTTTTACACCGGACCAGGTTCCGCTCTTTATCATTCATTGGAATATCCTATCTCGTGTGTTTTACACCGGATCTGGTTCCATCTTTATTATTCTCATTGGAACATCCTGCTTGCATGTGAATTTCACCGATCTGGTTCCGTTATTATTATTGTGTTGGAATAACTTTGTCATGCGCTGATACCGCATGCGTGGTGATTTCTTTTGTTATTCCATTCTTTATTATACCCAAATTGGTTAAAACTTTGACTTCTATACTCCATGAAATTAGTAGAATATCCTCGATATTTGCGTTTCATCCAAAGATCTTTTCATGGAAATATTCTTCCGATCATTCTTGAATTTTACTCTACAAAACAGTATCTTGTTGACAATTTGGACGTTAATAATTCCTAGATAAATTAATTCTTGAACTTGTTTTATTGAATTCTTATATCATTGTCATCATCCTCATGTTTATATTATGTTTGGCTTACGTGCATAGATGAACTTAGTATGATTATAACCAGGGATCATTCGATATAATCATGGCTTGATATAAATGATGTGACAAAAGTCCTCGGTGGCTTTAGTAATGCGATGATGGATAGTTTTTGGTATGATTATGACCGGGGTGATTCGGTATAGTCATGACCATTGATAATTTGATGAAAATCCTTGACCGTGTAGTACGTGGATGATTAGATATTGTGGGTTATTCATTAAACCGAGTCTTAGTGATAAAAATTGGTGAAAACCTTTTAAAACCTAAAAGATAGTAGACTTTATTTTCTACTTGACTCTTTTAATGGATTGCGTATTCATTTGCAGATTAAACCGGTTGTCTATTGTATTTTATCGCTTTAACATTGTTGAAGACTATTGATAATTTATTCGCATTATCTTAGTTATAATATTTCTTCTTTAGGCTAGTTGAGCTCACCCTTTCTTTCACCGTTTCTCTCTTGAGAAATGAGAATATAGTTTTGGGATGAGTCGGGAACGGAGTAATGGTCTAGAGGATAGCATTAGTAGTCCTCACTATTCGTGAAATAGTGTGATAATAATTGTAATGAGGACTCCTTTCGAGTTTGTATAATATCTAGTAGACAATATTTGTATTCAAACTCACGCTTTATGTCGTATTGTACACCACAGTTATATTAGTAAGTTGTATTTAAATTCTGCATGCCATGTAAGTGGCGACCCAAGATGGGTGGCGATACCTAATTTTGGGGCGTCATGGTTGGTATCGAGCTTGGGATATGATCCTAGCTAAGATGTGAGACTAAAACTAGGAGGGAGAGATAGGAATTCCTTCGCTAGTATGACCTACCTAAGTTTATTTGGTATTTGTTTGGTCATTGAGAGTATAGTGATAATATGTTGCATGTCAATTAACTCTTATTTTGTGGCGGTGTTTGAAAATGGCATCCGAGAATGTTGAGAATAGCAATGGAGCACACGAGACTGTTGATTCTCCACGATCAATAATCGAGACAATGTGCAACGGGATGGCGATAATCCTCCGTAAATAATAACACCGATCAATTGATGAACGACGATGCGCTTAAGAGGTTTTTAGAATTCATGCAACATCGGTAAAGCGACTTACATCCAAAACGTAGGTGGAAACACGGAAAACTCTCGGCGGTCACCGCTAAACAATTCAAGGAGCTGGGACCACCGGAGTTTAAGGGAGAGCCAAAACCACTTCACGGCGGAGCATGAATAAAGCAGATTACCAAGATATTTGATGTCTTGGGATGCTCCGAGGAGCAAAAGGTTCCCTTTCTTTGCTTTTATGTTGCTTGGAGAGGCGATTCTTGGTGGGAATCGGTAAACGTACTCAACTCATTGTCATCAAGATATCTTGGGAGAAGTTCCAGAGTCGTTTCAACGACAAATACTTTCCTGAAAGTATTCGCCACATGAAGGAGGTGGAGTTTATCAAGTTGGAACAAAACAATATGACCGTGTCGCAATATGAGGGAAAATTTGCGGAGTTATCACGATTTGCGTCCCACTTGGTGGATAATGAAGAGAGAATGGCGCGAATGTTTTTAAGAGGTTTGAAGCCGGAGATACGTCAACATCTTATTTCTCATAAAGCGTGTTTGTATTCGGATGTTGTAAATAGGGCTCGATTAGTGGAGCGCGATAACGAGTCAACGTTGACTAAAAGAGAGCGGCGAGCAAAATTATAATACCAAATGAGAGTAGTCATCAAAGCGGTGACAATAAGCGTGGACGGAATCAACAGGCCAGATATGGTAACCACTTCGGTGGTAATCAGGGTCAAAGTAATAAGAATGGACATTTCAAGAAAAGGAGATTCAACAATGATGGAGAGACGTCAACACCAAAGACCGTTGTTAAGGAAGGAGAAAGACCACCTATCATATGCTTCAAATGCGGAGGAGAGGGGACACATCGATCCGAATCGTGCGCCATCATTCAAAGCATGTTATAATTATGGAAGAGAAGGTCACTTAGCTCGATTTTATCATTTCATCAAGACAAATTCAACTAGGATGGAGGCACCAAAGGTCATCCCTGATAAACCAAAGTCAGTAGTTAAATAGAGAGCGTTTTTTTCTCGTGACGAGGAACCCGAATAAAATTATCACGGGTAAGTTAATCATAAGCTCTTGCAAAGTCTATACCGCATTAGATACCAGTTCTACCAACTCTTTTATTTCACCTAGTTATTTTCAACGTTTAAATTTGACTCCGAAGAAGTTAAACTTTGACTCATTGGTTGAAACTTCGTTAGTAGGAGCCTTACCGCTTACTATTTTTTAAATCTTGTTTGATTCAAATAAACATTTTCACGTTACACTGCGATCTTATCTTTTTGAAAATATTTTCCTTTGATGTGATTTTAGGAATCAATTGGTTAACTACTCATCATGCTTTTCGTAAGGTTGTTAGCTTTTATATTCATAACCAACTTGTTGCGCGAATTCAAGTAACCAAACTACTAAAGTCAATTATTGTCATATCAAGCCATAAGTAAAGAGCCCCGATCCTTTCGTTGTTGACTTCCTTGTGTGGAATGCACCAAAGCCAGACTTTCTATAGGCGACGTCGTGAATGACGATGACAAGTTGATAGGTATCATTGTGAGGTGCTATCTAGGTTAAAGGATAGAAGTCACAATTGGTATCAATGTAACGTACTATCCAAGTCTTGGATAAGAGTAGCAGTTTTAAATGATATTTTAATCATTAATAAATTTCTTGACGTATTCTTGAAGATTTCCTAGCCTACCCTAGAGCGTGAAATCGAATTTTGTATTGACCCCAGTATAAAAACCCATTTCTTAAACCCTCAAATATTTCTTCAACTAAAAGGATCTGTTTACGAGGATTATGATGAAAGTCATAATAAAAGCATTGGACTAATGAAAATCATGGGTATGTGAAGTATTAGTAAATGTTATGATGAGTTATGTGGTTATTATGTGAAAACATGAAAGTTTCTTAGAAATCACAAAGGGTTGA
Organism: Panax quinquefolius; assembly: GCA_020205615.1. Lineage (NCBI taxonomy): Eukaryota > Viridiplantae > Streptophyta > Magnoliopsida > Apiales > Araliaceae > Panax > Panax quinquefolius. Next base: position 74,662,768 of record CM035170.1, on the reverse strand, counting down.
AAAATAAGATTTTGGTAAAAACGTAACATGAAATTCAATTGACCATATCTCCTATTATATTTTGAATTTTTGAGTGTGGTCAAGTCCTAGAGTTAGATCTATGAGTTTTGTAGCTTATCCAAGTGGAATCACTGGAAAAGGTGCTGTAGATTTTCTTGTGGACTGAATTTAGCAAAAGAGTCCAAAGCTGCAAATTACAAAAACGCTACTTGCCTGAAACTTTAAAGGGGTGTTTCGGCCACTAAATTTATGTGAAAAATTCTGGCCTTTTGGGACATGAATATATATGTTATAAAGTACCTCCTGTCCAAAAATGAGCTCATTAAACTTAAAATGAACAAGTTATGACCATTTCAATATTTATGTTTTTTTTGAAAAAATGCTATAACTGGATTTCAATAACTCAGATGACCGTGAAATTTAAATCGAGGCTCACATTAACATGTGTAAGGTCCCTTAAAGATTTGGGAATTTCTGAGTTAAACTTGAGGTAGCAAATTTCTTAAGGAATTAATTAGAAATTGATTTTTGAAAATAGTAAATGAATTTTAAAATTCCGAGAAAAATATATTTTCATTATGGGACTATATTATGCTAAATCCCGGAAAAGAAATATTTACGGGAATGATTTGGTATTTTTCATGAAAATAGTTTAATTCTGAACATATGAGTTAAATATGTTATGTGAAGTAACAAAGTTGAAAATATGATTTTATGGCTAGAGAATCCTATATAGAGTATATGCATATTTTTTTGATGAGGATTTGATAATTGGTGATGATATCTTATGAGTATGGCATTTTGAATGATTAAATGCATTATATGGTAAAAGCGTAAACAATTGAGATAAATTGTTTATAAATTTAAGAAGTGATTAAAATATTGTTATAATATTAATGATATTAGATTATGAGAGATTATTAAGTGATTGATAACATGGGGATATTCTTGAATCTTGGATAAATTATATTATAAATGTTTAATATTTATCCTTTATCTCATTTGATTGATTCTTTATATCATTATCCTCATGTTTATATTATAAAGTCATCTGAAAGTATAGATGGACTTGGTATGATTATGACATAGATTGTCTTATAATCATATTAAAAACACGATTATCTTCGGGGATTGTTATGGATAATCATAGTCGTGATACTAAAGAATACACGATTATCTTTTAGTAGTAGTGCATGGATAATTTGTGGTCGTGATACTAATGAATACACGATTATCTTTAGGTAGTAGTGCATGGATAATTTGTGGTCGTGATACTAATGAATACACGATTATCTTTGGTAGTAGTGCATGGATAATTTGTGGTCGTGATACTAATGAATACACGATTATCTTTGCCGGATCACAAAAGATGAATTTAATGTTTTCAACGATAAAGGTATTCAAGGTATCCTCACCTCTTATCATACCAGTGGTATTCGGCACGAACCCCTAATTTCGAGGGCAAAATTCCATAAGGAGGGAGATTGTGAGACCCCAGATTTTATCAATAAAGATTTAAATTTTTCAAATAATTTTTTAATATTATCAGGTGAATTTGAGATAATATTATAGTTGTGGGTAGTATTTATAAATTTTGCAAAGTATGCAAGTGGTTATATTATTTTCGATTGGTCGGGAATATTCGGTTTAGCAGGGAATATTAGTACAACGAACTACAATCATTGGTGGACCCCACAAAATTATTGTCATTTGATTGAGAAAATGACAAAAATATTTTATTGAAATAACTATGGAAGTTTTACCGTTGATACATCGCTGAACTACTTTCGGTAGTAAAAGTACGGTAATACGTGTGGTTGCATAGTAGCACACGGTATTGATTATTAATGCTTATGTGAGAAGTCACTCAGTTTGATTCCATTATTGTCGATTAATAATATGAATTATTATAATGATAATGACGCTTTTGTTTTATTCAGATTATTAACGTAATAAAATGAAACATCTTTTTATATAAAAATGAATACTTTATTAAAGTTATTCTATAAATAGAATATATTATATTTTATTATGCATAGTGTTGCATAGTGTTTTGTTGCAAAGTGTTTTGCATAGTGTTGCATAGTGTTTGCATAGTAAAATGTTTTTATATAAATAGAATATATGATATTTTATTTAAAAGATTTTGCTTTAAATATGGACCGTCGAGATTAAAGTAAATCAATCTGGACCGCTTCATGGATTAATTACTATGCATTCTATTTTCCTATAAATAAAGCTCATTCCTTCATTATTTTCATACGAATTCACCAAACTCTAGAGAGAGAAATTATAGAGAGAAGCTATAGAGAAAAAAATATAGAGAGAAAGAAGAAGAGTATTCGGTACTTCACTACTTTGATATCCAAAGGTCTTTTACGGTAAGGGATATTATTTGTTGTACTCGTAAAGGTGTTATTCTTTCTTATTCATGAAGAGAACTTACATTATTCCATTCTTTATTATTCTATTGGAATAACTTTTGTATAATGCCAGCATACCCTATACTTGGTGAAATCCTCCGTTATTCCATTCTTTATTATTCTCATTGAATAACTCAGATCACGCCAGACATACCCTATACATAATCAGTATAATGGTTTACCCTATACTTGGTGACATTCTTCTATTATTCATTTGGAATATCCTGCTCATGTGTTTTACAGGACACTGGTTCCGCTCTTTATTATTATTCTGTTTGGAACATCCATGTCTGTGTGTTTTACACCGACTTGGTTCCGCTCTTTATCATTCTCGTTGGAATATCCTATCGTGTGTTTTACACCGGATCTGGTTCCATCTTTATTATTCTGTTGGAACATCCCGCTTGCAGTGTGAATTTCACCGACCGGTTCCGTTATTATTATTCTGTTGAATAACCTTTCTATCTGAATCTACCGCATGCATGGTGATTTCTTTTGTTATTCCATTCTTTATTATACCCAAATTGGTTAAAAACTTTGACTTATATACTCCATGAAATTAGTAGAATATCCTCGATATTTGCGTTTCATCCAAAGATCTTTTTCATGGAAATATTCTTCCGATCATTCTTGAATTTTACTCTACAAAACAAGATCTTGTTGACAATTTGGACGTTAATAATTCCTAGATAAATTAATTCTTGAACTTGTTTTATTGAATTCTTATATCATTGTCATCATCCTCATGTTTATATTATGTTTGGCTTACGTGCATAGATGAACTTAGTATGATTATGACCAGGGATCATTCGGTATAATCATGGCTTGATATAAATGATGTGACAAAAGTCCTCGGTGGGCACATAATGCGATGATGGATAGTTTTTGGAATGATTATGACCGGGGGATTCTTTCGATAGTCATGACCATTGATAATTTGATGAAAATCCTTGACCGTGGTACAGGGATGATTAGATATTGTGGGTTATTCATTAAACTGAGTCTTAGTGATAAAAATTGGTGAAAACCTTTTAAAACCTAAAAGATAGTAGACTTTATTTTCTACTTGACTCTTTTAATGGATTGCATATTCTCACTACAGCTTAAACCGGTTGTCTATTGTATTTTATCGCTTTAACATTGTTGAAGACTATTGATAATTTATTCTCGCATTATCTTAGTTATAATATTTCTTCTTTGGGCTAGTTGAGCTCACCCTTTCTTTCACCGTTCTCTTGAAATGAGAATATAAATGGGACGAGTCGGGAACGGAGTAATGGTCCGAGGATAGCATTAGTAGTCCTCACTATTCGTGAAATAGTGTGATAATAATTGTAATGAGGACTCCTTTTGAGTTTGTATAATATCTAGTAGACAATATTTGTATTCAAACTCACGCTTTATGTCGATTGTACACCTACGCTTATATTAGTAAGTTGTATTTAAATTACGTACCATGTAAGTGGCGACCCAAGATGGGTGACGTATACCTAATTTTGGGGGCGTCACAGACAGAATGTTCCAACATAATAATAAAGAATGGAACCAGGTCATGCGTAATCCGCATAGACAAGATGTTCCAAAAAAATAATAAAGAATGGAATAACAACAGAATTCACCAGGCATGCGATAGACCGCAGACAGGATATTCCAACAGAATAATAAAGAATGGAATAACAGAAGAATTCACCAAAGCGTAAATCCGCATGCATGCAAAAGTTATTCCAATAGAATAATAAAGAATGGAATAACAACCCTTACGAGTATTGAAAGAAATAACTCTCTTCATGAATACGAAAGAATAATACCCCTTACCTTAAAAAGTAGAGTATTCCGACAGTAGAGGCGGAATATACTTGAAGAAAACTTGCACTATTTTCTACGCTCAAAGCTTTCTTAAACTCTAAAGAAATACGCTCAAGATTATAGAAGAAGAATTCTCTAAATTTATAGTGTGATTTTTAATTCTAACTAAGCATCCTATTTATAGGAGAATGGAAAGGATACTATGTTACACTATGCAATAAAATATAATATATTATATTTATAATCAAATAAAACAAAACTTTATTAAAAGTATTATGTTTTATATAAAAAATTTTACTATGAAAACACTATGCAGACACTATACAAACACTATGCATAATAAAATATAATATATTCTATTTAAAATCTAATAAAACAAATAACTTTATAAAAGTATTACATTTTATATAAAAAGATTTTACTATGCAAAACACTATGCGTAATAAAATATAATATATTCTATTTAAAATCTAATAAAACAAATAACTTTATAAAATTATTACGCTTTATATAAAAAAGTTTTGTTTTTATTACATTTATAATAATAATAAAACAAACTTTATCATCATTATTATAATTCACAATATTAATCGAAAGCGAGTCGTTCTTTGTGGAAGAGGGGCTTTCCAATAAGGATTTCTCCTTTTTGGCGCACAATTAGGTGACCAAACCTCTCCTTGTGAACTTCTGACATCGTTAATATTGAAAATAATAATATTAATAACTTTGTCGTCTTAATTATTGATTTAATAATATATAAAATATTGACAATAATTGAATCAAATAACGTGAGATACTATCGCGTGCAATTCATCAGTAGCAATAATTGAACAAAAGCGAGTGACTTCTCACGTAAGCATCAATAATCAATACCGTGTATTACTACTATGCAACCACGTGTATTCTCAGTATTTCTTTAACAATCCGAATGTTTCAACAGTTAACGATAAAACTTCCTATAGTTATTTTCATAAAGCATTTTTGTCGTTTTCTCAATCCGATAATAATTTCGTTGTGGGGTCCACCAATGATTGTGTCGTTGTACGAATATTCCATGTTAAAATGAATATTCCCCGACCAATCGAATATTATATAACAACTTGCTTACTTTGAAAAATTTATAATTATTACCCACAACTATAACATTATATCAAATTCATTCCATAATATTCAAAAATGATATTTATAGAAAATTCATCTTTATTCATAAAAGTTGGGGTCTTACAACCTCCCATTCTTATGAAATTGCACCCTCGAAATTAGGGTATGTACCTGGTATGTCGAAGAGGTAAGGATACCTTGATTTCATCTCAGATTCTAACTCCCAGGTCATTTCCTCAACATCGTGGTTCCTCCACAAAACTTTAACTTGAGGTATAACTTTGGAGCGTAGAACATGTTCCTTCTTATCCAAGATTTTAACACGAACCTCTTCACACGTTAAATCTTCCCCTATTTCATCTGGTTCTAACTCAATAATGTGGTACGGGTCTTTCACATATTTACGTAACATAGATATGTGAAAAACGTTATGAACATGAGACATACTTGGTGGTAAAGCGAGTCTATAGGCCACAGTTCCTACTCGATCGAGGATTAAAAATGGGCCAATGAATCAAGGATTGAGCTTTCCTTTCTTTCCAAATCTCGTAACTCCTTTCCATGGAGAAACACGTAACAACACATGATCTCCAATATCGAATTCTACGTCCTTTCGATGAAGATCAGCATAACTCTTTTGTCGACCTTGTGAGATTTTTATACATTGTCGGATCGTTTGAATCTTTTCCGTAGTCATACGTACCAACTCTGGTCCCAACAACGTTGCTTCACCCGCCTCATCCCAGCATACTAGAGAACGACACTTTCTTCCATATAACGCCTCGAATGGAGCCATGCCAATACTTGCTTGATAATTGTTGTTGTAGGAAAACTCCACCAATGGTAAGAACTTGTCCCAACTTCCCTTGAAGTCAAGGACACAGAGTCTTAATAGATCTTCAAGAGTTTGAATAGTCCTCTCTAACTGCTCGTCCGTTTGAGGATGATATGTCGAGCTACAGCGTAAATTCGTACCCAATGCTTTTTGCAAACTAACCCAAAATCGTGAAGTGAATCTTGGGTCTCGATCAGAAACTATGGATATTGGCATACCATGCAGTCTTACAAACTCGTTTATATATATACGCGCAAGACGTTCAAGTGTATAAGTTTCTTGTATTGGTAAGAAATGAGCAGACTTGGTTAATCTATCAACAATGACCCAAATTGCATCTATGCCTTGAGAAACCTTGGGAAGACCAGTAACAAAATCTATGGTAATATGCTCCCACTTCCATTCTGGAATTTCAAGTAGTTACAATGGACCTTTTGGTACTAGATGCTCCGACTTGACTCGTTGACAATTTAGACACCTTGAGATAAACTCCACGATCTCTCTCTTCATATTGCTCCACCAAAATGTATGTCGAAGATCATGATACATTTTGGTACTCCCAGGATGGATTTTATACTTTGGTACTAGATGATTTTATACTTTAAATCAGGGTCGTTAGGAACACAAAGTCTGGAGTTGACTCGAAGTATTCCTTCCTCATTAATTATTGCTTCCGGCAAAGCACCTTCTTGCACTTTCTTCCTCATACGCATCAGCTCCAGGTCTGTAGCTTGAGCATCATTAACTTTATCGATTAAAGTCGGTTCTACTAGTATATTCGCCATCATCACATGGGTCCCTAGAGTCTTTAACTCTATCTCCATCCTTTTCAAGTTATATAAAATGGGCCTTTGCATTGACAATATCGCACTCGTACCCGCATATGATCTTCTACTCAATGCGTTAACTACTGCGTTCGCTTTTCCAGGATGGTATTGAATAGTATGATCATAATCTTTCAGTAGTTCAAGCCAACGTCATTGCCACATGTTGAGTTCCTTTTGAGTGAAGAAATATTTGAAGCTTTTATGATCCGTAAAGATCTCCACTTTCTCCACATACAGGTAATGCCTCCAAATTTTAAGTGCGGAAACGATAGCTGCCAACTCTAGATCATGAGTAGGATAATTCCTCTCATATTCTTTGAGTTAATAGAGAGCATAGGCTATGACTTTCCCATGTTGCATGAGAACACATCCTAACCCTTTGCACAAGCATCAACTTGTAGATGATAAATCCTCCGAGCGGATGGTATTATCGAGCAGTCTTTGAAATGAGTCTTCTCTTGAGTTCTTGAAAACTCTTCTCACGATTCCACGCTTCTAATCAATTTTATATTTTTTTCGTGTCACCGAGTTAATGGAGTAGCGATTCGAGAAAACCCTTCCATGAATCTCCAATAATAACCAATTAAGCCAGAAAGCTATGTACTTGATCCATCGATTTAGGTTGCTCCCACTTTGAATAGCTTCAATCTTTGTTTGTCATCAGCGGATATTCCATGACATGATACTACGTGCCCAAGGAATGCTACATCCTCAAGCCAGAACTCGCATTTCTTCAACTTGGCATAAAGCTTGTTTTTATAAAGCTTTTGGAGTATCAGCCTCAAGTGTTGCTCATGATCTTCACGACTTTTGGAATATATGAGGATGTCATCAATAAAGACGACCACAAAGTGATCCAAATATTCCTTGAATACTCGATTCATCATATACATGAAGGCAGCAAGAGCATTACTCAATCCAAAAGATATGACTAAAAATTCATAGTGCCCGTACCGAGTTGTGAAGGCAGTCTTTGGAATATCCTCAGATTTAACCTTCAGCTGATGATATCCAGAACGAAGATCGATCTTTGAAAAGAATTGTGCTCCTTGCAACTGGTCAAACAGGTCATCAATGCGAGGTAACGGATACCTATTCTTGATGGTGACATGGTTCAATTTCTGGTAGTACAAAGTCGCATACTCCCATCTTTCTTCTTCACGAATAGAACAGGAGCACCCCAAGGAGACGTACTAGGACGAATGAAACCAATGTCTAACAATTCCTGCAATTGGGTCTTTAACTCCTGAAGTTCAATAGGAGCCATTCGATATGGGGCTTTGGAAATGGGTTTTATACCGGGTTCTAAGTTGATACAAAATTCAATTTCACGATCTGGGGGTAGGCCAGGAAGTTCTTCAAGGAATACGTCAAGAAATTTATTAACAATAGAAATATCATTCAAATTTGATGTATTTTTGTTTAAATCTGTGACATGAGCTAAGAAAGCTTGACATCCGTTTTTACATAAACGAATAGCTTTATGGCTTGAGATGACAGTGATTGATTTTAATGGTTTGGTTGCTTGAATTTGCATAATAGGTTGGTTAGGAATATGAAAGCTAACAACCTTATGAAAATAATCAATTTTTGCATGATGAGTAGTTAACCAATCAATCCCTAGAATCACATCAAATGCAAGTATTTTCAATGAAATAAGATCGACGGGTAATGTGAGGTGCAAATTTGAACCAAACAAGACTTATAAGCGATGGATGTAATGAAAGTTTCTCCCAACGGAGTTTCCATAGATAAGTCAAAGTCTAATTTCTTCGGAGTCAAATTTAATCGTTGAGCGCAAGTAGGAGAAATAAAAGAATGGGTAGAACTGATATCAAATAAGGTATAGACTTCGCTAGAGTTTATGATAAGCTTACATGTGATGACCTCATTCAGGTTCCTTGCATTCTGGGAGGTCACAACAAAAGCTCTCCCTTGAACTACTAGTTTGACTTGTCTGGGACGGTATTTTGTGTCACCATTCCAACTGGACTTGTCTTCGATGCATGATAAAATCGGGCTAGGTGACCTTGTCTTCCACAATTATAAAATGCTTTGGATGACATCACGTAGTTTGGACTGATATGTCCCTCCCCTCTGCATTTGAAGCATATGATAGGTTGTCGTTCTCCTTCCTTAACAACGGGTGTTGGTGCCGACGTCTTTCCATCATTGTTGAATCTCCTCTTCTTGAAATGTCCATTCTTATTGTCTTGGCCATGATTACCACCGAAGTGGTTACCATTTCTGGCATGTTGATTCCCTCCACGTTTGTTGTCACCGCTTTGATGACTGCTACCACTGGTATTATCATTTTGCCGGCTGCTTTCTCTTAGTTGAGTTAACTCGTTAGCGCGCTCCAATAACTAAGCCATATTTACAACATCTGAATACAAACACAGTTTATGAGAAATTAGATATTGACGTATCTCAGGTTTCAAACCTCTTAGAAACATCCGCGTCATTCTCTCCTCATTGTCAACCAAGTGAGGCGAAATTGGGACAACTCGGCAAACTTAACCGTCTTTGCGACACGGTCATATTGTTACGCTCCCAACTTGATGAACTCTACCTCTTTCATGTGACGAATACTTTTGGGAAAGTACATGTCGTTGAATAGTTCTTGGAACTTCTCCCAAGACATCTTCAGTGATGCAGGTTGAGTACACTTTACTGATTCCCACCAGTAATTTGCCTCTCCTCGTAACATAAAGGTGGCAAAGGGAACCTTTTGCTCCTCGGAGCATCCCAAGACATCAAATATCTTGGTGATCTGCTTTATCCACGTCTCCGCCTTAAGTGGTTTTGGCTCTCCAATAAACTCTGGCGGTCCCAGCTCCTTGAACTGTTTAGCGGTGACCGTCCGAGAGTTTCCAGTGTTTCCACCTACATTTTGGACAGGAGCCGCTCTCTCCTGATGTTGCATAAATTGCATAAAGCCTCTGAACATTCCATCATTCATCATTTGGTCAGTGTTATTATTTGCATGAGGATTGTCGCCTTCCTGATGAACATTATCCTGATTATTGATATGTGGAGACTCAACGGTCTCCTATGCTCCATTGCTATTCTCAACATTCTTGGATGTCATTTCCAGATACTACCACAAAACAAGGGCTAACAGAGGCCTATCAAAAGAGATAACGAGAATACACATCAGAAGAAGACAATGGTGTCAATATCTACATCATCAATCATGTCCACCTGATGTAACTCCTCCTGAGTCACTAGATCTCTATCAACAAGGATGTCAGGCCTATATAGAGGAGGATCTGTGCTGGTAAAAGCCAAATGGGTCATCTGAGGGGCCATTGCCAGAGCTGGAAGGATCAAACGAATCTGCCTCTGCCGGATCTCTACCCTAATGTCGTATAAAGAAATGTGCTCGGTCTAGTCGCTGGGTTAAACAGTCAATCTATCGGATCTCAGACACAGGCTAGCCAATCCGTCATCATCACGGATCCTGGAACCATATCCCCCATGAACTGAGTGGCGCGAGTCTGGGCTCCAATAGTGCGAGGGAGCCACCAACGCTGGAATATCTCCTGAGTGCAAGGACCCTCTAATAATGCAAAATCGTCAACCCCCAACAATGGGATGTCAGTGACGGGTGACTGTGATATAGGCCAATAACGCCTGGCAGGAGGCAAGATCGGCATACGGATCTCTCCTGTGGTGCTCCTAATAGCACGCTCTCCTAAATAGAGCTCCCATCCTCCATCTTTAAAGAGAAGAACTCTCCGGGTGGAAATCACATACTCGACGCCAGTCGGGTACCCATCCTCAAAACCGATGGCCAAGTGCTCCCTAGAATAGGGAATCCATGTAATAATGTCAGATGTAAACAACTCTAGCTGTAGGCGGAAATGAGTGAAACCCTCAGCTATAGGGACCTACACAAATATGGAATGATGCCATCGTCGTCCTCGTGGATAGGTATCAAAACCTAACACACTCACCAGACGCAAGCATGGAATGCTTTCATAGGCCCAAAACTGCAAACACAATGGCAAAAAATCTGCGGTTAGTAAACACTTTTAACTTGTAAATGGGAAATGACAAGAGAAATACTCACCAACAAAAATGGGTAGAATCCTAACCAAGCCTCAGTCAAACCCTGCGAGCGCATACACATGCCCCTGAGGAAATAGGCAAAGGTGTATGAACCCCAATCATACTCTCCAATACGGTCCACATAACGTGTGGCTGATCGAGCGAACGAGCGAGAAGAGTTATCTAGTATGAAGCGCCCTAATGATCATCGTGAACAATCGTCAAGAATGCAATCCACGACTTTGACATCAATGATGGGCTCACTCAACAATGGCGTCTAGAAAGGACAATGACGCATAGTTCGACCTTTGGCGCCTCCACCCGTAGAAGCGCGGAGTCCAAAATCGGAATATCTTCCTCCTCATCCTCAACATCCAGCACATCAACCTGGACTGGATGTATCACCGCCTCCACCAACCGACGAGGCTGTCTAACAGAATGAGGTCAAGACACTTCAGAAGCCCTCTTCCGTACGCCAGAAGTGGTCCTGCGGGAACTACTCGGATGATCCGGATCCATAATATCTGGACCACAAGTCTCCAAATCACCTTAGAAAGGGTGTTGTGACGCCCCCAAAATAGGTATACATCACTTATTCTGAGTCGCCAAATACATGATATAGAATACAAATACAACCTTAAATATACAACATGAGCTGTGAGTTTTAATACAAATATTGTCTTCTAGACAGTATTCAAACTCAAAATAAGTCCTCAATACATTTATTATCACAATATTTCATAGAATAGTGAGGACTACTAATGTTATCATCTGGACCGTCACTCCATTCCCCGACTAGTCCCTTCTACGTTCTCATTTCCTGAAGAGAACAATGAAAACAAAAGGGTGAGCTCAACTAGCCCAGTAAGAAATATTATGACTAAGATAATGCAAAATAAATTATCATTAGCCTTCAACAGTGTTAAACTGATAAAACATAACAAATATTAAGTTTAACTGCAGTGGAACAAACAATCCATTAGAAGAGTCAAGTAGAGAATAAAATCTACTATCTTCTATGATTTAAAAGGTTTTTCATTACTTTTATCGCTAAGACTCGAAACAATAAATAATCCACATCATCCTCACACTACGACCAAGGATATTCATTAGTATCACGACCACAAATTATTCATACACCACGGGCCGAGGATATACGTGTATTCATCGATGGTCATGATCATGCCAACAATCATCCATCAATGCACTACTACGATGAGGATTTTTTACCACATCATTTGTAACATTACGATCATGATTATACCGTATAATCTCTGGTCATAATCATACCAAGTCCATCTATGCACTACAGGCCACATATGACTTTCAACATATTATAAACACGAGGATGATGACAATTCAGTAAAACAAGTTCAAGAATAAATTTTAAAGATTTATAAGTTAATTTATCCTGAACTCAATAACATCCAAATTGTCAACATGGTAATGCTTTGTGGAGTAAAATTCAAGAATGCTCAGAAGAATATTTCCATGAAAAGATACTGGATGAAGCGCAAATATCAAGGATATTCTACTAATTTCATGGAGTATAGAAGCCAAAACTTGAACCAACTGAGTATAATAGAATATATGAAACCGCAAATGGATTTTTGCCGTTATGCGGTAATCCACGTTGACAAATTATTCCAACAGAATAATAAAGAATGGAATAATAGAAGAATTACGCGAGCGTGCGTAATCCGCATGCAGCGAGTTATTCGAATAGAATAATAAAGAATGGAACCGAATCAAATACGTAAACCACTTGCATGAGGATATTCCAATAGAATAATAAAGAATGGAACCAGGTCATGCGTAATCCACACAGACAGGATGTTCCAATAGAATAATAAAGAATGGAACCAGAATCGTAATGTAATGCGCAGACGAGATGTTCCACAAAAAATAATAAAGAATGGAATAACAACAGAATTCACCAGGCATGCGACAGACAGCAGAGACAGGATATTCCAACAGAATAATAAAGAATGGAATAACAGAAGAATTCACCAGGCGTACATAATCTGCACAGACAGGTTATTCCAACAGAATAATAAAGAATGGAATAACAACCCTTACGAGTATTGAAAGAAATAACTCTCTTCATGAATACGAAAGAATAATACCCCTTACCTTAAAAAGAAGAGTATTTCGACGACAGGGCGGGGATATACTTGAAGAAAACTTGCACTATTTTCTACGCTCAAAGCTTTCTTAAACTCTAAAGAAATACACTCAAGAATATAGAAGAAGAATTCTCTAAATTTCTGGTGTGATTTTCAATTCTAACTAAGCATCCTATTTATAGGAGAATGGAAATGATATCTTATCTTTACACTATCTGATAAAATATAATATATTCTATTTATAATCAAATAAAATAAAACTTTATAAAAAGAATTCTATTTTATATAAAAAGTTTTTACTATACAAATACTATGTAGGCCTTTATGCAAACACTATGCATAATAAAATATAATATATTCTATTTAAAATCTAATAAAAAATAACTTTATAAAAGTATTACATTTTATATAAAAAGTTTTACATTTTATTACATTTATAATAATAATAAAACAAACTTTATCATCATTATTATAATTCACAATATTAATCGACCAGGTGGTTCCCAGGAAAGAGGGGGCTTTCCAATAAGGATTTCTCCATATTGGCGTGCAATTAGGTGACCAAACCTCTTCTTGACAGAACTTCTAGACATCGTTAATATTACAAATAATAATATTAATAACTTTGTCGTCTCAATTATTGATTTAATAATATATAAAATATTGACAATAATTGAATCAAATAATGTGAGATACTATGCAGCAATAACTGTAGCAATAATTGAACAAAACTGAGTGACTTCTCACGTAATCATCAATAATCAATACTGTGTGCTACTATGCAACCACACGTATTACTGTACTTTTAACACTAGGTGTTTCAACAGTTAACGGTAAAACTTCCGCCGTTATTTTCATAAAGTATTTTTGTCATTTTCTCAATTTGATAATAATTCCGTTGTGGGGTCCACCAATGATTGTTCCCTTGTACGAATATTCCCTGTTAAAACGAATATTCCCCGACCAATCGAATATTATATAACAACTTGCGTACTTTGCAAAATTTATAAATATTACCCACAACTATAACATTATATCAAATTCATTCCATAATATTCAAAAATGATATTTATAGAAAATTCATCTTTATTCATAAAATTTGGGGTCTTACAGGTGTAGTATTTTCTAGCCTGGAGTTTTTCAAAATGCATTTTATGACAACATGCATGCATGCATTACTTTAATATACGTTTACAGTAGAGTTAAAAATGCATGATTAATCAAATGCCTACATTTTGGAAAATTTTACCATAGTCCCCTTTGTAAATCGGACTATCCACATGCACATAGGCATGACTAGGTGGCCATTCAAGAGTAACACACACCATACGGTCATATATACATAATATATGTGTTAAAAATCAAAATCATCAATCCATAAGGTTAACCTCAATACCAGGAGTACTTTGCCTTTTTACCTTTTGCTCATTTGTCCTCAAATAGGATAAGAAATAGCAGAAAAAAGTGCCAATTTGACTGTCTCAAAAGTTAAAATTTTTCACATCATTATCTTCAGCATGGTTTAATACTAACATTTACTATGTTGAATATTTTTTATCAAGTCATTTGAGCATACATAATCACTACTATGTGTTTAGATGCATTTCATGTGATAAGTCATTTTCCAACAGATAAAAACTAGAAAAAAATACATGCATACATTACCAGGATAGTGTAGAACACTTGTACAGTGACAGAATTTGTAGAAAGTCGCCCAAACTCAGCAGATCTGAAGAAGAGCTCTCGGATTTCCTTCGCGGCATAACTTGAAAATGACTTATGAAAGCAACCTGCTGGCCTTTAGTATCCACGGTGTACCACAGGTCCATCTGCGGCTGAAGAAGGTGTACCTACGGCACCCCTATGTGGGTCCCACCCCTCCGGTTCAGTCCAGTTCGAGTTGCAAAGGAGTTCTCACAGATTGAGAAGGTCAAATAAGGAATAAAAACGCTACGCAATTGAGCAGAATGGCTTACAAATCCTGGTCTTCTCAGATTGAACCTTAGGTATGCATGTCACTTATTGGTGTTCACCCAAGCACATGGTACACTATGCCAATGATCTCAAATGTTACAAGTCACGCTCGATACTACCTTGTGCAGGTCCAGTGCCACCAATTCAGGGTCGTCACCCTAATTTTTAATTAGTTCCCCAGCGGGGGCATCACACAGTCTCAAGAAGAGATCCCCGGCAGGGGTATCACGCAATGTCATCCATTGACACATATATCAACGAATGTTAAGTAGCCTTGACATTAGTGTAACCGTTGGCAAGTAAATCCAATGAAGCGTCGGAAGCCATCCGATGATTTCAGCCGTTGATACACACATCAGCGAGGATCAAGCATACCCCGACGGGGGTCACAATGTATTCTGAGGTTCAAACCCCGACAGGGGTTACAACGCATATTAGTCGTTGATTCACACATTAGCAAAGGTCAAGCAACCTTGACAGTCTACCCCATAGGGTTTTCATCCGTTGATTCACACGTCGTTGAAGTACATATCAACGAAGGTCGGGTAACCCTGACAGCATATACTGTTGGCAGTAAATCCAACAGAACCTTGACATATCCTGGCAATACAAACCAGGAAAGGTCAACATCATCGAGGAGGATCGATGATAGAATATGTTATACACATCCTCAAACAGACAAAGCTGTATCCCCACAGATCTCTTATACATAAGAGGCACTTCTACGGAATCAAGTCTGTATCAAGGATTCAGGACTTTGGTGATAGCCCCAACGTCAACATCCTAAAAGATTTGGATCACGCATCCAATCGGGTCATAGTTGCCAATCCCCGGTAGAAGCTACAAGGAGCCGACAGTCATCCCCAACATGTTGGGCAATAACCCTGCACACATACATCATACATTTGCATCATATTGCATTTCAAGTGTCTAGGATTCTTTATTTTACCTATGCATTGCATTACATGAATATGATAAAGAGGGGCATCTATAGACAGTCGAAATTTTTTGCACACCTGTCACTGACATTGCAAGAGGACAAATTCGTCTTTCAAAGATAACCCTGGAAGATAGTTCGTGTCAAGTCCGGATACTACCGGAAGTTCAGTCTCAACCCCGGAACACACACTGGGAGTAACAGTTCCAACCTCAGAGATAACCCCGAGGCATATAGATCCGATACTGAAAATTCCACCAAAGAAGATCGTTTAATCACAGAGATAACCCCGAGGTATCCAGTCTCAGTCCCAACACTGGGAGTAGCGTTTACTCACCTTGGTGATAACCCCATGGAAGGCAGTTACAGTTCCGGAGATAACCTCAGAAATGTTTGTTTCAAATGTATGCAATCAGCTTCAACCTCGCCACTCACAGCGAGGCACTCAGTACCAGACCCGAAAATAACACCGGGAAGATAGGCACATCTCAAAGATGACACTGAGGGCCTTCAACACTTGCAGTAGTCCAATCTCAGCGATAACCCTGAGCAACGTCTGCTTTATCAGCCCAAACTAGAGATAACCCTAGTAAGGGGCAAAGTCATCATCTTGCCACCTTGACGCCATATAGACATACATTTCTACACAATAATGTCTCACACGAATCAAGGAAAACCAATCCTGAGTGACTATTACGCAGGGTAACGGATAGAATTTGAAGCTTGAAGACCGGAGGGCATCATCCCATCTTCCGGACTTCGTACAACCTCTAATCCCATGCCATTACGTAACTTTCAACAACGGCGGTCCGAAATAGGTCTTACATACCTCAATCGGATGCCCGATGTCGACGTCAGGATTTTTGGGTGTCCCTTTCCGTTACTTGTTCTTTGGTGTTCTCATTTTAGGTGAGATTTGTTTGAAAAAACAAGTGAAAAAGGTCCGACATGTATAATGTCGACGATGGGACTATTAAGAGTTGCCAGTTGGTTTTTTAAATGGTTGTACCAACACAACCGAGAAAAGGTTTGCACATTGACCCAGTGATGTGACACTGTTATACGGGTTGGTGAAACCGAGATTCGTTTAGGGTCCGGGGACTTGGTTATGCGGGGGGAAGGTGTTAGGTACTCCTCGACATTCGTGTTACCACGGTGACCGCCTCTTTTCAAGAAACTATTATCTGAATGTGTGTGTGTGTGTGTGTGTGGGTCAATGTGATGTTATATGGAAGTTGTGTGAGGCCTCATTCGAACCTATATACACAGGGTTTGAATTTATATAAAAATTCAGTTTTTAGCAAGATATGACAGTGATGTTTTATAAAAGAGGTTTTTCAAATCCTGATGCTCAATAGGAATTGAGACCTTTTACACTCCAATTTTTTATTAAGTGATAAAATTTGGATTGATTTTATTTTACGGATCATGAGGCATCCGTACGAAAATAATATACAAAAATAATGCCGACTTCCTCGTGGGTATGGAAACCATCTGAGGAAATTCAAACACCGCAGAATAATTTACAAGCTACTTACAGCTGAAAATGTCCAACACAGAAACCGAATCTAGATCCAATGGGATGAATCTGTGATCACATGATTCCTAGGCTCACAAAATACTACAGTTTATATGAAAGCAGTAAGCAGGTATATATATAAAAGCAGTAAATATATATATACAGACGGGATCACCAACCACGAAGCACCTCAATGGGGGATCAAAAATGTAAGTAAAGCTGTTAAAACCTATCAACCGCCACGAAGGAAACTCCAAGCGGGATGAAATGTGAATAAAGCTGTAAATACGGTCAACCGCCACGAAGGAAACTCAAAGTGATGTAATGTAAATAAAGTATGTAAATGCGATCAACTACCACGAAGTTAACTCCAGGCGGGGCGAAAATTAAATATATATATATATATATATATATATATATATATATATATATATATATAAAATCTATATAATAGTTGACCATAATTCAGTATATATATATATATATGTATATATATATATATATATATATATATATATATATAAAAGCGAGTAAACGCACCCAAATCTAGGCTCATATATATATATATATATATATATATATATATATATATATATATATATATATATAAATAAATATAAGTTCAAATCTCAGGCTCATTGAACAAAGTTAAACACAAGTTATATATAAATGTAAATATATATATATATATATATATATATATATATATATATATATATATATATTAAAATATAACGCTCGAGATCGATCTAGGCTCAATCGAGGCATAACTTCGATAATGTTAGTCAATATATATATATATATATATATATATATATATATATATATATATATATATATATAAACTGAAACCACGGACGAAGTCCGCAAAAGCAAGCAACAACACGACTCTCAACGTGTAGAAGGGTGTGTGCAAAGATGAAGAAAAGACTCTAAAATGTGTGAGAAGGCTTACAAATGATCGCTAAAAAAGGCTTCTATATCTTTAGAAATGGGTAAACATTGGCTTTTGTGGGTATAAAAGAGGCTATATATGAGCTCACAGTGTTTAAAAGTGGGAAAATACAATTGTAGGCGCGAGTGCGAGAGTGGTGTCTGCGGGGTTTTCCCGTCTTTTCTCTTAAAAATCAACACCCCAAGCCCTCTATTTATAGGCATATTAGTCATGAGGTATACCTGCAGTGAGCCAGCAGTGTACCAGAGGCAACCCGGGTTGGCCGAGTTTGTCGGGTCAGTCGTCTCAAGACGTGTGCACTCGAACCTTTGTAATGTCCACTCGGTTTTTAAGTGCAATCCGGGCATCCGTTTGAGGTATCTGAGACCTATTTCAACATGCCGTTGTCGAGAGAGTTATGCGATGGCATGGGATTAGAGTTTGTCTGAAGTCATTGAAGATGGGACGATGCCCTTCGGTCTTCAAGCTTCAACTTTCATCCGTTACCCCGCACAATAGTCACTCGGGATTGGTTAGCCTTGTGGGACATCATTACGTAGAGACGTGATGTGGCATCGTATTTTACGAGATGACGATGTTGCCCCTCATCGGTGTTATCGCCGAATTGGGCTGATAAAGCAGACGTTGCTCAGACTTCGCTGAGATTGGACTACTGCAATTGTTGAAGGTCCTCATTGTCATCTTTGAGGTGTGCCTGTCTTCCCGATGTTATTGCCGGGTTGGTGCAGTGTATTTTGTTGTGAGCGCTGAGATTGAAGCTGGTCGCATTTGAAACAAGCATTTCCGGGGTTATCGCCGAAACTGCATTCCTTGGAACTATCACCAAGGTTGATGGTTATTCCCGTGGTTGGGACTGAGACTAAATACCTCGGGGTCATCTCCGAGATTAATCGGTCTTCTCTAGTGTGTGTTTTGGTATTGGATCTGCGGGCCTCGGGGTTACATCCGAGGTTGGAATTGCTACTCCCAGATTACGATCCGGGGTTGATGCTGAACTTCCGATAGTATCCGGCATGGATTTGTATCGTCTTTTAGGGTTCTCTCTTAAAAGACGAATCTGTCCTCCTGTAATGTTAGTAATAAAGATGTATGAGAAAATTTCGAGTGTCTACAGATGCCCCTCTTTATCATACTTATGCATGGCGATGCATGGGTAGGATAAAGAATCCTAGACACTTGAAACTCAACAAGATAAACGTCGTACTATGGGTAACAAAATGATGCAAATGTGTGATGCATGTGTACGGGGTTGTAGCCCAACATGCTGGGGATGATTGCGGGATCCCTGTTGCTTCAACTGGGGATTGGCAATGATGACCCGATTCGATGTGTAAGCCAAATCTGTTAGGATGTTGATGTTGGAGTTATCACCAAATTCCTGTGTTCTTGATAACGACTTGATCCCGAAGAGGTACCTCTTATGTGCAAGAGATCTATGGGGATAAAGCTTGATCTGTTTGAGGATGTGTATAACATATTCCATCATCTATCCACTTTGATAACATTGACCTTTCCGGGTTGGTATCGCCAGGACATGTCAAGATTTTGTTGGATTTACTGCCAACAGCAAATGCTGTCAGGGATGTCTGACCTTTGTTGACGTGTATTTCACCGTCATGTGAATTAACGACTGGAAAATCCTGCGGGATATAGTGTCAAGGCTATTTGACCTTCGCTGACGTGTGAATCAACGGTTGAGACTCTGTGAGGAGATCGTCAAGGTTGCTTGACCTTCGCTGATGTGTGAATCAACAAAACATTGCGTTGTGACCCCCGCCGGGGATCCGCTAGGGAATACGAGCAGTTGGGTATAAAACCTCGAATAGCTATATAGCTCTGATAGGTTTAATCGTTATTGGCTGAAATAATGTCAAGGTTGCTTGACCTTCGTTGATATGTGTGTCAACGACTGAGCATGCGTTGTTACTCCCGCCGGAGATATACGTTGTAACCCGCCGGGGCCCTACTGGGGATGCATGAGTACGTATGCAAGTATCGAACGGTTCCCAAGGCTTCGATGAGTTTACTTGCCATCGGCTGAAATAACGTTAAGGTTGCTTGACCTTCGTTAATAGACATGTCAATGGATGAACGTGTTGTAACCCCCACCAGGGATTTAGGTTGTAACCCCCGTCGGGGACATACATTGTAACCCCCGTCGGGAATTCACGTTGTAACCCCTATCGGGGATTTACGTTGTAACCCCCGTTGGGGACGTATTTAGGGTAACGACCCAGAGTTGGCATACCTGGACGAGGTATTGCCATATACGGTTCGTGACAACTGAGGTCATCGGTAGGGTATACCTTGGGTTCAGGCGACTACCAATGAGTGATGTACAGATTCAAAGTCTCATCTGAGAAGACCAGGATTGTATACTATTTTGCTCAATCGCGTGGCATTTTTATTCTCGATTTGTCCTTTTCAATCTGTGAGAACTCCTTTGCAACTCGAACTGGACCGATCCGGAGGGGTGGGACCCATATAGGGGTGCCGTAGGTGCACCTGCTGCAGTCACAGGTTTGCCTTCGGCCAATCGTGGATGATAAATTCTAGCAGATTGGTCACACAAGTCACTTTCAACTTGTTTCGTGAATAGAAAACAGCGAGCCATCTTCAGATCTGCTTTGAGTTCGGTACGCTTCACGCAAATTATCATCACCGCATAAGTGTTCTACATTATCCTAGTAACGTATGCATGTATTTTTTCCAATTTTTATCCAGTTAGATTGTGAGTATTTAAAATGCATCTAAACACATAGTAGTGATTATGTATCCACAAATGACTTCATAAAAATTATTCAACATAATAAATGTTAGTATTAAACCATGCTAAACATAATGATGTAAAAAATTTGACTTCTGAGACAGTCAAATTGGCACCTTTTTCTGCTATTTTTTGTCCTATTTGAGGTCCAATGAGAAAAAGGTAGAAAGGCAAAGTACTCCTAGCCTTAAGGTTGGCCTTATGCATGATGATTTTGATTTTTAACGCATATATTATGTATATGACTTTGGGGGTAGGTGTGCTCTTGAATGGCCACCTAGAGTACGCTTATGTGCGTGTGGATAGTCCTATTTTCAAAGGGGACTATGGCAAAAATTTTCCAAATGTAGGCATTGAGCAGTCATGCATTCTAACTCTATTTTATGTTAAAGTAAATGAATGCATGCATATAGTTATAAATGCATTTTAGAAAACTCCGGGTAAGGAAATACCACACCCTTTCTGAGGTGATTTGGAGACTTGTTATCCAGATATTATGGATCCGAATCAGCCGAGCAGTTCCTACAGGACCGCTTCTGGCGTATGGCGGAGGGCTTCTAAAGTGCCTCGTCCCCGTTCTGTCAAACAACCTCGTCGGTTGGTGGAGGCCATGATACGTCCTGTCCAGGTAGATGTTCCAGACGTTGAGGACGAGGAGGCAGATATTCCGATTGAGGATCCCGCTCCTGCTGCACATGTCCCTCGCAGGGAGCTTCCGAGCATTCAGGTGGTGAACCCAGAGTTGCTGGGTGATTTGGGCAGACATCCATCGATGTACTTGCATGCTAACGAGGTATGGCGTTAGACTTTGATCTTCCTTCTTTCCTATTGATGAGGATTAAAGGGTTCTGATGTTGATCTGCATCTCATGCAGGTTCCAGGATTTACACAGCCTCGAGGGAACTGGTTAAACATTCACTCCATGTACCAGGCGCTTCATCCTGACTACAGAGCAGTAGTGCATGAGTGGGGATTCAGGGCATTCTTCTCCATCCTTCCCCGTAGCTGTCCCTGGGGTTATCTCAGGGCATTGTCTGAGCGATGGTTTCATCATAATCAGTCACTCCATCTACTGGATTGCGAGGTGATGATGACGCCTATGGACTGGCGATTTATCACAGGTATGGAGTTTGGAGGGGAGCCGATGCCTTGCATGGCGAATATCACCCCTACTGCCGTCCGATCCTTACTAGGAGTTCCGGCGGGAGAGCTCAAAGGCATGACTGTCCGTTCAGGTCCTTTGAGCATAAATGCTATGAGCGGGCTATTGAGTGAGCCCATGCCTGATGATATCAGGATCAGGGATCGCGTTCTGCGGCGATTGTTCCTGATGATCATTCAAGGCTGCTTCATAGCAGATAACTCTTCCACGGTATCTTTCACTTTGGTCAGCGCCACACGCTGATGTGGACCGTATTGGAGAGAATGATTGGGGCTCTTACACCTTTGCCTATTTCCTCCGGGGCATGCGCATGCGCTCACAGGGTTTGACCGAGGCTTAGCTAGGATTTTACCCATTTCTGCTGGTGAGTACTTCTCTTGTCTTTTCCCATTCATAGGTTAATATTGTTTACTGATAGCAGATGTTTTGCCATTGTGTTGGTAGTTTTGGGCCTATGAGAGGCTCCCATGTTTGCGTCCTGTGAGTGTGTTAGGTTTAGATACCTATCCACGAGGACGACGATGGAACCATTCTATTTTGCCGGAGTCCCCAGATTCGAGGGATTCACTCATTCTTGAGTGCAAATTGGAGTTCTTGACGGCGGGTACCATTACACGGATTCCCTATTCAGGGGAGCATTTGACCATTGGATTTGAGGATGGACATTCGACCAGAGTCGAGTATTTGATCTCTACCAGGAGAGTTCCTCTCTTCACTGATGGAGGCTGAAAGCTCTATTTAGGAGAGCGTGCTATTAGGAGCACCACCACAGGGAGATCCAGTACCGATCTTGCCTCCTGCCAGGCGTCGTTGGCACAGATCACGATCACCCATCACCGATATCCCATTGTTGGGGGTTAACGGTTTTTGCATTGTCGGAGGGTCCATGTACTCGGGAGATATTCCAAATATGGTGGTTCCCTCGCACTATTGGAGCCTAGTCCCGCCACACAGTTTATGGGGACATGGTTCCGAGATCTTTGATGATGATGGATTGGGTAGCTTGTGTCCGAGCTCAGACTTCATATGACCAGATTGATTAATAGTTGGACCCGCACAGATCCGATGAGAGGCGAGTCATTTGTTCCTTCCAGGCTCGGTCTTTGCCCCTCGAGACGACCCATTTGGTTTTGCTTGGCCATGAGATCCTCCTCTTTATAGGCATGACATCCCTATGATAGAGATCCGAAGGACTCGGGAGGAGTTACATCGTGTGGACAGAGATGGAGGATGTGGACATCGAGACCACAGTCTTCTTGATGTATATTCTCGTTATATCTTTTGATAGCCTCTGTTAGATATTGGGTGGCTGTTCCCCATTCTCGCTATATCTTTTGATAGGCCTCTGTTAGTAGTAGGGCGGCTGTGCCCCATTTCCCTGTATTTATAGCTGTACAGAGCTGATGTATTAGATGATGATATATTTAGGAATGTATGCACCATTTTTCATTCCCTATATCATATTGCCATCCATTATCTCATATGCATGTATCATGTTATGCATATGTATGTATATCCAGATATATTCTAAGCATTGACCTGGATGGTCTTATGACACCCGCTCATGCATGATGTCTTCTTCGATAGTTAGCCGTATAGATCATACCCCACCGTCAGTGGTGGCATTAGGTATGCGATCGTGGTACGATAACATGTCACCACCGAGATAAGGTGATTATAGATCTGTTTCGCTGCGATATACCACCCCTTTTGGCATTTCGAGGTTCTGCGAGGATTTGTAGACGGGATGCTAGAGCATTGGCTACCTGATAGGTAGGTATTCCGTTTTGGCACCCATGAGTTAACTCCTACTCTGGAGGAGTATGCAAGTTTGACCATCCTTCCCTTAGACAGACCTTGCGTGCACCTAGCTTTAAGAGACATGAGTAGACGATTCATGACTCTCACAGGATTGAGACGCAGAGTAGTGCAGGATGAGCTGACATCTGGCCACGTGATCTCTCAGTGTTTTCTGTATGACAGATTTGGCGCGGAGGATGGCTACTCACGACATTCCGGGGATTTCACCGCGTCGGAGGATCATTGGCGTTTGGCCAGAGTTGATGTACTGATGCTATGTGTACTGTCATATGTGTACATGGCGCGATATATAGATGAGATAGATATAGGCGTTATCATGGTCGTGAGAGCTCTCAGGGAGGGTCGTACCATTGTGCCTATGATTGTAGCAGAGACTCTGCGATCGACATCCCATCTTGCAGATTACCACGTCAGGCATGTTCACTGGGAGTTCGGTCATGCTGTATGTATGGTTTATGTTACACTTGCGACCGGTTGGTACCCTTAGACGGCATGGGTATTGCGTCTCCCATGATGTGGCTATGTCATACTCCTTTCAGCCATCGGAGTGCATAAATGCTCTGTCTTGGTCCGCATTCTTGGCAGATATCAGAGATCCGTTTAGCATATTGCTGTGCTCGGGGCTTTACTCACCATACAACTTCATTACTCACGCTTCGGGCATAGATTTCCTCCCTCTGGCTGGCTTGAGGGGCGTGACTACTTATCACCCATTGGCCGTGATGTCGCAGATTCGACCGGTTCGAGATTTTCATCCTTTTGAGGGGCGATAGTCGTCGTTCACTTTCTCGATATCTCTCAGTAGAGGACCGATCCCGTGTGTATGCTTGCTGGGATCAGCGTGAGATAGCTTCTTTTTCAGTCAGTCATCCCAGTTATTCTGCAGAGTATTCTGCATGGAATGGAGACAAAGATTTTATCGGCTGCAGCAGTATCTGCAGTACCGGATAGTGAGTTAGCCGATGTAGAGCCTATGGAGGACATTGACACCTACATCGAGGAGGAGCCCGTTGCTAGGTTTCCAGCATTTCTTCCGATTCCTAGTACCAGTACTTTTGTGATTCAGCACTCGGCACAGTACTTAGAGCAGAGTCTTCATCTGATGACCTTTGAGAGAGACCAGATTCGATCTATGATGTCGACTACTCTTGACATGAGGGACGCCGCTCTATTGGAGAGAGACGAGGCCTTAGATCGCATAGATGCCGCTGTTGTTGAGTGGGATGAGGCTATATCAGCCAGATATGCAGTGATAGTTGAGTGGGATAGTGTTATATCTGTCCGGGATGCAGCCATCACAGATAGCATTGCAGTGAGGTCGCTTACCACTGGCATGATTAGAGAGATGAGCGCATATATTGATGATCATATGGTCACCATGCAGATGGCTACAGATCTTTTGGGTCGTGTGGATATTCTCATACAGGAGACCACAGCTTCGCCTCCGTCTTCTGAGAGGGATGCCATGTTGGGCTTGTTAGCTCGCATATACCCTAACTTGTAGAGGAGCTTGTATTTACCTACACAGACTAGCTTAGCCATTTTGTCATGTACAGTTTACATTGTATATATATCAAACAGCATTATATATATTACAGGGAAATATATTTTTGGATCACTTCCCTTTTAGATATGCCTTGCCATTTGTTTGATATTTTGCCTGCTGCTTCAGGGCTTGCGATCTTGATGTATTCTGAATTCCTCCTGGGTGGATGGACATTGAGTTGTCTCTGGATATTTCAAAATGGATCATTAATCTATGTGTATCCCTACCATCTTTGGTGTCTTGGGACTTGTTTCTGAATGGAAATGTGGAGAGGAGTGTGGCTTTCCACTCTGAGATTTACCGCACACCACAGATGGTCGTCAGTACTTCTATTTAGGAGAAGCCTAGTTAATTCCACCTTTTATGGATTGGTGTTGCTCTTCAAGGTATGACCGCAGCTTAGATGGTCGTTGAATCTCCTATTTGGGAGGAGTTTAGGTAATTCCATTCCTTTGGTCTAAAGCCAATGAAATGTAATGGATTGAAAGAGAATCCCAGTACCAATTGACAATGGTTTATGTTTTGGTAGGGGTGAGACCGCACCATGAATGGCTACCTACGTACTCCTATTGAAGAGGAGATCAGGTCTGCGTAGTTCGAACCTGGTGTAAAAGGTTCAACGCTGTATATGGCTTGATATGGTGTAGGAATGTTTTTGGTTGTTTTGTTTTTGTAAGGAGAAGAGGGTAGAAATGTTTTTGTTGTTTTTGTTTTATTGCGACCGGGCCATATGAAATGGTTGCCTACGTACTCCCATTGAAGAGGAGATCAGGTCGACGTAGTTCGCCCCTCAGGGCGAGATAAAAAGCGTAATCCCATGTGCAGGTCAGAGTGCGGGGAGGCGAAAGTTTAATCTTAGGTTGAGGATAAACTGCAGGTATGAGAAGTTTGATCCCAGATATGGGTAGCCAAACTACAAACGCAAAAGGTTCAATCCGCGGTGGGATGACCTAAGTTGTATGAGCGTAAAGGAGAAAGCCAGGCTGCTGGCTTGAAGAGCACGTTTCCCTGAGGGGCAAAGTGTAGATAAGTTGTATGTGGTAAAGGGTTAAAGAACCGGAATGACTGGTGACCTGATGATTATGCACCAGGGTGTTTGCTGGTTACTTCAGACATAATACCATTTCACGGTGTCTGAGTTGATGAGTTGCGGAAATTTATCGCCGTCCATTTCTTGCAATCTGAGAGCGCTTCATGTCAATACTTGTTTGACAATAAACGACCCTTCCCAGTTAGGAACGAATTTTCCTTTAGCCTGATCTTGGTTGTCAAGAATTTTCTTCAAAACCAAGTCATATTGTTTAAACTGCCGTAGCTGAACTTTTTTGTTGTTGGATCTGGCGATCCTTTGTTGATATAACTGACCATGGAAGATAGCCGCGGTTCGCCTTTCGTCTATTAGAGACAATTGGTGATACCTGTCTTGTACCCAATGGTCTTCATCCAGCTGAGCGTCTATCAACACTTTGAGAGATTCCATCTCAACTTCTATGGGTAGCACTGCTTCCATCCCATAGGTTAAAGCGTAGGGGGTTGCCCCAGTTGAAGTGCGCATCGAGGTTCTGTAGGCTAACAGAGTCAGAGGCAATAGGTCAGGCCAATCTTTGTGGTTGGCGGACATCTTTTGCATAATCCTCTTGATATTTTTGTTAGCTGCTTCAACAGCACCGTTCATCTTCGGACGATAGATGACAAAGTTGAGATGTTTGATGTGGAATTTACTGCATAATTCCTCCATCATTTTGTTGTTGAGGTTTTTGGCATTATCTGACACAATCACCTCTGATTGTCCATATCGACAAACGACATTGTTTCTGATCAAAGCAATGATGACTTCTTTAGTAACCCTGGGGAAGGAGGCTGCTTCTACCCACTTGGTAAAGTAGTCGATCATGGTGAAGACAAACCGGTGACCATTACTGGCTTTAGGCTCGATGGGCCCGATAACGTCTATTCCCCACATTGAGAAGGGCCAAGGTGAACTCATATTATGGAGTTCTCGTGGAGGGGCGTGTATAGCATTCCCATGAATCTGGCACTGATAGCATCTCCTGACGTGGTCATTGCAGTCAGCTTTGAGAGATAGCCAATAATGTCCCGTCCTGAGGACATTCTTGACAAGGAGGGGGCCACTAATGTGGGGGCCACAAACTCCGCTATGGATTTCATCCATAAGCCTTTGGGCTTGATATTTGTCTAAACATCTGAGGAGACCTATTCCTGCATCTCTTTTGTAGAGCGCATCTCTACTCAGGTAGAACTTCATAGCAAGTCTATGGATCCGCCTTTTCTCAGTCGGGCTCGCATCAGCGGGTGTAGATCCATCTCGTAGATATTCCTTGATATGCTGATACCAGGGATGTTGGATGGGAGGTAGCTCATCCGATACTTCTCCAACGTAATTCCTTGTCTGATATACGAATCAAGGAGGCCAAAGTTGCTAATGTGTCCGCGAAGTCATTCCTATTACGAGGAATGTGTAGAAAGAAGATTTCTTCGAACTGCAAAGCCATCTTCAAAACCTGCCGATGGTAAGGCAACAAATGTAATTCCTTGGTTTGATAGATTTTGGTGGATTGTCTGATTACCGTCTCCAAATCTCCAAAGACAGTTAACCACCTGATGCCCATTGAACGGGCAAGTTTTAGCCCCATGAGACAGCCTTCATACTCAGCCGTATTGTTGGTGCTGACAAACTATAATTTGACTGCAGAACGGATACTTCTCCCCGTGTCGAGATACTAGAATCGCTCCAACTCATAACCTTCCAAATTAACAGCTCAATCAAAATACATCTTCCATGATTGACGTGTATCGTACTGATGGTGTCACTGCACTGTCATTACTCCTTCATCAGGTAAATATGTTTCCAAGGGTTTGAAATCCCTTGAAGGTGCCGTGGCCAGTTGATCCTCAATTCCTTGACCTTTGATGGACTTTTGAGTCACATATACGATGTCAAACTATTGTAGGATCAACTGCCATCTGGACAGCCGACAATTTAACATGGGTTTGTTGAACACGTACTTGAGAGGATCTACGCAGGATATGAGATGGGTTGTGTGACCATAGAGGTAATGCTGTAACCTCATGGAGGCCCATGCTAAAGAACAACACGTCTTTTCGATCAAAGTGTACTTGTGTTCACTGCTGCTGAACCTTTTGCTGAGGTAATAGATAGCTCGTTCTTGGCCTCTATCGTCCTTCTGTCCCAGCATGCAGCCCATGGCATTGTCACTTATGGACAGGTACATAAATAGGGGAACATCATCCCTGTGTGGCACCAAAACGGGAGCTTTGACTAGCTATTTCTTGATTGTAAGGAAGGCCATCTGACACTCATCATTCCATTTCATGGAGGAGTTATTCCTTAATAACTTGAAGATTGGCTCACAGGTTGCTGTGAGTTGGGAGATAAACCTGCTGATGAAGTTGATTCTTCCCAAAAATCCCAGTATTTCATTCTTTGTCTAAGGAATGGGCATTTCTGTGATGGCTTGTATTTTTGCGGATCCAGCTCAATCCATTTGTGGCTGACTAGAAACCTTAGCAACTTGCCTGATTTAACGCCAAAGGTGCATTTAGCTGGATTCAACTTCAAGTTATAGTTACGCAACTTGTTGAACAACTTTCTGAGATGGTCTATATGGTCATCCTCCTTACGGGACTTGACAATGATGTCATCCACGTAGATCTCAATCTCTTTGTGCATTAAGTCGTGGAAAAGAGCCATCATAGCTCGTTGATAGGTGGCTCCGGCATTGATGAGGCCGAATGACAACCGTCTATAGCAAAAAGTTCCCCAAGGAGTGATGAAAGCAGTTTTCTCACGATCCTCCTCAGCAACCATGATCTGATGATACCCCGAAAAGTAATCAGCGAAGGAGTACATGTCGTATTGCGTAGTATTATCAATGAGAATGTGGATAAATGGCACGGGAAAGCTATCTTTCTAGCAAGCTTTGTTCAAGTCCCGGTAATCCACGCAAACTCGTACCTTCCCTCTAGGTTTAGGCACAGGCACAATGTTGGATATCCACTCAGGATATGTAGACACCATGATGATGTTAGCTTGAAATTGTTTCACAATTTCTTCTTTCACCTTTAAACTCCACTCAGGTTTCAATCGCCTGAGTTTCTGCTTGACTGGCTTAAATCCCTCTTTAATGGGAAGGCGATGAAGGATAATGTCAGTGGATAAACCCACCATGTCTTCATGAGACCATACAAACACATCCTGGAATTGGGTTAATAGTGTAACCATATCATTCCGTTGGTTTGGGGTAAGGTTTGAACCAATCTGGATTAACTTAGGGCTTTCTAAGGTTCCGAGATTGAAAGAAGTGGTTTGATCAAGGTTGGGTTTGGGTTTGTCTTTGACCCATTCCTGAATTTCTGGAGGCACCTCAATGTCATCTTGTATATCCATCAAGGCTGAATTCATCTCTACATCAAAGGTACAATCCCTGTGTAGAAGAGGCATCGTATCTGCAAGTACAGGAACAACTAAATTCAGAGTCCTGAAACAAAATATGCTTTCACTTAGTATATATAGGAAACGTGTTTGATCATACACAGTGTTAGCATTTACTGGCAAAATAAACTGCTAATACTGTACAAAAAAGTAAGCAGTTATTATATCTACAGGCGTAAAGAGTTTACGCACTTTACCTCGACGACCAATGCAAGGAATGCTGTTCCAATTGGCAAGGGTAAAGTTTGGGTGGACCGTAGTGATGGAGGGATTGCCATCATCCTCCCTGTCCCAAATGATGGCCATTACGTCTGGGCAATCATCGTCTGGGGTGTATTTGTTGGTATGTTCATCATGAACGATGATACGTATACTGGACATCATCCGTATGACGTCTTGTTTGATTCTTCGTTCCTCTTCTTCCACTGCGGGATTTGGAACAAAGACTTCTTTTCCCTTCACCGGTACCAGCTTGGGACACAACATAGTCATTACATCGGCTGACACCTTTACGGGAGGTTGTGCGGACTCAGATTTTGAAGGCGAAGCTAAACGCCACATGGTTGAAGCTGAAGGAATCTGCTGATGTTTATGAGGATTCCTGTGACTAGAGCTGGCAGAATAGCCTAGTCCAGCGGTTCCAACTTGCTTTGTTAAGCGAATTGGGTACTTGATACCCTGGCAATCTTTACCCAACCCTTGTCCCGGCTTATGACCTAACGATATCATTTCCTGAGTGGCCGACATTACCTCAGCAGAAATCTTGGGTTCGGGCAATGGTGCTCTAATAGCATGGTATTGGGTGTTGCTTATTTCTAAAGCATGAAAACTAACGGGTTCCACATCGGCATTGGCATTGATGAATGACATGTCTCCGGGCTAAGGAATCTCCGATTCAGCGTTGACTGTAACCAAGCTATTGTTGATGATGTATTTCAACTGTTGATGAAGAGTGGAGGGGACTGCCCCTGCCATGTGAATCCATGGTCGTCCCAGGAACAGGTTGTATCCCGAATCTATCTTGAGCACATGGAAAGATATCCAGAATTTGTGAGGACCAATTTCGATTGGTAGCTCAATTACTCCGACCGAATTTCGTCGGGCTCCATCAAAAGCTTTGATGATTGTATGGCTACTCTGAATTCGGTTGAGATTGATGTTCATCTTCACCAAGGTAGCGTATGGGCAGATATTCAGAGAGGAACCTCCATCTATTAAGACTCCAGCTACCATATATCCGGAGGACAAGACCGTAATATGCAACGGTTTACAATGACCGGTCCCTTCGGGCGGTATATCATCATTAGTGAAGGATATCACATTGTTGTTAAAAATGTGATCAACCATATGTTGAAACTTTTCCATGTCCACTGATGTCGGTAAATAAGCTTCTTCTAGAACCTTTAGCAAGACCTTTTGGTGATTCTCGGAGGTTAGGACCAAGTCCAAAATTGATATTTGTTGTGGAGCTTCTTTCAAGCTTAAAACCACCCCAGCTTCATTATCACCCATAGTGCGGAGGAATTTTTCAATCTTTTCCATGGGTATTTTCCCTTTTGATTTGGTGGTAGGCTTCATCACTAGTTGGGGAAGATACAGTAGATTTTCCTTCGACACTATAGCAGTTTTATGTGAGGTGGATCCTTCACCTTCTCCATAATTCCATGGAACCTTGCGCAAGCTAACAATAGGATATTGTGCTCTGCATGTCAAGTTGATTGGCTCAGGAGTGGCTACTTTCAAAGGATTATTTCCTCCCTTGAGTTGAATTGTTGGCGTTGTGAGCAATGTATTAATCCCATTAGTTTTAGTGGATATAACTGCTACCACACTTTTCCACTTAGTAGGGCCTGCATTCTCACTTGTACGCAACACAGTATCGTCGTCTGCTAGGCGCAAGACACCACTGTCGATTAGATTTTGAATAAGGTGGCGGAGTGCCCAGCATTCTTCTGTGCTGTGACCACGAGACTAGGAGTGATATTGGCACACTCCATCAGAGTTGTACCGTCCTGAATGAGGGTTGATTGGAGGTAGAAGGGGACTGATCCTTCCTTCATTGATTAGCATATGAAGGATCTCCTCCATAGGTTGGCCTAGATAGGTGAATTCCCTTTTGTTGGCGAAATCCCGACGGGCTTTGGCATTTGCTCTCTTCATCACTTTGTTTTCCAGCATTTCATTTTCTGAAAGTGACGAGGGAATATTCATGACAAGAGGTAGGAGACTGGCATGCTCCTAGCTGATTAACTGGCGAGTCACTTGATGTTGATAAGTCACCAATTCTGCCAATTGTTCAATTTATTTATAGAGAGCTTTCATCTCTCATTCCATTGTGAACTGGAACTTAGCATAATCCCATCTGTCATCACCGTCTTTGATGGTCTAGGAAGAATCACAGCTGAAGTTGGAACTTTGTCCATTGCTCCAATTAATCATGTTGACCTCTTCTTCTTTGTGTTGAGGAAGAGGGTTATCTTGTACGTGAGGCTGATCGGGTTTGGTGAGTACGATCTCCCCGTTGTCTATTAGGTCCTGAATCTTGTGTTTCAAGGCCCAATAATCCTGAGTATCATGTCCAGGTGCCCCGGCATGATAAGCACATTTCCTAGTAGCATTGAAACCCTGTCCATTAGGGCTGGCTGGTGGAAGAAGATGCGTAATTTTCTTTTATGTTGTCAGAAGATTTAAGATGTTCTCGAGGGTATCCCCTAAGGGTGTAAACACTCGAGGGCGTTTGACTTCTCCACCTTTTGGTACTAGAGGGTTTGAAAACTGTGCTGTAAAGGGAGTGTAGTTTCTCCTTTGAATAGGCATGTTCTGATTGCCTTTTTGCCCCTGTAGTATCAGGGAAACATCTTCCTCCTTCTTTTTATGGACCCTCCGGGGGTTGTTCCCATAATTTCCAGATTGGATGTGATCCGCAACAGCTTTGAGTGCAGCTAGGTCTTGAATCTTTCCTGACTTCAATCCCATCTCAGTCATCTCCCCATGTTTGACCATTTCAGAAAATGATTTGCCGATGCCGGCTAAAACTCTCTCATAGAAGGGAGCTTTTTGCATGTCTATGAAAGTCATGACCATTTCTGATTCTGTCATGGCAGGACTAACTTGGACAGCCAGGAGTCTCCACCTCTGAGCATACTCTCTGAAAGACTCGTTAGACTGTTTCTTGATCTTGGTAATTTGATACCGATCAGGAGCCATCTGAGTTTGAAAATCAGTATTGAGTGACGAAAGCATGTGCTAGCTCTTCCCAGCTATGGATTTTGGAGTTGTCTAATCTTGTGTACCACGAACGGGCTTCTCCAGTTAGACTCTTTTGGAACAATTGCATTCTGAGTTTTTCATCCTCTGCATAAGATCCCAGTTCTCCAATAAACACTTTTAGATGTGTGTAAGGATCTCCTAACCCGTCATATTTTTCAAAGTCGGGAGTTTTAAATTTTTCTAGGTAATGAACACCAGCAAAAATACACAGATCAGCATATGAAACACTCTCGTGTGTTCCAATTCCCTTGATAGTGCGAAGGGTCTCTTCCATTTGGAGGACTTTCTTTTTGATGTCACCAGTGTCTGGATCTCCAGTGTGATGGGCAGCATCAAGAGTTTTGTTGGTCGTATCCAACTGTGGTTCAGGTATGGTAATGACATGGATTCCTCCTTGTGTGGAGGATTCAGTATGTACGTGTATTTTCTGACCCTGTGTAGACTGGTGTAATTCTTTGAGTAGAACAGCCAAATCTGTAATTTGTTTGCTTAATCCGTCGAATTCTTTGCGAGAAACTGGATTAAGTTCAGTCTGGTCGGATGACGACATGATTGACTATAGGCTTGTTGCCTTTTTGGACTTTGAATGGGTAATAGGTCCGATTGATTCCCTGCGAAAGATTGGCATAGTTTAGTCTTTAGGGAATGTATATAATAACATGCTATTTGATGTGTCCATTTTAGGAATTTTATCCTGCATAACGGATGTCAGCTGTTTGTAGCATGTATGTGTACATATTTCTTCATATTTCTCATTACATGGAGATAGATATGGAATGAAATTACAAGTAATTGTGTTTACAAGTAATTGAAATGAGAGCATGAAGAGACTTTCCTCTGTTTTGGGTTTATCAGAGGCTGGCCTATCTTAGGTTACTCTCCCGGCTTTTTGGCATGAAGGTTCCCAAATCATCGCAATCTACTAGGCGGGAAGTTAATCCGGTCTTTCAACTGGAGCGAATTTGGGTGGTGCCTTTCCTGAGCCTCGGAGAATTAGTCTTCTCACGAGTCCAGTAATCAAACACTGACGGGATAGCCTCCTGGTGGAGGGATCACACAACATACATTCACATACATCGCGTCTCACCGTATAAAAATGAAGACATGTGCGAAGCACTAATATCACAAGCAGTTATGGTGCGAAGCACTAGCATCACAAGCAGTTATAGTACGAAACACTAGCATCACAAGCAGTTATGGTGCGAAGCACTAAGTGCAAATAAGGAAATGCATTCGTACACATCTATCAAAATGTAAATGCAACATCCACACACAAGCAAATAATAGCTTTGAAAAGATTGTAATAACGGCTTAAGTCCTCTTACTGGAGTCCCCAGCAGAGTAACCACCTGTCGACGTCGGGATTTTTGGCTGTCCCTTTCCGTTATTTGTTCTTTGGTGTTCTCATTTTAGGTAAGATTTGTTTGAAAAAACAAGTGAAAAAGGTCTGACATGTATAATGTCGATTTATGGGACTGCAAGAGTCGCCATTGGTTTTTAAATGGTTGTACCAACACAACCGAGAAAAAGGTTTGCACATTAATGAGAGTGATGTGACATTTATTATACAGGTCGGTGAAACCGAGATTCGTTTAGGGTCCGGGGACATGGTTATGCAAGGGGAAGGTGTTAGGCACCCCTCGACATCCGTGTTACCACGTTGACTGCCTCTTTTTAAGAAACTATTATCTGAATGTGTGTGTGTGTGTGGGTCAATGTGCTGTTATATGGAAGTTATGCGAAGCCTCGTTCGAACCTATATACACAGGGTTTGAATTTATGTAAAAATTTAGTTTTTAGCAAGATATGGCAGTGATGTTTTATAAAAGAGGTTTTTCAAACCCTGATGCTCAATAGGAATTGAGACCTTTTACACTCCCATTTTTTATTAAGCGATCGGCTGGATTGATTTTATTTGACGGATGCGAGGCATCCATATGAAAATAATATACAAAAATAATGTCGACTTCCTCATGGGTATGGAAACCATCTGAGGAAATTCAGACACCACAGAATAATTTACAAAGTCGCTACAAATTGAAAATGTCCATCACGGGAACCGAATCTAGATCCAATGGGATGAATCTGTGATCACATGATTCCTAGGCTCACAAAATACTGTAGTTTATATAAAAGCAGTAAGCAGGTATATATATAAAAGCTGTAAATATATATATATCTGCATTTGAGATCACCAACCACGAATCACCTCCATGGGGATCGAAAATGTAAGTAAAAGTCATTAAAAAGCTATCAACCGCCACGAGGAAACTCGAGTGGGATGAAACGTGAATAAAGTCAGAATACGGCCAACCGCCACCAAGGAAAACTCGGTAAGGGACGAATGTAAATAAAGTCAGTAAATGCGATCAATCGCCACGAAGTAAACTCCAGCGGGGCGAAAATTAAATATATATATATATATATATATATATATATATATATATATGTAAAATTGCAATCGAATGAGTTCTAACCCACGATTCATATATAAAGTATAAATATATATATATAAAGCGAGTAAATGCACTGTTATAAAATACACGCTTCATCGATATATATATATATATATATATATATATATATATATATATATATATATAAAAGCGAGTAAACGCACTGCATCAAGTCTAGGCTCATCGAATAAAGTTCGACCACGGTTATATATATATATAAAAGCGAGTAAGCATTACGGGCACCAAAGTCTAGGCTCATCGAACACAGATTAAGCACACGCGATTAATATATAAATGCAAATATATATATATATATATATATATATATATATATATATATATAAAGCAAATAAATGCTCCAAATCAAAGTTCAGGCTCAATCGAGGCATAACTCGATAATGTTAGTCAATATATATGTATATATATATATATATATATATATATATATATATATATATATATCGAAATGAAATGAAACCACGGACCGAAGTCCGGGCAAAAGCAAGCAACACGACTCTCAACGTGTAGAAGGGTGTATGCAAAGATGAAGAGAAAGACTCTAAAGTGTGTGAGAAGGCTTACAGCTGACTGCTAAAAAAGGCTTCTATATCTTTAGAGTGGGTAAACATTGGCTTTTGTGGGTACAAAAGAGGCTAGATATGAGCTCACAGGTGTTTAAAAGTGGGAAAGTACACTGTAAGGCAAGTGCAGAGTGAATTGTGCAGGGTTTTCCCGTCTTTTTCTCTTAGAAAATCAGCACCCCAAGCCCTCTATTTATAGGCATATTAGCCATAGTGTATACAGAGAAAACCCGGGGTTGCTCCGGTTTGTCGGCCGGTCGTCTCGAAATGCGTGTACTTTCGAGCAATTGTAATGTCCACTCAATTTTTTAGAAGTGCAATCCGGACATCCGTTTGAGGTATACAGGACCTATTTCGGACCGCCGTTGTCGAGAGTTGTACGATGGCATGGGATTAGAGTTTGTACGAAGTTATTGAAGATGGGACGATGCCCTCCGGTCTTCAAGCTTCAACTTTCATCCGTTACCCCGCACAATAGTCACTTGGGATTGGTTAGCCTTATGGGACATCATTTTGTAGAGATGTGTCGTGGCATCGTGTTTAACGAGATGACGATGTTTCCCCTCACCGGTGTTATCGCCGAATTGGGCTGATAAAGTAGATGTTGCTCAAACTTCGTTGAGATTGGACTGCTGCATTTGTTGAAGGTTCTCATTGTCATCTTTTAGGTGTGCCTGTCTTCCCGATGTTATTATCAGGTTGGTGCAGTGTATTTTGTTGTGAGCGCTGAGATTGAAGCTGGTCGCATTTGAAACAAGCATTTTCGGGGTTATCGCCGAAACTGCATTCCTTGGAACTATCACCAAGGTTGATGGCTATTCCCATGGTTGGGATTGAGACTGGATACCTCGGGGTCATCTCCGAGATTAATCGATCTTCTCCGGTGTGTGTGTTCCGGTATTGGATCTGCAGGCCTCGGGGTTACATCCGAGGTTGGAATTGTTGCTCCCAGATTGCGATTCGGGGTGATGTTGAACTTCCGGTAGTATCCAGCATGGATTTGGATCATCTTTCAGGGTTCTCTCTTAAAAGACGAATGTCCTCCTACAATGTTAGTAACAGTAGTACAGAAAATTTTGAGTGTCTACACCCGGATTGCAATTCTGAAGGTTTGAGCGGACATTACAGTGCATGCGTGCACATACTTCAAGACGACGTGACCCGTGAAGCCCGGGGCAACCCGGGTAGCCGCAAGTGTTAGGTTTTATGAAAATCAAAGTAGCAATCAAATTGCAAAATATAGCGAAGCGAGATAAAATCAGATTTTAAAATTTTTCACAAACCAATTACCCGGATCATCCTTTATGCATATTATTAATTAAAACGAAGAATAAGAAATTATGAAATCATACCCTTGTAGAAATGAGCTTCCCGTGCATGCGAGTTCACCTCCTACTTCTCCATGATCTCCTTGAATCTCCGGGTTGATTCCTTTCTTTGATCAATGTAAGCCACCCAAGTGTATGGCCTCTATGGGTGATCCACCAAGGAAGAGGAATTTTTCAAGAAGAAGGATTTGGCTCAAACCCTAATTTTTCCTATCCTAATAAGAAAAGGGTGTACTCTCCCAATCTAGGAATTACGTATATCGGATATCTAATATAAGACTCTCTTATAAAGATATTATGTAACCTATTTTAATTAAAATAAGGTATTATTTATTTAATTAAACTCTTTTAATTAAATGGGCTCCCTAATCTATTAGGGATAATTAGTTAAACTCCTTTAACTAATTTTCTTTCCTAATCCAATTAGGAATAAATGAGAGTACTAATATTAAATTAATTCCTAAACCTTTTAGAAATTAAAATAATAATAATTATAATAATATTAATAAGACTCCTCTTATTAATTTATATTTAATATTTCTAAAATATTAAATAATAAATATTAAGCTATTTAATTTATTCTATCACCATAGATTAAATTAAATATACTTAACATATTATTACAATTATGTCATTAACTTCTTAAATAATTATTCTTCCTTTTATGGTGTGACCCTTTAGGTTCTCCATATTAAACCGGTTGTGAATAAATCAATTAGAACAATTCTAATCTCATTTAAATAAATAAATTAACAAATAATTTATTTAAATAAATAATATTTATTCTACAATAGGGATAAGCCTCCCTAGCGATCAACGACTTTCCAGATAATATAGATTTCAACATTAATCATAAAAGAACCTTTGAGTAAATAGTTACCGTACAATTCAATCCTTCCACCATACTATGTCCCAATTAAATATAAGACATGGAATTACTGTCAAGTCTTATTTTATTTAATTATATGTATTTCGATTCCTAAATGAACAACTCCTATGAATGCAAATTAGAAACTACTTTCTAATTTCATTCCACCTTAACCAAGTTCTGGGTTGTCATTTATCGAATCACATAGGACAATTCTCCTTTTACTAGAAGTGGTAGATTCTTTATTGATCATTCATTATCTTCATATATAACTTATTACACCCAAGCATACCCTTTGATATACTCTAAGAGTCTTAAGGAATAAGTCAAAGTGTAATTCATTATATATAAGATACTATGATGATCTCAAGTCTAAGGATCATTTGTACTACTATCACTACGAGAATTCCTATTGACGGTAAAGTAAAACTCCATTAGGTATTCCTTAGCGAGTCACGCTTCAGATGAACTTATTCTCTAATAAGCACCTACATACTTGCTTTAGTGTCTCCACACAAATGATCATGAGATCAATCATCCTCATCCAATGAAAGCAAGCAACGATGTACCCAATCTATCCGGGATTCACTAATCCCCAATTTAGTAATCCAATGATTGGGAACTATTTTAGTTTTAAGCTTTCTAAGAATTTAGATCTCATTAGAATGATCATCATCATTATTCTAAAAGCGTTACTTAAAACTATGGGTTTATCACATATTATGAAAACAAAGACCATGTAGA
The DNA here is from genome assembly GCA_020205615.1 of Panax quinquefolius. NCBI lineage: Eukaryota > Viridiplantae > Streptophyta > Magnoliopsida > Apiales > Araliaceae > Panax > Panax quinquefolius. Next base: position 74,623,195 of record CM035170.1, on the reverse strand, counting down.
TAATAAATGCCTTTAATAAATAATTCTTTTATTAATAAATAAATAAGATTGATTACACATGATATGCTTTATCATCATACATGATTGGCTTGTATGCATAATACTTTCAATCTCCCACTTGCACTAAAGCCAATCACCAATGGTATCTCATACCCATCTTCTCTAAGTGACGATCAAACTCTTTGTTGTGTTAACGCTTTAGTAAATGGATCTGCAATATTGTCTTGAGAGTCCACACGCTCCGGGGTGGCGTCTCCTCTTTCAATGATCTCTCGATCAAATGAAATCGCCATGACACGTGTTTGGATTTCGATGAGACACAGGTTCCTTAGCTTGCAATGTTGACTCCATGTTGTCACGAATAAAGGCACTGGTCCTTTAATGCTAGGAACCACACCAAGTTCGGTAATGAACTTCTTCATCCAAACAGCTTCCTTTGCAGCTTCACTTGCAGCTATGTACTCTGCCTCATCATTTGAATCAACAATGTTTCTTTGCTTGGAACTTTTCCAACTCATGCGCCACCGTTTAAGGTAAACACATACCCCAAAGCGGTTCTTCATCATCTTGGTCTGCTTTAAAACTTTAAGTCTGTGAAGCCCTCTAGTTTTAATTCGGACCACCGTAGACAAGAAATACATCCTTAGTTCTTCTTAAGTACTTTAGGATATTTTTCAATGCCTTCCAGTGTTCTTCTCCTGGATTCGACTGATATCTGCTTGTTACACTAAGTGCATGAAGCGACATCTGGTCTAGTACATATCATACCGTACATGATAGATCCTATTCTTTGAAGCATAAGGAATCTTACTCATGCGGTTTCTCTCTCTCGTGTGTCTTTGGGGCTTGTTTCTTGGAAGATGTATTCCATGGCTCATCGGCATGAGACCTCTTTTGGAATCTTCCATGCTAAACCTTTTAGCATCATGTCAATGTATCGTTCCTTGGGATAAGCCAAGCATCCTATTAGATCTATCTCTATAGATCTTTATCCCCAAAATATAGGATGCTTCTCCCAAGTCCTTCATGGAGAAGTGTTTAGATAACCGAGATCTTAATTGTTTTGCAAACATAGGAATATCATTCCCTATCGGTAATATATCATCAACATATAATACAAGGAATGAAACAGTAGCTCCCACTAACCTTCTTGTACACACATGGTTTATCCTCATTTTGATAAAATCAAACTTTTGATTGTCTCATCAAAACGGATGTTCCACCCACGAGAAGCTTGCTTTAATCCATAAATGGATCATTGTAGCTTCTGGACTTGATTTGTTCCAACCTTTGAAACAAATCCTCTAGTTGTGTCATATACACATCCTCCTCAAGTTTCCAGAGGAGGAAGGCCGCTTTTCACGTCCATCTGCCAGATTTCGTAGTCATGGTAAGTACGCAATTGCAAGCAAAATCCGAATGGACTTGAGCATTACTCTTGGTGAGAAGGTTTCGTCATAGTCAACTCCTTGTCTTTGTTTGAAACCTTTTGCAACTAATCCGGGCCTTATAGGTCTCTACCTTGCCGTCTGCTCCAGTCTTTCTTTTAAAGACCCATTTACACCCAATAGGCTTAATGCCTTGGTGGTGAGACCAAAGTCCATACTTGGTTCTCATACATGGAGTCCATCTCGGTTTCATGGCTTCTTGCCATTTCTCCGAGTCTTTACTACTCATAGCTTTGTTCATAATTCAATGGATCATCATCATCTATGATGCGTACCTCATTGTCATCTTCTATGACAAGTCCATACTGTCTGGTATCTTTGGTACTCTTCCAGATTCTGAATAGGGTGTGTATCTGTAAGGAATCTCTACTTGGTTAGGTACCTCACTTTGATCTGTAGTATTTTGTGGTTCTTGAACTTCTTAAGATATATCTTACTCCCACCGACCCCTTCAAGGATAAACTCCTTTTCGAAAGCGGCATGTTTCATAACAAACACCTTTTGATCAGTTGGATGATAGAAATAATACCCGATGTTTCTTTAGGGTATCCCACAAATCTACATTTGTCGATCTAGTCTGCGACTTATCATTTTCAAACTTTTTGACATAAGCTGGACAACCCCAAGTCTTAACATGCTTAAGATTTGGTTTCCTCCCTGTCCATAACTCATATGGGCTGCTTGACCTCAATTGACATGTGTGTCAATGGCTTGAATGTACGTTGTAATCTCCTGCCGTGATTTTATGTTGTAACCCCGTCGAGGATCTCATCGGGACTCATGAGTAATGCGTATGTAACTATCGAATAGTCCTCAATGCTTTGATGGGTTTACTTGCCATCTACCAAATAACGTCGAGGTTGCTTGACCTTCGTTGATAGACATGTCAACAGATGAAGGTGTTGTAACCCCCACCGGGGATTTACGTTGTAACCCCCATCGGGGATATACGTTGTAACCCCCATCGGGGATATACGTTGTAACCCCCGTCGGGGATATATGTTGTAACCCCCATCGGGGATATACGTTGTAACCCCTGTCGGGGATCTACGTAGGGTAACGATCCGGAGTCGGTGGCATCGGACTGTATAAGGTATTGTCCAGTATATGACTTGTGACAATCGGGATCATTGGTAACGATACCTTGTATTTGGTGACTACCAATGAGTCTTTGTATAAATTCAAAGTCCCATCCGAGAAGACCGAGGATTGTATGTAGTTTTGCTTTCAATCACGTGGCGTTTTATTCTTGATTTGACCTTTCTAGTCCGTAAGAACTCCATTTCAACTTAAAAGCGGACCAAGTTTGGAGGATGGGACCCCCATAGGGGGCCCAGCAGTGCACTCGCTGCAGCGGTAGGTGGGTGGACTGCGACGACACGGATCATAAATCCACAGTAAATTTGGTCTTCGAAGTCATTTTCAACTCGCTTCGCATAGAGAAAACCGCGAGTCATCTTGGATCTCTTTGAGTTGGGCCGCTTTACGCAAATTTCACATCGTACATAAGTGTTCTACACTATCCTGGTAACGTATGCATGTATTTTTTTCTAGTTTCAGTCCGTTAGATTGTGAGTTATCTCACGAAATGCATCTAAACACATAGTAGTGATTATGTATGCACAAATGACTTGATAAAAAATATTCGACATAGTAAATGTTAGTATTAAACCATGCTGAACATAATGATGTGAAAAAAATTAACTTTTGAGACAGTCAAATTGGCACCTTTTTCTAATGTTTTTAGTCCTATTTGAGGTCCAATGAGCAACAGGTAGAAATGCAATGTACTCCTAGCATTGAGGTTGGCCTTGTGCATGATGATTTTAATTTTTAATGTATATATTATGTATATATCTTTGGGACAGGTGTGCTACTAAATGGCCACCTAGACATGCCTATGTGCATGTAGATAGTCCTGTTTTCAAAGGGGACTATGGCAAAAATTTTCCAAATATAAGCATTTTGTAGTCATGCACTTTAACTCTATTATATCCTAAAGTAAATGCATGCATGCATATAGTCATAAATGCATTTTAAAAAGCTCCAGGTAAGGAAATACCACACCCTTTCTGAGGTGATTTGGAGACTTGTTGTCTAGATAGTATGGATCTGGATCAGCCGATCAGTTCTTACAGGACCTCTTCTGGCGTATGGCGGAGGCTTACAAGTGCCTCGTCCTCGCTACGTCGACCGACTTAATTGGTTGGTGGAGGTCGTGATACGTCCTGTCCAGGTAGATGTTCCAGATGTTGAGGATGAGGAGGCGGATATTTCGATTCAGGATCCCGCTCCTACTGCATATGTCCCTCGTAGGGAGCTTTCGAGCATTCAGGTGGTGAACCCAGAGTTGCTGGGTGATTTGGGCAGACATCCATCGATGTATTTGCATGCTAACGAGGTATGACGTTAGACTTTGATCTTCCTTCTTTCCTATTGATGAGGATTAAAGGGTTTTGATGTTGATATGCATTTCATGCAGGTTCCAGGATTTACACAGCCTTGAGGGAACTGGTTTAGCATTCACTCCATGTACCAGGTGCTTCACCTTGACTACAGAGCGGTAGTGCATGAGTGGGGATTTGGGGCATTCTTCTCCATCCTTCCCCATCGATATCCCTGGGATTACCTCAGGGCTTTGTCTGAGCGATGGTTTCATTAGACTCAGTCACTCCATCTGCTAGATTGCGAGGTGATGATGACGCCTATGGATTAGCGATTTATCACAGGTATGGAGTTTGGAGGGGAGCCAGTACCTTGCATGGCAAATATTACCCCTACGGCCGTCAGGTCCTTATTAGGAGTTACGGCGGAGGCGGCAAAAGGGGATGTCCGCTTCGGGTCCTTTGAGCGTAGATGCTATGAGCGGGCTATTGAGTGAGCCCATGCCTGATGATGTCAAGATCAGGGATTGTGTTCTGCGACGATTGTTCCTGATGATCATTCGAGGCTGCTTCATAGCAGACAACTCTTCCACGGTATCTTTCATTTTGGTCAGCGCCACACGCGATGTGGATCGTATAGGAAAGTATGACTGGGGCTCTTACACCTTTTCCTATTTCCTCCGGGGCATGCGTATGCGCTCACATGGTTTGACCGAGGCTTGGCTAGGATTTTACCCATTTCTGCTGGTGAGTACTTCTCTTGTCTTTTCCCATTCATAGGTTAAGAGGGTTTATTAATAATAGATGTTTTGCCATTGTGTTTGGCAGTTTTGGGCCTATGAGAGGCTCCCATGTTTGCGTCCTGTGAGTGTGTTAGGTTTAGATACCTATCCACGAGGACTACGATGGCACCATTCTATTTTGCCGGAGGTCCCTTTAGCTGAGGGATTCACTCATTGTCGTATGCAGCTGGAGTTGCTAACTGCGGGTACCATTACCTATATTCCCTATTCAGGGGGGGCATTTGACCATCGGCTTTGAGGATGGACATCCGACCTGAGTCGAGTATTTGATCTCTACCAGGAGAGTTCCTCTCTTCACTGATGAAGGCTGGGAGCTCTATTTAGGAGAGCGTGCTATTAGGAGCACCACAGGGGAGATCCGTATTCCGATCTTGCCTCTGCCGCCAGCGCCATTGGCGTATCACATTCACCCATCACCGATATCCCATTGTTGGGGTTTATTTGGTTTGCATTATCGGGGTCCATGTACTCATGAAACGTTCCAGTGATGGTGGTCCCTCGACTATTGGAGCCCAGATCCGCGCCACACACAGCTTCATGGGGATATGGTTCTAGGATCTTTGATAATGACGAATTGGGTAGCTTATTCCGAGTTCACCACTTCATATGACCCAGATTGATAGCTTGACCCGGCAGTTGATCAGGCACACATATTTATCTGATATTTGGGCAGAGATCCAGCGAAGGCGGAGTCATTTGTTCCTTCCAGCTCGGGCATTGGCCCCTCAGACGACCCATTAGGTTTTACCGGCGCAAATACTCCTCTTTATAGGCCTGACATCCCTGTTGATAGAGATCCAGTGACTTAGGAGGAGTTACATCAGGTGGACAGGATTGAGGATGTAGACATCGAGACCCTAGTTTTCTTCTGATGTATATTCTCGTTATATCTTTTGATAGGCCTCTGTTAGATATTGGGTGGCTGTTCCCTATTCTCGCTATATCTTTTGATAGGCCTCTATTAGTAGTAGGGCGGCTGTGCCCCATTTCCCAATATTTGTAGTTGTACAGAGCTGATGTATTAGAAGATGATATACTTAGGAATGTATGCACCGTTTTTCATTCCCTACATCATATTGCCATCCATTATCTGTTATGTATATATCATGTTATGCATATATATGTATGTCCAGAGATATTCGGCATTGACCCCTGAATGGTATTATGACACGGCCCACATATGTCTTCTTTGACAGTTAGCCGTATAGACCATACCCCACCGTCAGTGGTGGCATTAGGTAAGCGATCGTGGTACGATAGCATGTCACCCCCAGATAGGGTGACCGTAGATCAGTTGCTGCAGCACACCATGACTTTATTGCCTTTTCAGGTTCCTACAGGATTTGTAGATGGGATGCTAGAGCATTGGCTACCTGATAGGCAGGTATTCCGTTTTGGCACCCATGAGTTGACTCCTACTGCGGAGGAGTATGCACGTTGATGCGATCTTTGCCTTTAGGCGCACTCTTGCGTGCATCTAGCTTTGGGAGACATGAGTAGACGATTCATGACTCTCATAGGATTGAGGAGCAGAGTAGTGTAGGACGAGCTGACATCTAGCCATGTGATCTCCCAGCGTTTTCTGTATGACAGATTTGGCTCAGAGGATAGCTATTCACAATATTCCGGGGATTTCACCGCACCGGAGGACCATTGGCGTTGGCCAGAGTTGATGTGCTCTTCGTAAATGCGTCTTATCGTATGTCTATATATGCCACGATATATGGACGAGATAGACATTGGTGTTATTATGGTTTGTGAGAACTCTTAGAGAGGTCGCACCATTGTACTATGATCGTGGCGAGAGACCTGCGGTCGGTATCCTATTGTTGGACATATCCTACAGGAGTGTTCACAGGGAGTTCGGTCATGTTGTACGTGTGGTTTATGTCACACTTGAGACCGGTTGGTACCCTTAGATGATATGGATATTATTTTTCCCCGATGTGGCCATATCATACTCCTTTTCATCATCGAAGTGTATAGATGCTCGATCTGGTCGCATTTTTGGCGAGATATCGAGATCCATTCAAAGATATTGCCATGCTCGGGGCTTTGGTCACCATCTGACTTCATTACTCACGCTCCGAGCATGGATTTTCTCCTTTGGTTAGATTGAGGCGTGACTACTTATCACCATTCGCCGTGATGTCGCAGATTCGACCCGATTCGATTTCTATCCTTTTGAGGGGCTATAGGTCATTGCTTCGAACTTCTCGATATCTCTCATGAGAGGACCGATCCGTGTGTATGCTTGTTGGGATCAACGTGAGATAGTTTCTTTTTCATCGATCATCCGGGTAGTTCTGCGTAGTATTAGTATGGAGGGAGACAAAGATTTTAT